>JAGWCC010000517.1:0-448132 GCA_022651775.1 Drusus annulatus | reverse complement strand
TGATGAACCGATGACGATTACACGAAAAAATCATCCAAAAGTAACATTTCTTGAAAAAACACCACTTTGCGGGCAAAATTCGAGCCTTGGGGTCGGAAATTGGACGCATATTTCATAGGCTCTGTGAGACCAAATGAAGTGAATCTTTGGAATTGTGTTATGAATGATGAACCGATGACGATTACATGAAAAAATCGTTCAAAAGTAATATTTCTTAAAAAAACACCACTTTGTGGGCAAAATGCGAGCCTTGGGGTCAGAAATAGGATGCCGTTTACTCAGGTTCTATGAGACCGAATGAAATGAACGTTAGGTATCGTGTTATGAATGACATACCAATTGGATAAAAAAAACCTCCAAAAGTAACATTTCTTAAAAAAACACCACTTTGCGGGCAAAATGCGAGCCTTCGGGTTAAAAATTGGATGCAGTTTTCTCAGGCTCTATGGGATTGAATGAAATTGTGTTGTGAATGATGAACTTATGACGATTAAATGAAAAAGTTCTCCAAAAGTAACATTTGTAAAAAAAAACTTTGCGGGCAAAATGTGAGCCTTGAGTCGAAAATTATAAGCCGTTTTCTCAGGCTTGCGCTAATGCTCTCTGAAGTAAAAACAAATGTTTTTGTTGATTTTTAAAATTCGAAATTACATATTATAATAATTGCATTGGGAGAATGAAATGAGTTAGCAAAAACAAAAAAAAAGTAAAAAAAGAAAAAAATAAGCAAAGCAAAAACGTGGATATGCGTCACAAAATCGAAAATGATTTTCACTTGCAGATTAAGTAATAAAAATAAATTAGCTTGATGTAAACGAATCATCCTACTTTTCATTCTTTCTTTTGGGGAAAATTTATGTTTTTTATTTATTTTTGTTCTTACTTAAATTTCCCTAGTTGATAAGATAAGACAATGCCAATAAGAGTTATTAATTTATTTACATATATAAAAAAATTTTCACAAAATAACTTAACTTAACAAAATAACTAAGCAATTATTCGAGAAGTGGTTATGTTACGCGTTTTGTTAATATTTCAAAGCTACCTAGGTAAGAACTAAATATGACGTCTGTTGGTGAATTGATAAGGGCCGGAGGTTAGTACCTACCCAAAGATAAGTGTTTTGTGTTCGCAGTTCATGACCCTATTGACCCTAAGAGTTCAAAGCAGTTCACGTGGACCATAAAAGGCCGCTGACTAATAAAAACTGTTATTATGATGTAGTGTGCTGACGCATGAACAGCGAATGACGTAGTCTAGTTCAAGATTTTAAAGGTCAAATGCTTCAGGTAAGTACTGACGAATTAGCCCTTAGCCAGGCTATGACGGAAACACGCCTTTACTCCATGGTCGAGTGGTAAGACGCTCGACTACGAATCAAAAGGTCGCGGGTTCAAACCCGGCGTGCGTCAATAACTTTTATTCAATTATTATGTGTCATAACACATTTAATTCATACAAAAATAATAAAAAGTATGTTTGCAGCACGTTCCAGAGTGGTAGATACTCCAAGTATCGCCCTGGTGAAAGACCACCATTCAGAATCGAAACGTTGCTTGAAATGGCTTTAGCCGTGTTTGGTGACCTGATGTGAATAGCCAGGTACTTCCCAACCTTCCTCTTCCCAATCTCCTTCCTCTCCCCATTACCTTCAGCCTCACAACATGCCCTATTTGGGGATGCCATAGTCTCACTGGCTGTAGACGGTTGGGAGCAGTTGAGACTCTAGTGCGGTATTCATATAAAAAAAAAGACTTCACAGAAGACTAAATATTATTTGAAGTAAATGGCGTAGCTACGAGATATTAATAAGTTGTCAATTTTAACAATTTCCACTCTTTTTTGATTTATTTTTTAAAGAAAGACAAACATACCCGGGTTACGAATAACTAGACAATATTTGAAAAGCTCCCCCTATTTCATGTCAGTGAGGAGAGATTCAGAAGTGAAATCCTATTGATTCTTGAAAGAGTTTCTCCTCATTGACCTGATCATCACCACTGCCTGAAATTTTATTTTTCTTGCGTATTTATATGGTACTATAATCTGTAATTATTTTGTAAAAAAATAAATTTATTTCTTATATGCATTAAATAAAAGTTTGTCATGTATAAGAAATTTAATGAAAAATATTATTATTATTATTATTATTATATAGCATGTTAAAAAAATGTTTTTGATTTCACAAAAAAATTCTAGTAATAGTGAAATTATTTAAAAAAAGTGATATAAAGAACAGATTTTTAGACTTTTCGGATAACTGTGAAAACTTTGCGATTATTTAAATACGATGGTCGTTTAAACTTATTGTCCCTTTCTCGCTAGTAAAAAAATAAGTAGGCACAAGCATGGCGAAATGCTGTTTCTCAGTGACGTTTGAAAAGGACCTCACCATCAGAAGTGTATACATATGCACTCATACACACCATATTAAGTCTTGATAGTAAATATTTTTTCCTTTCTACATTTTTATGTGTACAATTATTTTAAGGTTAAGAAAAACCCGTTAAATATAAATTCTAACAATAATAATTTTAATCCAATTTCCAACACAAAACTTTATTTACTGTGCCTGTTTATTTTTTTATAATAACAATAATTTTTTACAAGAGTATTTTTTTTACACTGGGGTACCCCGTGCTTTATTCATTTTATACATAGTTTTACATGTAACTTAAGTACGGTGAACTTAATGCAAATATAAGGTACATATCATAGTTAATTGGAAAGTAAGATAAAACAAAATATGGCACGAAAAGAATTATAAAATATAAAAGAAAGTCTGGAAAACATTCCAGAAAAAATAAAGGATTGTTGATTGAAGTAGATCGAATTTAAATATAAAGTTTTTTTTTTTTTTTTTTTTTTTTAATTCTTTATTCTTATTAAGAAATATAAAAAATAAGGGTTCAGTCCAAGTCTGTCTCGCTAGGATAGACCTGTGTTGAGACAGACGAAGAGTACATACATGAAAGAATATTAAATGTTATACATTACTAAAAAGTAACAATAAAGTAAAATAAAATAACAGTAAAAATAAAAAGAAACAAAAGAAACACAAACCAAAAGTACCAAAAAGTAAAAAGAGGAAAAGAAATATTGTACATACAATAAAAATAAAAATTATGACAACCCAACCCAAAATTTCGCTATCATTACCACTGTAAATTAAATAAAAATATAAAGTAACAATTTTACAACAACAATATAATATTAAACCATCATAATAAATGTATAAGTTCACAACAAGTTTTATTTTAAAAATAAATTATTAATGTTTGATCTGCCTAGGCTGGAGATCCAAATCTTGGTGTCTAATTTATATTTTACATAATTTGCGTTCTGTCTAATGGCCAGTGGAAGTACATTATTTAGTTTTGTTGCAAAGTATCTAAAATTTCTTTGGCCAAATGTTGTTTTAGCGAAAGGGATAAGTAAGAGATTATGCCCTTTCGATCTCGTATCACGAGCGGTTTGGACATTTTCAAATTGACTTCTGTGTTTAAAGAGATATGCTAGTATGTTTTTGGCATAAAGTTGCCTAATATCTAAAACACAAATTTTCTCAAAGATTTCATCCGAGCTGGTGGTAATTGGTAGTTTTAGAATAATCTTTAAAATTAATTTTTGAGCTTTTAAGATTGGATCAATGGCAGCAGCGGTAGCCCCACCCCAGACTATAATACCATATTCGATTAAAGATTGACAAAGTGCATAGTAAATTATTTTAAGTAGATTCAGGTTAAGAAAATTCCTAGTTTGTCGAAAGAAGTATATGGATTTTCTAAGTTTATTTGCTGTAGTGATAATATGTTGTTTCCACTTTAAATTGCTCTCAAAAATAATACCTAAATATTTGATTTTAGTGACCCTTTCCAAGCAAGGGCAATCACATGTATGAGTATTATTCAGGGGGCAAGCACATATTTTTATTAGGTTTTCTGGAGTAATTAAAGATGGATTAATGCTAGAGACAATGTATTTAGTTTTTGTCACATTCAGTGTTAGAGTATTATCATCTAGCCATTTTTTAACTACATTGATGCACTTGTTCGCTTTCATGTAAACATCATTCCAATTTTTAGCTTTGAAGAGGAGGATCGTATCATCAGCGAAACTTACAATTTTAGCATCTATAGACATATTACACAATTCATTAGCTTGCTAAGACAGTTATTGATTTTTACACTCTGTTTACGGTTAGACAGGTAGCTTTGAAAAATACTAAGTTCATTACCAAGTAAATGGTTAATATAAGATTAGTATAATCAAAAGTAATGTAATTTGACAGTAACTTAAAAAAAACCAGGCATTAGTTTGGGTTCATAGTTTAAAAAAATCGGCATCTAAAGTGGTTTATTTTTTACTTATATGACGTAGCTAACTAATTAACCAGTACGCTGTTTCGCAACAGGGGTAGGCAGAGAGGATGGACCGTCATACAACTCTGTCTTGGCACCTACACCTTCTTGCTTCATTCACATTAATACCACGTCTAATACATGCTTTAAAAAAATACTATTAATAATCTAAAACACAAATATGAAACAGAAAAAAGCCAGGAACTAAAAAGAACAATGGTCATGACTGAGACTCGAACTCTGAACCTATACCCTATCCGGAAGTAACACTCTTCCAATCAAGACTTCATTAGAATGCGGAATTTTTTTAAAACGATCTCATACTCTTATTAAAGATTATTTAATATTTGAATTTCTTCCATGACCATTGTTCTTTTTAGTTTTTCGCTTTTTCTGTTTCATATTTGTGATTTAGATTATTAATATTATTTAAAGGTTTAATAATAAATAAGCATTAATGCTTTGAAGTTAAATCCAATTTTTATATACATATCTTCCTCGTAAGTGCAAATAATACATTAATTAATTGTTGAAGTGCATTTAGGATCTATTCGTGTGGTTTTGTCGTTCACCATAAATATTATTGATTAAAAAGAAGGAATTCTTCTTTATATGTATATATTCGACGACCTCCGTGTTGGAGTGGTTAAGATCCTCGACCACGAGTGGCTTTAGCCGTGTTTGATGGCTAGATCTGAATAGGCAGGTGTTTACCAACCTTCCTCTTCTCCATCTCCTTTCCTTACCCACTCCCTTCAGCCTTACAACATATTGAGGATGCCATAGTCCCACTGCATCCGAATAGTTTGGAGCAGTTGAGATTCTTGTGCCGTATTAACATAAAAAAAGCTCGATAAAATTAAAAAATAAAAATCCACAACAAGTTTTTCACATGGCGACGCTTTGTTACATAGGGTAAATAATAATGTCCAATCTACGTCATGCGTGCCGTACGCACTGCCTACGCACACACTACGTTCGTAGGCTATTATTGAATTCAAGAACACACTACTTTCTATCGTTCAGGACGCAGTTAGGCACTTAAGGATATAATTATTTGTAATGTATGCAAAAATCCAACTTCCTACAAAGTTCCTAGAGCAGTTTCCTCAGCCGCAGAAGTAAATTAGTCATTGATTGGTTCGTTAGATGCGAAGTAATATTGACGTTGAACGGTTCCTGTATGAGCAATTGAAGGAACAAGGTCCTTTATTATGAGATAACTGTGAGTAGGTACACATATTGATCAAGTACCTACCCGACTTGTAGTACATATAAAACCACCAAGTAACCTACGTACAACGCACAGTGAGTGTATTCGCCGCAAAGACACGATCGATTCGCATAGCTGAGAAAAAAGCCGGGAAGAACAATCGAAGACTAAAATCGAGCTGAAAATACAAGTTGGTTTATTAACACTACGCACAGTTTAAACATGCGTACTGTTGCGTTATGGTTGGTTGTGGTGAGCTTTTGCTCAGTTTCTTCAAATCCGTTCTATAGCATCGACTCAGAAGATGGAGGTAAATAAATATAAAATATTTCAAATCTGCATCAGCTATTTATCTTTAAAATTCGTTATGAAAATATTGTAGTTCTTCTGAGAAAATTAATAGTTTCAGACTTTATTGTCCAAAGAACCGAAGCTAGCAGTCCACAATAGAGTTCTTATACCAACCCTGATGTATGGCAGTGAGGCATGGAACTAGCAGAAGAAGGATGAAAGTAGACTGAATGCTGTGGAAATGAGATCTTTGAGACGCATGTGCGGTAAAACCATGTATGACCGTATTAAAAATGTGGATATCCGGAAAGAATGCAAGGCTGATGTGAGCGTAATGAATAGAATCAAGAAAGGGACGCTTGGATGGTTTGGGCATGTAGAGCGAATGAACGAAGAAAGGAATGTGAAAAGAATATATGATGCGAAAGTGAAGGGAAGAAGAAGTCTAGGACGCCCGAGAAAGACATGGCACGATCAAGTAAATCAAATACTTGAATCGGGTCATGCGAAGAGTCAGAATAACAGAAGAGTATGTATGAGACGATGTATGAATGTAAATAAAGCAAGGAGTGTGTGCCAAGGCAGAGTTATATGGCAGTCCGTCCTTTCTGCCTACCCCTGCGGGAAAAGGCGTGATGGTTAGTTAGTTAGTTTAGTTACTTAGACTTTATTTCTAGATATTGTGTTTTTAAAAAATATTTATTACTAATGCCTCAATAGGTATCACAACAAAAGTTGGATATATAAAAAAATAATATTCTTAAGCCTTAGCACTCAAAATGACGCTAAACGTCACTTTGTAGTATTCTAATACAAGCAATACTACAAATGATTTATCTGTAAATTTTTATTGGTAGTAAGGAAAATGTCTGAGGTTTCCAATGAATAAAATATTTTAATATTTAAAATTATACAAAAACATACCGAAATGTCAATAAAAGATGCAGTTTGAATACCAGCGAAGGCGTTTTTGAACGTTTTGCCTAAAATTCCAGAATGCATTTCATAAATAATTCAAAAGATTTCAGTAAAATAATTGTATTCACTGGAAACCTTAGAAAATTTCCTAACTAACCATTTAGAATTAACATCATAATTCGTAGTATTGCTTGTATTAGAAAGCCAAGCAGTGTGTATTTTTGGATGCTGACCCTTAATTAAAAACAATAGATTTTTTAATTCTCAAATGTTTTTATTTGCATTGATATGATTATTTGTTTCAATTAATAATATTCACACAATGTCGACGTCGCAAGAAATTTTATTCTCACATTCTGGGTTAGTTGGAAGAAAATTCCAATTGCAAATAAATTCACCATTAAACCAACGTCATTGATCAAACCTTTTTTAAATGAAATGGATAACGTAAAAAGCTTAAATTATGTCGTCATAATTCAATAGTTGGCGCCATTAAAAAAAAATAAATTTGAACGGACCCCAGTAAACGCCGATTAGGTCCATTTCAACTTTTGAAAAAAATATAGAACAACGAAAAAAAATTGCTAATCGTGCAATTGTGACGATGTCAAATATGACCAGAGTTTAAGACACACCAGACTTAGTAAATTAATAAACATAAATAGAATCATCCCAAAGGCTGTTGAATTGAAATATTTGTCAAATTATTGCTTATCATTTATCATCAAGCGGTTTTTGGAAGGTAGCTCAAGTTTATGACTGAGGTTTTTTATAATCACTATCATCACATTAAATTAGAAATTAAACTTTTAATTTATTATAATATCAAGTCACTTGATTATGCCACAAAATAATAAAAAAAAAAAAAAAAACTGTTATTCGGAAATCTTCAATAAAAGTATGTTGATTGGAAATTGACACCTTACAAGATGAAATTATATAATTAATGATTAACTTTATGTTATCTCTTTACGTGACACTCTCTAGAAATAATTGTGAACTATTTTCGATAGTCAAAAAGTAAGCAACCATTTTTAAACATAGTTTTACTTGAAAAAAAAATAAATAATGTTGCATTTAAAAAATATATATTAAACTATTCTTCTAAATTTAAAAATATCTGAATAAATTAATACCTACCATAAAAAAATGTAATTATATACGTAATAGGTAACCAAACAATGTTAACTAGAAATGCCCCTGTACTTTCATGGTCAAATACAGTTGCAATTAACTTGTACCTACACCTAGTGTATACTATATAAACATTCTGTGTGCGAATGGAGAGGAAAGAGTTCAGCAAATGGGTTTTGAATTAGATATACACAGTAGCCCTTTATCCACACACCGTGCAAAGGAAAACAAATAGATTATATTTTCGTAGAAAGCAATCACTTGTGGTTGGACATATTTAAAGAAATAACTTTGTAAAAGACCACGGATATTATTTTGAATTTTTAAGAAGAAAAAAAAATATTTACGATATTCGTGGTCTTATACGAGGGTTTTTATTATTCATTTCTTGGCATATGGATTAGTTTAAAAAAATGTGAATTAAAAGCATTGTAAATAATGAATTAATCAGTGATATATCCTTTTTGTATAACCTCTGTGTGTGTGAAAATCTTTCCCATAGTATTTACGATGTTTATCTAACTAATTTCCACCTCTATGAGTCTCTTTTTGATGTATTTTTTGCTTATTCCCCTTTCTTTTGTACTGCCTTTTTTAAATTTGTATGTTTTGTAAAAATTCTATTCCTTTTTATTTTATTATTTTGTCCTCCGAATGAATTGAATGAGTTTTTTTAACTCCTTGGGAATAATATACCTAAAAGTATTTTTTTTGTACGATATTATCATTTTAGTAATATAAATAATTATGAAAATATTTGTTAATTTCGACATAAATTATTAACAATTTTATGATCGAAATTAAAGAGTTTTTTTAATGGAATTTAAAAAATGTTATTTTTAAACACTTTCTCGTCTGAATATCCTTGTTGATTTCTCCTGAATATGGTGATTAATAAACATCCGATTATATGCACTAAAAATGTTAAGACATGTACTAACACTTTTAAAATATATGATACAAACAGAAAAAGGGTTAAAATATGAATGTTTAATTGAAAAAGCTAAACATTTTTACAATTATTGATTGAATGACCGTAAAGTTTTAAAGTAGAAGTGTAGCTCAATTTTGTAGATCAAAATAGGTAAACTATGGATTAATAATGAAAAATGCTTACATATGCACTGACAACCAATGAGGCTGAAATGTGTGACTTTGAAAATGGATATGATTCGATTTATATCGATAAATAAACAGGTTACGTGCATTTTCTCACGCATCGTGTCAGCAATAACGTAGAATGCGTGGGTCCGTACTACGTGTCCCAGTCAATGGAAATATTATATTATTTCATTGAACAAGACCTCGGCAGGTATCATTAGGGAGGTTCATTGATGGAATGGATTGTTGATTGTGATGCGGCGGAGATGTCACATGGTGTCTCCGTTGTAGTAAACCTAGGGAGCAATGCATAAAACTTGTGATTATACGCGAGTGTTGGTTCTTTTACATTTTTTTTTAACACACCTAGAAAAACTACTAGAATCAACTGAAACTTTCCTGTGTTCTAAAGTTCTCTACTCTAATCTGTGGTTACTTTAAATTTTCTAATAAAAGTGTTAATAGTGTGAGTAAGTAATGAAAAAAAATTTACAATTTTTTCTTTTAACATAAAGAATACCAGCATGTGTAAATTAATAGAAGTTGCTCTTTTAGGCTTCTATTCTGTTAAAATGGCATAGTGGATTCATTGTTGGGAATGCAATAACTTTAACAGGTTGTTCTAAGAACCTGAAAATCAAAGAAAGAAGGTGAAAATCAAACGTTAATAAGAAATGTCAGGTGATAAGTACCTACCAAGCAAATAAGAGGAATTCAAATAATAAACTGTATATTTCAGTCTGAAATTAATGTTTTAATAATGGCCTTGAACGGCGAAACATCGGACACTAAAAATAAAAACTTCAAAATATTAGTATGGAGTTTTACAAATTAAAAACGAAAATTAATTAAATTAAAGGAAAATATCGTCATACTCATACTTGTCTATGCAGTCAAAATTGTCAGGTTGTCACCACTGTAGACAAGAAATACTCCAATTGGGGATTATTGCACGTCCAGGTACTTCTCAACCTTAGAGTGCATAGTGAGGTGATATCTCTGTCACGAAAACGGCGCTATATAAATCAGCCAATTATTATTATTGAGCGGAGTACCGCGGTGAACCAGAAGAAGCTTAAGATCATTGCGACAGTATATAGAAGCGGTCTATGAAAATTTCTGTCTCTTTCTCTCTCATGGTGTACGACGTAAAAACCCGGAGAAAGTGATTTATCTCCCTCCATTTATTGTTATTTCAAGTTCTCAACCATTCTCTTCCCCATCTCCTTCCCCTCCCCACTACCTACCATAACATACCCCAATAAGGGATGCCATATTACCACTGGCTCCAGACGGTTGGGAGCAGTTAAGAGCCTTGTGCGGTATTCACTAAGAAAAGAACATATTTTTCAGCCTGAATGTCGTTAACCTACTTAAATTGACCCCTAAAATTATTGCACGTCCAAAAATGTAGAGCAAACATTCTAAATTGTTTTTGTATCCGGTACGTCAGCACGGCTTGTATCTATTAGCGTTTATATCTTTATATGGGACATGCGACGTTCGTATTAGCCCAGTTTACGACATGCGGATGTTTAGTCGCGAGTCGTACAGGGGTGTACTCACTAGCTCGGGCGTTTTGTATACCGACTTTAGTAGTCATCACTCTTTTATTGAGTTTTTTCTTTTAAATGGAAACATTCATTTTCACTTAGAACACGAGAGAGATAAATAAGAGAAATAAGTCTTTCAAAGAAATATGTTAAACCCATGGGCATGTAGAGCGAATGAACGAAGAAAGGAGTGTGAAAAGAATATATGATGCGAAAGTGAAAGGAATAAGAAGTCGAGGACGCCTGAGAAATACATAGTACAATCAAGTAAATCAAATACTTGAATCGGGTCATGTCAAGAGTCAGAATAACAGAAGAGTATGTATGAGACGATGTATGAATGTGAATGAAGCAAGGAGTGTGCGCCAAGACAGATTTATATGGAGATCCGTCCTCTCTGCCTACCCCTGCGTGGAAACGGCGTGATGGTTAGTTAGTTAGTTATAAAACCATAGCTGATTTGATTGAGTGAACTTGTACGAATGACTTACCCTATAATAAAATGAGAAGGGATTACCCTTAAAAAAATTAACTAAGAAAAATTATAATTGACGTGTAAGTTTTATGTATTATTTTTTTATAGTGAATACCGCACAAGATACTGAATAGCCAGGTACTTTCCAACCTTTCCCTTCATCATCTCCTTTTTTTCCTCACTACCTTCAGCCTCACAACATACCCCTATTGGGGATGCCATAGTCTCACTGGCTCTAGACGGTTGGGAGCAGTTGATGGCAGCAACAATTGGGATACGTTGTGAGGCTGAAAGTAGTGGGGAGAGGAAGTAAATGGAAAAGAGGAAGATTGGGAAGTATCTGGCTATTCCGATCTGGTCACCAAACACGGCTAAAGCCATTTCAAGCAACGTTTCGATTCTGAATGCTTGTTTTCCACCAGGGTAATACTTAGAGTATCTACCACTCTGGAACGTGCCGCAAATATACTTTTTATTATTTTATTTGAATTAAATGTGTTATGACACATATTCATTAAATAAAAGTGATTGGCGCACGCCGGGTTTGAACCCACGACCTATGGCTTCATGGTCGAACGTCTTACCACTCGACCATGGGGGCCGTCAAAAATAAATAAAGTTCTTGGACTGAGTAATCATCAAAACAGCGAAGCAATACGGACGTTATTGTCGAAACATTTCTTTAAAAAGGTGGGCCTTTAGTTTTGGTCAGAAATCAGTTGAGCTATCGATCTTTAGTAAAGGGAAGGGAAGCTTTTTGTAAAGGGAGATTTTAAAAAGCTGTTGAGACTGTTACTACGAACAACGCAGAAGTACCAAAGGAGTAGGCACCTACATAAAATACCATAACCTAAACAAGTTTCGTCAGCTAGTTCCATTTTCACCAAACATCGAAAAATGATCAGTTCTTGCTAACCTTACAGAGTAATCTACGGTAATTTATTGAGCTTCATACCATGTCAACAATAACGGCTTGAACTGAGTTAGGCGACACTATTGAAAAACTCTGACAGCTAGCGAAAAATATGACAGAGGGAGTGTAAAGTACACATAACTAATTTATTCATTTTATGTAGCTTTTCAGGATTGATATATAAGGATTCAGGATCGAATCTGTAGTATTTGTAACATTACAACTGAAATATTACAAATAATTCAATACTCCTCACACACTAACACTAAAGCAATCTTTAATTCAGACATACACCAGCACAAAATCAAATACACTTAACGTCATCTACTCACACATCTAAATTTGGAATGAACTCTTTATAATACATTGCATGTACACAATACAACGCATTACCCAAACAATCAAAACTCCCAGTTGCGAACAAAAAAATATTTGCAAGAGCACAAAGGATATTTTCTCGACAATTTTATTAATCAGTGATATATCCTATTTGTAAAACCTCTGTTTGTGTGTATATCTTTTTTATTGTATTTATTATCTTTATCTAATTAATCTTTGCTCCTATGAGTCTCTATTTGATGTATTTTTTCGCTTGTTCTCTTTTCTTTTGTACTTGTAAAAATACAATCCCTTTTTATTTTGTAATTTTGTCCGCCACGGAATGAATTTTCAAAAAAACATTGAAAATAACACATCGAGAAATGTATTTTTTTGTACTATATTATCATTTCAATAAAAACAACATATTTGTTAATTTCGACATAAATTATTTTTTCTCTTTCAGAAATAATAAAATGATTTTGTGATCGAAATTAAAGCTCGTATCTTCAGGGTACAGGTAAATAAAGCAATGCTAAGTATGCTTTGAAATCTTTTTTTAATTTTTTGTTATTTTTAAACACTTTTTCGTTCAAATGTTTTAAATTTATGTCTTTGTAAAAATATTATTCCAATTCTATAATTTATCCTTTCCGCAATGAGATTTTTAAAACTTCTTGTTTTACGTTACTATTTCAATAAAAATAATAATGATAATGATGATTTCATTCAATGTCACATTTTCAGACAGAATTCAGCATCAAAATTGTAGTGTTTTCAAAGGCCCAAAAAAAAAAATCCGGTGGCGGTTCTGTGGTGATTGTCTACCGTCGTATTTCTCTTGCGATGGCCGCCAGTCTCTTTGTCTCCAGCGGCACTTACTTCTCTCCTGATTTACATATTTATTGGACCTGCGCCGCTAAGGTCTTTGTTAGGTTCACGGACTTGCCGCGGCTGCCGGGGTACGAAATGTCACAAATGAACGGTTCATGAACCCAAATAAAAGCCAGGGGTAGGCAGAGAGGACGGACCGCCATACAACTCTGTCTTGGCACACACTTCTTCCTGCATTCACATTCATACATCGTTTCATAGATACTCTTCTGTTATTCTGACTCTTCACATGACCTGATTGAAGTATTTGATTTACTTGATCGTACCATGTCTTCCTCAGGCATCCTCGACTTCTTCTTCCATTCACTTTCGTATCATATATTCTTTTCACACTCCTTTCTTCGTTCATTTGCTCTATATGCCAAAACCATCCAAGCGTCCCTTTTTTGATCCTATTCATTATGTTTACATCAGCCTTACATTCTTTTCGGATACTCACATTTTTAATACGGTCATACATGGTTTTACCACACACACGTCTTAGGGATCTCATTTTCACATCATTCAGTCTACTTTCATCTTCCATGCCTCACTGCCCTACATCAGTGTTGGTATAAGCACTCCATTGTGAACTGCTAGCTTCGCTTCTTCGATTTTTTATTTGCTTCAACAGCTTTCAGTCCTCCACCAATGGAGTTTTCTGCATTCACCCTTCTTTCAATATCCTTATCAGCCTTTCCGTCTCTCGTAAACATACTTCATGTATGTATCTATACCATTATACACTAGCGACATTCTTTTAAAACTTTAAATCGTAAAAAAACGAAAATACAGCTCTGTTACCTTAGCAATACTAGTAAAACATAT
Organism: Drusus annulatus; assembly: GCA_022651775.1. Taxonomy (NCBI): domain Eukaryota; kingdom Metazoa; phylum Arthropoda; class Insecta; order Trichoptera; family Limnephilidae; genus Drusus; species Drusus annulatus. The sequence goes on along the minus strand of JAGWCC010000517.1, from coordinate 434,154 downwards.
TTATCTATCGATCTCCATTTTAAAAATTTCTAATTTATGTTTTTTTTATTTATTTACTCAACATGATGTTTTTTACAAAAATAATGTGCATTATCTCCACGATAGGAGTTAACCTGTATTGTGGAGGACATACATTATGTCGTTGTTCGCTAAATACTTTAGATTGAACTTTTTTCCATTTAAAAGATTACTAATATTTTCTTTAATCTAATCGGAATTTATATGTGTTTATTTGGTTTAACAAAATAATGATAGTTGTATTTAGGAACAATTGATACTATTCAGTGTAAGATTTTTACTAGTAAGATGTCATCGTGTTGTTGTACCACAGAGTAGGTAATCTCTACATGAAATCTCACGTAAGTGATGTGAAACAAAGTAGGTGCTGATCAATCAAGGAAGCCTTCGAAAGAAAGGTCCTTCCTTCCAGATACAAGGTCACACTCGTGTAACCGATGTAATATGCTAAACAGGTAATCAACTTCTTACTCAACAGCTGAAAAAAGTTATCACTCATATGCACGTGAAAAAAGGCACAATCGAAACGTTGCCTGAAATAGCTTTAGCCGTCTTTATTGAGCCGATCTGAATAGTCAGGCATTTTTTAACCATTTGATTCTTTCTCATTTGATTTCCCTTCCCTGCTTTCTTCAGCCTCATAACATAGGTCAGTTTAAACGTTGTGCGATATTCACTCAAAAAACTTAGTATTTTAGACACATTACACACACAACATTTAAAACTTTCATAGGTGGCACAAATATACAAATTCAGGCGGTAAGACACAGTAATAAACAAACGGAGGAACTTTAATTGTTTTATTTTATCAACAATATTTGCAGAAGCGACAATCACGACTGCACAGATAAGTGTGTACATCTGTACATACTTTCCAAAGATATAGGACGGTTTTCTGGTACACAAAGATTTTATAAAAAAAAGAAACCTATTGAATTTAGTTTAGAGCGTGAAAAATGCACATAAGAATTGATATTTAGTAATGTTGAGTGTGAAAACACCAATTGTGTAGATTAATTGAAACATAATTCTATGAAATATTATACTAAACTTATGTTGGCATTAAAATTCGTAAAATAAAGTTATTGGCTTAGTTGACAAATGTGTCGGATTCCCACCCAGGCGTCTTGGGTTTAATTCCTTAGCTAAGTCCTTCAAAATTGAAAAAGAGAAAATTTCCGGTTATAATTATGATAGTAGGAGATTTTTAAAGCTTTTCACGTTATTCGTGAACCGAAAATGTTTGTCTTTCTTAAAACATAAAAAAAAAGAGAAAGTATTTTTAGGTTGCAAGGATAATTTTTAAATTTTCTAATTAACGAGATTTCATTTAAAGAGACTTTTAATGACTATTTATAGGGCCTTCTGTAGAGTTGGACCAAGTGTCGATCAGGAGGATCAGTTCAGCAGACCTGCCTCCCATCCCTGTCAACCTGCTGCCCATACCACGCCGGAAGACCGGTTCTCCGAACGTCATGCCAGCGTACAACCTCATTTGGGTGAGTCTTTATTTTAAAAAACTAAAACTACCTAACTAACTAACCATCACGCCGTTTCCCAGCAGGGGTAGGCAGAGAGGACGGACCGCCATATAACTCTGTCTTGGCACACACTCCTTACTTCATTCACATTCATACATCGTCTCATAAATTATCTACAATGTTGATATTCACAAGTATAATACAAGGGCATGCAAAGAAATTAGACTACCAGAAAAGAATAAAGCCAACACCCAAAACAGCTTACTATATAAAGGAATGAAATCGTATAATGCGCTGCCGGAAACCATCAAAATTATGCCAATCAATAAATTTAAAAAAGCCTGTAAAAATTATTTAAAATGCATGTAAATCAAAATAATAAGTAGTGTTTAAGTTAAAATATTATTAGTCAAAAAGAAAATGAAATAATTAGATACTTGTAAACTTAAATGTACAAAATAACTAATATAAAAAAAAATACATACTCTTCTGTTATTCTGACTCTTCACCTGACCCGATTTAAGTATTTGATTTACTTGATCGTGCCACGTCTTTCTCGGGCGTCCTCGACTTCTTCTTCCATTCACTTTCGCATCATATATTCTTTTCACACTCCTTTCTTCGTTCATTCGCTCTACATGCCCAAACCATCTAAGCGTCCCTTTCTTGATCCTATTCGTTACGCTCACATCAGCCTTGCATTCTTTCCGGATATCTACATTTTTAATACAGTCATACATGGTTTTACCGCACACACGTTTCAAAGATCTCATTTCCAGAGCATTCAGTCTACTTTCATCTTTCTTCTGCCAGTTCCATGCCTCACTGCCATACATCAGGGTTGGTATAAGCACTCCATTGTGGACTGCTAGCTTCGCTTCTTTGGACAATTTGGACAAAAAAACTGTTCGAATAATAGCTTTTGACGTAAAATAAAATGACACATTGTCGCTGGAAATGCAAAAGGACTTAAGCGTCAATTTGGCCAAAAATGAGTTAAATATACAGTTTTGATCAGTTCTTTTTTCTGCATCGAATGCTCTGACTCTTGTTTGACTCTGAAGACTTTTGTGGAGCTTCAGCCATCTAAAATAAATTCACCATTTGGGAAAAGACTTGACTTATGTGACACAAGTTTGGAACTTTAAAGCTTTCTGTCGCTTTAGGTAAGTGAGATCATTGAGTTACCTGAGTTGTTTTTTCAAAATCCAACCAGGTGCTGAAGACTTTTGAATTTTATTCTTAAACAAAAACAAAAAACTTTGAAGTGCCCTGGTGTAAACTTCATGGCACTGTTTGTTGAAAATAGATTTATTTAGATGGATTATATAATAAAGAGGTTGCTGTCAGAATAAAGTACACGTGGGGGAAATGAATATTATCCATCAAATACAAGATTCAGCTCGTTTGACTGTACGCAGTTAGTCGCTTTAAGATAGTGAAAATAAAAGATTTTTGTATTTCTTTAAACACAGTCATTTTTTTTCTTATTTATCCCACAATTTTATCTTATCTTAACTGACTATTTCCCATGGGTTTATTAATTTTTAGATCATGTTCTACGGACTTTTTCACAGATTTTCGTGGCCTTTAAAAAAATCAAAATAATGAACAACATAAAAAACGGAGTTCTACAAATTAAACGCAAAAATATATAAAAAATATTAATAATTTTCAACTAAATATTAAATAAATAAAACACACACAGAAAGTTAAAGATAAGTTTGGGAGACTGAGAAAAAAAATATATAAATAATTTTCAAAGAAATATGGGATTGGTAAATAGTATTATATTTAACATTTTGATTATATTTTGTTCTTTTATTTTATTATATTATATTTTATTTTGAATATTGAAATAAAGGTATATTGTTGATTAAAGCTTTAATAAGTAAATTATAATTTAAATAATAAAAGATTAATCAAAACGATATAGTAGGTTTCTTACGTGAATTTTTGTTTGGCCTAAGAAATATTTTGTACTTTTTGTTTGTTTGTCGTCTGAAACTTACGCACATCAAACCCAAAAAAATAATGTTACAAAAGGAAAATCACACAAATTATTTGCGAAAAACACCACCAGTTACAGTAGGTAGTAAGTGTTAGATACAGCATCATTATTTCATACATATTGTACATCGCGTCGTGTTGCAAATATGCCACACGCGTTGCCAATAATCCGCTTTAAGTAAGTAAATACCTCTTCAGGAATAGTGGCCATCCATCTCCATCTCTTCCCGTCTCATCGCTTCCGTCACACCACTTCCTCAGATCAGTCGTGATGAGTTACACCACATTTGTGACGCAGTGGGCTGCATGCTTCCATTAACTAAATTATAGTTTTTATGGCATCTTATCATATTAGGGATTAGCCCATTCAGAACCAAAACAGAATGAAACGTTTTAATTAATTGGTTTTTTAAGAGAAAATTGACTGATTCCAATAAAAAATCAGTTTTTTGTCAAAATTACTTTATGTTCTATTGTAATAAATGGCTTAAGCGACACTCTGATCAAAAATGAGTAAAATATGCTGTTTTGATCAGTACTTTTTTCTGTATCGAATGCTCTGACTCTCGTTTGATTATGAAGACTTTTGTGGCCCTCCAGCCATCTAAAATAAATTTACTATTTGAGAGAAGGCTTGATTCAAACGACAAAAGGTTTTTGCACTTTTTAATTAACTGTTTTTTTCAAAATCCAACCAGGTACTGAAGATGTATGAATTTTATTGTGAAACAATTTATTTTTAAATTCCTCTGGTGTGAACTTCCTTAAATGGCACTTTAGTGTTTTTGTCTTTGCCTTCGACGATATTTGAATTACTTGTCTAAAAAAACGTTAGGTAATTCGTTTGTTAGTTAGTTACCCCTCTGGCCGCCTACAAAGAAAGTTTGTAAATCATTTTGAATTTTATTTGAAAAAATTATTTCGACTGAGACTTCAAAAAGTTATGGTATATTTTAAAACGCTTTACTTTGCTGGGGGCTAATGGATAATCTAACGAATGATCTATTTTTAAAATCCATAGACTTTTTTCCACAAAATCTACATTAGGGACGAAATTGCTGTTTATAGTACACAGTGAGCATGTCAAGCTGTATTTTTGCTATTTTATAAGAGTACCACGGTTTTACGAAAAGAGCAATTTACTATTATTTGAAAAATTGTTTTTGCTCTAATCAAAATAATTTGGCTGTGAGAGCAGAATTACTTTTCTATAAAAACATAATATTATTAAAACGCGTCGATTTATGTTTTGGGAGGCAAATACCGGATATGATTTAATAAAAACTAATTTACAACTTTATTCCACTTTTTTATTTTTGACTGGACCGGTTTCAGCCTATAACGGCCATCTTCAGACTAGTACAGGTTGTTCTTATTCTATGGCTTATATACTATTTTAAATATTACTTACTATATTAAATATTATTTACTTTTATAAAATAGTGTATAAGCCATAGAATAAGAACAACCTGTACCAGTCTGAAGATGGCCGTTATAGGCTAAAACCGGTCCAGTCAAAAATAAAAAAAGTGGAATAAAGTTATAAATTTGTTTTTATTTAATCATTAAAATGGAATTCCACCATGAATTAACAGTTACAAAATTAGAAATAATAAATACCGTATAGCTCTGGCACAGAATTGTCACGAAAAACAGATTATCTGGAATAATTGAAGTCGAATTAAAATTTTGCTTTCGTTTATTTTCAGCTGCCGGGTGGTGCAATAAAGATTCTACCCAGGAGTATGACCAGAAGATAACGAACACAGATACGCTTTCATTAGTGTTCACGTAACGATCGATTAGAAGCTGATACTTAATAGGAAATAAGTAATTTATTCACTGTAAAATTAATTGAGTAAACCATGGTTATAAGTTATAAGTATTGATATTTTATGAAAAAAATCATGACATTTAGTTAATCATATTTTGTACAGTATTTTAGTTAAGTGTTAAAGTTCTCCAATGTGTGTTCTGTATAAAGAAGATAATACTATAAATTATTAAAACATGCATTTGAATTTTATTTCGACTTACCTATTTTGATGAAAATTATATTACGATTTACTTCATCTCAAGAGTAGGGGTGGATAACCTCCGCCCTCCAATACCACCTACCAGTGAGAATTGGTTAGGTTTAATCAAATACAATTAATAAGAAAATATTTTAATAAAATAAATAGTAAAAGCACAGTTTTTTCTTTTTATAAAACTATTTCATATTTGTAAAATTAAAAAAAATACCAATATATAAAACACATTTGTAAAATATATGCTTTTAAAACAGAAAAAGACATTTCAACAAAGGTAAACTAGTTGCCTCAATAGGTAAAACCTTATAAATTCCTTGATTTTCACATATACCTAAGTACATACAGCGTAGATGTCGTTAGTATGTATTCACACTTAACACTAAACAGTGCCTATGTGCAGATCAACAAATTTATGTGTGCAGGTGTCTAACAAACAAAATAACTACCAATTTTCATCCTCACTAAGCCAGATAATGTATTTTTAACAATATGAAAAATTCTAGCTCAAAATTCGTCCCTTATTCACCAAGTAAAGGTGTAATATTTACAAAATCTAAGTCAGAAAATCTAAAAATGATAGAATCAAAGCCTTATACTTATTCGTTTTGGCGATAGATGTCATCCATAACTGTTTTTATACGTTGTGTGAATTTTGTTTATTCAAATTTCATCCAAGTTCTAAACCTGGGAATAAAGATACGGTGGAAAGCACAACTTTCAGTTTCAGTGTTGCGTCTTTTGCCGTAGCGCAGGCGCGGCGCTGCCGTCAGTTTTCTATCGATTTCCATAGAAAATACGATGCTGTATGGACCGAGCAAGTTAGGGTGAAATCGCACCTTACAGCGAAGGCTTCGAGTGTCCGCCCACTTTTGCTGCCGTTTAACCCAAAAACCACTCTTTATTTACTAAAGTATCATACGTACAAACACTATTGATTGATGTGACAGTAAAAATATTATAATAAATGGGAAATGAAAAAGTGACATTTTAAAATTTGAAAATAATCTGAAAATGGGTTATTTTGTGAAACTGTTTTTGATTTTCCTGGCTGTCAAAGGAAGTCAAAGTGGTAAGTTTGAAAAAAAAAATTATTAAAATTTTAAATAATAAAATAAATAATTACTAATACTTTAACGAAGATGCAGAATCAAAATGATAATAATACGAGTATGTGCATGTAAATCAAATAGACAACAATTTATGGAGCTTATTACTTTGGATGTTAATTTAATAGCTATGGATTTAAAAATATACTCTATTTTTGATTATGAATCTGCAATGCAATATTATATAAGATAACAAAAGAAAACTAATACTTGTTTACTTTTAACTATTTGAATGCCGGTTAAAACTTTGTTTACCGACGTACTCCCTTTAAAAATATATATTATGTCTAGTGAAAAGAGTCCTTACTATAATATACCTTAGGGGTTCAATACATGAACATGAAAAAAAACGATGAAACAATAGAGTAAAATATGACATAAACAGTTAATGAAATAAAGTAATTGATAAAGAGAAGTTTATAAATTTAAAGGAATACATATTAAACATAAATAGTTTTCTTTGTGGGTACGTACGATTGAGAATTTTTCAAATTTGGAATTGTTTCTAAAAGATATGATGAAATTTAAAAAAATCTTTTCAAATCTATATCTACCTAAAAAATACCTTCCTATAGTGTATTTTAACATATATTATTCCATGTTTTAAATAGGAACTAATATTTTTTCTTGACATGTCTATTTACATTCTGTGATTTCTCACGGGTAACAACAAGTAATGGTATAGGAAGATACTACAATATTATTATATTTATTTCATTGCATAATCTTATGATACACCAAGGAATCAATTATCAACCATATTTATTGATTAAGGGTAATATGTACTATTATGGGCGAATAGATAGCAGATTAACTCGCTGCATTAGATTTTTTCACTGAATCATCTGAACAAACTAAAAAATAAATCATAAGGGAAGAGTTTGTTCCCCAAATTTTCATATTGATTCATGAGGTCACTTAATATAAATAAATTAATTTTCAGCGGCTACAATAAAGCACATCGAAGCAAATCCAGACGCCAAACGACTATACGATGACCTGCTCAGTAACTACAATCGCCTTATCAGACCTGTTATCAACAACACGGAGACCCTCACTGTATGGCTGGGACTCAAGCTGAGTCAGCTCATGGAGGTCAACCTGAAGAACCAGGTCATGACAACCAACTTGTGGGTCGAACAGGTGAGAATTTATATCATGGTAGTGGCTAGCTTAGTAGCTATATATTTGACCTGTTTTTAACAAAGAATGAGACCCTCATCGTGTGACAGGAACTCAAGCTGACTCAGATCATGGAGGTCAACATCAAGAACCAGGTCATGACCATCAATCTGTAGGTCAAGCAGGTGAGATTATATAACAACCCCTTGTTTATGGCTTGTTTAGAAGCCAATTCTTCAGTGCACCAAAACCAGAGTGGCTATGACCTAAGTCAAGTTAGCTCATAGAGGTCAAACCCAAGAACGAGGTACTAACGACAAACTTGTGGATCGAACAGGTTAGATTATGTAAGTTTCGTAAATGTTTGTGACTTATTTAGTAGCATTTAACAGCCGTCAGTTTGTAGAGGTCAACTTTAAGAGTGAGATAATGATTACCAACTTGTGAGTAAATGAGATGGGATTCTGCGACTGTTGAAATTTTAAGCATGTTATTTAGTAGCTGAAAGCTCAACTAATGGAGATTTATCTCAAAGATCTTACGTATAGAGCATATGAGCATCAACGACCCTTATGGAACGCATGGTTATGTCTAGCTTGGTAACTATGGGCACATTCCACCAGCATTGTGACTAAGGACTTAAGCCGACACTGTTTATAGAGGTCAACCATAAGAATTAGGTCATGGCTGTCAACTTGCGAGTCAAACTGGTGAGATTCTAAAAACTTGTGCATGCCTGTGACCTACTAATAGCCCAATCCAACCAAAATCATTGTGTCTAGGAGTCGAACTGATACTGCTTAAGGAGGTAAACCTTAGGAACCAGGTCTAATATATCGTATTGTAGACATTTTGAACAGTGCCAGGAAATGTTTCTTCCTTTTCCTGTGTCAACTGTGGTTAGAGGTGCATTCGTGAGGAGATCATATTTTCTACCCAAATTTTGAAGGCTGTACTTTGTATGCTTAAAGCAATCTTTTATTTAAGCCCACTCATCAAGATTAGGGAGGAAATACGATGGAATTTGTACAGAGATGAAGGGGGTCCGTACTTGGGGTCCAGCGACCAAGGTTAAAAATGAAAGGATTCGGGTGTGAATCTAATTTGGAGTAAAAAGTTTTATCTAAATCTATTATGTGTTTTCGGAGTGGAGGAATTTTAGACTTTTGGTGAATCGTCGAAGCAATGCCTTCTAAAATGATTCGAGTCTTTGTATATTTAATGTAGCCCATATGGGTGAGGCGTATGTAAGTTTTGGCCGCATTGTCGATGTGTAAATGAGTAGTTTATTTTTGTGAGGTTGAGTTTACTGCTGTAGCTGATAAGGGAGTAGAAACCAGGTCTTGAATACCAACTTGTATGTAGAAGATATAATATTCCAAAAACTCTTAATTACCTGCACATAGCGACCTGTTGTTTTCAATCCTAACTAATTCCAGTTTATTGAAAGTGAGCAAGTGAATATTTTAGAGTTTTAATTATTCCTCTTTGTTTATGGTTTTAGAAATGGTTTGACTACAAGTTGAGATGGGATCCGGAAGAGTATGGCGGAGTGGAAATGCTGTACGTCCCTTCAGAACACATTTGGTTACCTGACATCGTCCTGTACAATAATTGGGACGGCAATTACGAGGTGAGATTTAGAGCGTCAATAACTGAATTTATTGAGCTAATGTCATTTAAAAACATTATTATTATACAAAGACAAAGGATTATTAAAATGGAAAAAAACTCATGTACTATAATTGATTACCAATATTCCATTGTGCGTTGTTCTGGGTAAATGGCGAGGGACAATGCACGTTACAAATGTACTTAAAAATTTGAATAGAAGTTTTACTTAAATATTACACCTCGCGTTTAGGATAAATATACGTTTGGAGGTTTAAGGTAAACCCTTCACTATTTTCTCCATGGTGTAAAAATATCGTTGTATAGTGACTTTGGAAGCAATAGTAATATTAGTGAAATTAACGGAGCCATATTTTAGTTTAGGTTATTTTTCTGTCAGCAATAAGACAAAACCTACAAAATAACATATCAGATGTAAAAAAACGCACTTGAAAGGCTTAAGGATATTGCTTTCTTTTAATATTTAATCTGATTTTTATACTTTTTTTCATGTAAAGAGTGGTATATACTCTATTAAGTATCACCCTGGTGAAATACCACCATTCAGAATCGAAACGTTGTTTAAAATGGCTTTAACCAGGTTTGGTGTCCAGATCTGTATATTCAGGTACTTCATAACTTTCCTCTTCCCCATTTCCTTCCCCTCTCCTCTACCTTCAGCCTCACAACATACTACAATTGGGATGGTTGATTCTATAGTCCCACTGACACTAGACGGTTGGGACCCTTGTGCGATACTCACCATTAAAAAACATTTCATCGCTGGAAAGGTAAAAAGGCTAAAGCGACACTTTGGTCAAAAATGAGTCAAATATGCAGTTTTGATCAGTTTTTTTCTGCATCGAATGCTCTGACTTTCGTTTGACTCTATAGACTTTTGTGGCCCTTCAGCCATCTAAAATATATTTACGATTTGGGAGAAGGCTTTACTCAAGCGACACAAGTGTGGGACTATTTTATCTTTTTGTCGCTTCAGGTCTCTCAGTGAAAGCATTGAGTTACCTGAGATAACTTTTTTTTCAAAATCCAACCAGGTACTGAAGTACCTGGTTGGATTATGAAAAAAAAAACTCAGGTAACTCAATGATCTCACGTTCAGTTACCTAAAGCGACAGAAAGCTTTAAAGTTCCAAACTTGTGTCACTTAATTCAAGCCTTTTTCCAAATGGTGAATATATTTTAGATGGCTGAAGCTCCACAAAAGTCTTCAGAGTCAAACAAGAGTCAGAGCATTCGATGCAGAAAAAAGAACTGATAAAAACTGTATATTTAACTCATTTTTGGCCAAAGTGACGCTTAAGTCCTTTTGCATTTCCAGCGACAATATGTTATTTTATTTTACGTCAAAAGCTATTATTTCGAACAGTTGTCCAAATTGTCCAAAGAAGCGAAGCTAGCAGTCCACAATGGAGTGCTTATACCAACCCTGATGTATGGCAGTGAGGCATGGAACTGGCAGAGGAAGGAGGAAAGTAGGCTTATGAATTTTATTGTAAAACGAAAAAAAACTTTTAAGTGCTCTGGTGTATAATTCCCAAAATGGCGCTTCAGCCATTTTATTTATGCAGCGACGATATGCGAATGTGTTTTTGTAAGTCAAATTATTTGAAAAAATCGCTTGTACTAATTATTTAATTTAATTATAATTATCAAAAATATTATTTAAAAATATTTTTTTATATTACTTTGATTTATGATTTATTGTTACTAACTTTTATAAGTTCTATCCAATCAAACTGGTAAATTTCGCCCGCCATAACACAAGGACATCTCTTTAGCATGGAGGGCAAAAAAAAACGCTAAAAAATTGTAACAGTCTTTTTACGAAAACAAAAAAAAAATTCCAGGTGACTCTGATGACCAAGGCCACCCTGAAGTATACCGGCGAAGTGTTCTGGAAGCCCCCAGCCATCTACAAGTCTTCCTGTGAAATCAATGTGGAGTACTTCCCCTTCGACGAACAGACCTGCTTCATGAAATTCTGGCTCCTGGACTTACAATGGAATCCAGGTTCAACTATTCTAATGATACCGTTAATCATTAGTCATTGTGTTTTTAGTAGAGTAATTTTTGCTAAAACTGCTTGCTCGAAGTGAAATGAAATCAATAAATATCTACATATATTTTTTAAAGAAAGACAAACATTCCCGGGTAACGAACAACCTGACAATATTTTAATAACTCCCACTGCCATCATAATAAGCTAATGATGGGGGACTTGACTAGCAGAGGAATTGAACCCACGAAGCCCGAGTGGAAATCCGATGCGTTTGTCCACTCAGCTACTAATCGCTCATGACTTACGGTTATTACAATTTTCCTATTCTATAAAAATCCAAAGAATACCAAAAAGAGTTTAATGGCCTCCGTAGTCGATTTGCAAGACACTCGACTACGAATCCAAAGGTCGCGGGTTTATTCAACCAAGTAATCACAAAAACCAGAGGTGTGTTCCGTCACGAAGGGTAAACCACAGTGTTCGCGGGCAAATTCATCCATTCCCGCCGGAAACATCTTTCTCTGCTAGGCTGTTAGGTGCGCCCCGTTGCTGGCCATGTAAATACATATTATAATACGCCTAAATAGGCGAATATATATTTATACAGGTATATTTAAATATGTTATGTGGTATATTTGCGGCACGTTCCAGAGTGGTAGATACAAGTGTCGCCCTGGTGAAAGACCACCATTCAGAATCGAAACGTTACTTAAAAATGGTATTAGCCGTGTTTGGTGACCAGATCTGAATAGCCAGGTACTTTTCAACCTTCATCTTCCCCATTTCCTTCCCCTCTCCATTAACTTCAGCCTCACAACATACCCTAATTAGGGATGCCACAGTTCCACTGGCTTCAGACGGTTGAGAGCTGCTGGGACTCTTGTGTGGTAATTACTACATAAAATATATTATATATGACATGATTTCGTACAAAAAACGAAATTCTTAAATTTTGTTTTGGTTCTCCTGAACATCTGCGTTTATTGACTCATTCCGTTCTTCCTTGCACACACAGAATTATTCCCCCTTAAAGCCTCCTGTGTGGAGTGAGTGTTATAATTTTTTTAATTGTGAGCATTTGAAATAAACAAATGTAATATTTCCAGGTTGACCTGAAACACATGGGCCAACAGTCCGGCAGCAACCTGGTGCACATCGGGATCGACCTGAGCGAGTTCTACCTGTCCGTGGAGTGGGACATCCTGGAGGTGCCGGCCACCAGGAACGAGGAGTTCTACCCCTGCTGCAAGGAGCCTTTCTCAGGTGAACTATTCACCCACACAAACAACGCCAAGGACTATAAATCTTTTTCTTACTTTTCTTCAAAAGCTTTCTAACGTCTAGCTTTGGACATTGGCTTTCATATTTTTTTCCAGATTTGCCGATTCAGCTCGCCTGCAGCCTACAGCTATCTCGATTGCCGGCTCATTTAATTAATTCATTTATTTATGCTGTAGAGGGCTTTTACGACAAATTTGTACAATATAGTTATGTTGACAAAGGTAGAGTATTATATGATAGCACATGGAATATTAAAAAAATCCAAGTAAATACAAAATGGTAAATGCAAAATTAAATGTAAAAAAATAGATATAAAAAGCATGGAAGAGAAAAAAAAAAGTAAATATATCGTCGCTGTGTAATGTAAAAAATGTATATATATCGACACTTTGGTAAAAAATGAGTTAGTATGCAGTTTTGATCGATTTTTTTCTTCTGTATCGAATACTCTGACTCTCGTTTGATTCTGAAGACTTTTGTGGCCCTAAAATGTATTTACCATTTGGGAGAAGGCTTGACTCAAATGACACATTGAGAATAAAGTTACCGGAGTTAACTTTTTTTTTCAAAATCCAACCAGGTATTAAATAATTATGAATTTTATTGTAAAACCATAAAAACTTTAAATGCTCTAGTGTAGACTTCCCAAAATAGCGCTTTAGCCCTTTTGCCTTTCCGGCGTCGATATATAGATGATGAGATGACAGAAGGGCCACATTGAGTTTTTTTTCGTTTTTCAATTTTTTTCCATAAAAATGAAAAATTACCTAATTTGTACTCTATGAAAAATGTCACTAGAGCCTTAAACGACATCAACATTAAAATCAAAATAACCTCAAACATCGCTGGTCAAGCTTGTCAGCAGAAGATTTTGAGTAGGTGGTGATATATTTTAGAAAAATTGCTTGATTTTATAATGCGTTTTTTTAAGTAGTTTTCAAGAAATTTGTCGGTCAGCAGCACAGCGGAATAATGCGAGTAGTATCAAAGGAGGGTCTGTTCTTTGGACATGCTGTTATTCAGAAATGTAAATTTAATAGACATCAGTCATACATGCTGCTTCTCCATAATTTAGCCAAAAATGTTTCGCGTGGCATAGTTGGTGGAATGGAAAGAAAACATAACTAACTATGTTTGTGAAAAGTTATAAAACAATCTATTAACAAGCAATGGAAAATATCACAGTTTCTTTATTAAGGTGGTGGACTACTAAAGAAATATCAGATAAGTTCTGTTGTCCTTTAGCGTCTTCAATTTTTTGATCGAATAATATGTTTGGATAATATTAACAATGGTGGTGGACGCACAGACGACACAGATATCTTTCATGACAAAGAGCATAGTAAAAACAGGTAGAAAGATGTCGCCAGTCCGGTAAGTGAAAGTAACACCTGCAGGGCAGACAGGTCTACGTCATTTGTTAAACCTGTAATCAGAATATTGGTTTGTTGTGGAATAAATACTTCCCAGCACCATTTTTACATTTGAAACTACAATCATTTCACAAATTCTACTATTCCAAGTTCCTAATCCCAACAGCACATAGCCACTTACTTTTCACCTCCCTCACTGTAACACAAACTCTAAACAAAACCCTTTCATTTACATGTCCACAAATTCATTCCACATTAACTCTCACCACATCGACATCTTCAACTCAACTATACATAATATTAAACACAATTTAATGACTTGACTGCACTCAAACTAGATTATTAAAACTAACCTCCCACCTGCTCCCGACCTTCTTCCTTTATTCCATTCCCATGTTCCGTTCCACCTTTCTCTCCCCCCACCAAAGTTAAGTTACTAAATTATAACTGTATATACATTGTTACACTTTATTTATAATATTTATCAATAGCAGAGGAAAATTTGTAATTGGCATTATTTATTATGTTTATTATTATATACGTACTAATGAATGTTCATTTACTGTTAATTTTCCCAAAATAAATAAATAAAATAAAATATAATCAACACTTAAAAATAAACTATAATAAAATATGCAAATCTTTAGAATAGTTAGCCTAAAGACAATGCAGGCGGTGCTCGATTTTGGTAAATTTTATCAAAATACATACCATCGCCAGAAAGGCAAAAGAGCTGAAGCGCCATTTTGGAAAATATACACCAGAGCCCTTTGAAGTTTTTTGTTTGTTTTACAATAAAATTCATAAGTCTTTCAGAACCTGGTTGAATTTGAAAAAAAATTTTGACTCAGGTAACTCAATGCTTTCACTGAGTTACTTAAAGCGATAAAAAGGTTAACAAGTCTCAAGCTTGTGTCGCTTGGGTCAAGCCTTTTCCCAAATGGTAAATATATTTTAGATGGCTGAAGCGCCACAAAAGTCTTTAGAATCAAACGAGAGTCTGAGCTTTTGCGCAGAAAAAAAACCTGATCAAAACTGAATATTTAACACATTTTTGATCAAATTGTCGCTTCAGCCCTTTTGTCTTTCCAGCAACGATATTTTGATCAATATCGCACAAACGTATGAGCGAAAAGATATCCCCCCATAAACACAAGTACGAACAATTGGAATATAAACAGGGAAACCTTTTTTCTCAAGTTTACGTCGCACTCGGACGCATTCCGGAGAATACCGTTCTAGTTTTCTATTTCGTTTATAAATTGTTTTCCTACATTCAAGCCAGTAACTCACATACTGACGCACTCCGGAGAAAAACCAAACTCAAATTGGGTTCTCGAATTTAAAGCTTGTGAGCTAACATGTGGATGCAAGGAATACAAAAAAATACGCTGATAACGCTACAAACTTAGTATTCCTTATTTTTTCCTAAGAAATTGCCACTAAACAATAAGTTATTCCATGATAAATATAATTTAAATGTACAAATAAAGAGTAAACAAATAAATTGAATACCTACACCATTAATGTTATAATAAAAAAATGTCTCTAATTATATAAATATGTTTGTAACGGTATTGTTGCGTAGGCATAATTCTGGTGCCCAATAAATGCCGCAATCGACAATATAGCCGTTATGATGTTACTGACGCTTTGTCGAGTTTCGAACGAATTCAAAGCATCCCTCAATGTTGAGCGTAGAATTTAGAATTAATAAGGTGCGCTGCTATTTTCTCACGAGTCTATCCATATTGCGTACGGTTTTTGACTCCGTTTTAGCCAAAGCAATTATTAAGTTCACTTTAAAAGCTGCCTAAATTAAAGCTTAGTAAGATTATAATTGGCTTATATTGGTTTGGAAGGATTTCGAGATGTGAAATAAATTCACAAATTAATAAATTTAAATAAATCTAGTTTTTGAATCAAGTTTTGAAAACTTTAAAAGTAATTTTAAAAGTTTTTTAGAAAAAGCTGCCTACAATAAAATCATTATTATTATTAAATAAAGTATAAGTGATGTGACATACTACTAACATAATAATCCAACGGTGCTGTAGTAAAATATTCCGAACAATGAATTTGACGAATTCATGAGGGAATCTTCACCGAAGATTTTGCCAAGAACCCCGAATCCTTTGGCATATCTGAAAATAAAAACATTTCACACATCGGTGAAGTAAGGTTCATGGTAAAGCTTTATTTTTATTTAAATAAAATTGATTTGATTGATAAAAAAAAATGTTCTATGAAAAACAGGCCTTGCCGTCGTTATTTATTTGTGATGCAACATTTTTGTTGAAATTATGGAAATACACCGCGCTAGTGCGTTTTGACCTTAATACTTACTCAGACATGAACATTTTAGTGCAAGCCATATTTTCAGAGATGTCGCACATAGCCGTAAAGCCCGCGTCGCCTTTCGCCATCTCCTCCACGTGGTAGGCGTAGGCCGACAGGAGGAACCCGACGAGGCATACCACCCACCCCTTCTGGTTGTAATTGCAAACGCACTGTCTAATTTCCTCTATTTGAAAATGCCTCCTGCCATGCATTTCAATGTGATTTTGTCAACACCGCCTGACAGCGATCGGTTTTGTTTGAGCGTGGAACTCATTTTAAAATATCTATCTGGTACCTACTTATTACATATCTACCTGAAATTAAAAATATGCTTCCCGAAAAGGAATCCTAGCGTCCCCTCTTATTGGTTGGTTATCATCAGGGTAATATTTACCCTGGATGCTACAACCATACTAGCAGCGCCCTTACACCCACACATCGAGGCGCTGTTTCAGCGCTGCGCCAGAATCGAGACTTTTCACTATTTTTTTTTGAGTCACCGTGACTTGTCAATCAATGTATTACTAATTACAAGAGTTTGCACACAAATCACTATGCGAAGAATTCTCCATAAGTCTGAACTTAACTCGAGTGATATATACGTAGTGAAATACTAGGAAGACCGTGTATGTTATTTTAATTTTCGCAGTTCTGGGTAAATGGTATTATACTGAGAATATTCCAACCTTCCCAATTCTTATAATGGAAAACCTATAGAATTAGAATAACCCTCGGAAAAGAGCTTTCTCTGGATTTAAAGTGACCGTTTTATGTGTTTTAAAAAGCACCTTTTTGCTATTTCGCTTCGCGTTTTTCGATAATCCGGAAATGCTCGGCGGAATTGCACTTGTGCCTTTCTCGTGTATATGAAACCTACTATGAGCGGCGTCTTTTTCTGCTGTGTCTTCCACCAATCTTCCTCGGAATTATCAATTGGATAATCTAAATACATTTATTAATAAAAAATGTTAATTGATTACTTTCTTTGAAGAAACTAACGAAGTCTTTTGAGCAAAACTAGAATATAAAAATGCCATGGTCAACTTGGCAGTCTGTGTCGAAGCTAATATAAGTTTAGCGAATAAAAAAATAATCTATGGATTTTAAAAAAGCACTTCATTACTTTCTCCTTTGGCCGCATGCAAAGTTAAGTGTGTCAGGGTTTTACCAAATTTTAAGTTAGGTTATTTGATTAGCCATTGATTAAGCCGTCAAACATAACGATCGTCAAATTCAAACCAAACGCTGACGGGCCGAGAATAAGAGTTTAAATGATAAGGTCAAACGTTCTAGATGCTACTAATTGTCCATTTAATGACGACCCCAAACATGACAGGGGTTTAACTAGGCCTGACTGATTGATTGATTATTTTATTTGAATGCTTTTATGTTGTACGATTTTTTGTTTTAGATATCACCTTCAAACTGACGATGCGCCGGAAGACGCTGTTCTACACGGTCAACTTGATCATTCCATGTGTGGGCATCACATTCCTCACCGTGCTGGTATTTTACTTGCCCTCCGACTCCGGGGAGAAGGTATTTTGACGAACGAATGCGGGAGGAGAAACATAGTTTGTGTCGTCGTTTGTCAAATGTGAGATAGTTGCTTGAATCTTCTACGCATCGCATTATTATTTAAGACCAAAAGGCTACAGTCTTTATTCATAAATCATTCATATTGAGTTCAACACGTAGGTAAAAATAAACAACGAATAGGCCGAACATTAATAAACTGATGAATAAAAGTTTTAATTTCATCTGTTCTAGTGGAAGGCAACATGTCGGAAGGCTTGGCTATCCGATATGTTTTTGTCTCTTCCTTAAGCCATGGCCATTATCCGTTCTCTTTTGATATCTTTCCTTCGAATTTAACGTATTAGAACACATCACGGTGAAAATTGTGGTAAAACTCAATGACTATGGTTTTTTTTAAATTTATGGTTCTCTGTTGTAATTGTTATAAATTTAAAATAAAAGGTTTTTTAAAGTGAATATTAGACAACAGTCCCAACTGTCTGGAGCCAACAATACTATGGCATCCCCAATAGGGGTATGTTGTGAGGCTGAATGAGTGGGTAGGGGAAGGAGATGTGTAAGAGGAAGGTTGAGAAGTACCTGGCTATTCAGAGATGATCACCAAACACGGCTAAAGCCATTTCAAGCAACGTTTCAATTCTAAATGGTGGTCTTTCACCAGGGCGATGCTTAGAGTATCTACTACTCTGGGACGTGCCGCAAATATACTTTATGTTATTTTATATTAATTAAATGTGATATGACACATATTCATTATATACAATTTATTTGAGCACGTCGGGCTTGAACCTGCGACCTCTGGATTCGTAGTCGAGCGTCTTACCACTCAAAGATGGTAGGAGAGCCAAAAAACAGTTTTCCTATTAATTGGAGAAGACATCCGAAAAATAAATAATATTTTCTAGAAAAGTGTTAATTTTTTTTCAGTGAACAGTTTTTAAACCTAACCTAGACCATTGAGCCCAACCTAAGCTTTTCAGAACGATTAGGGATAGGTATTGTAAATTGCTATATACTTAAAATACCTGCCCCTAGAATGAAACGTATTTTGTGAATTTGGCATGCAATTGGGGACCTTTTTGCCTAACATAAGTACAATATAGTATGTAATCCACCTATAACTGTTTCTCACCTTCTATGAAGTCTTGATAATATTGCGATCTGTAGTTTTGATGAAACTAATATAATCAAATATTTAGTTACAGAAGGTAAGTTGATTTGAAATACACCTCATATATATATAATGTAATGAATAGGCACCTGTGTTTGTTAAAAGCTAGAATCTTATTTTTAAATCATGTTTATTCACACCGAATTAATACCGATTTATAATTTCACTCTGGGAGATATAATCGAAATGAGATTTTTTGATAATCGAGAAGTATTATTACACTCGAAATAATGGAATATAAAAAGTCCACAAGGTTTTGATTTTTTTAAGGCTAAAATCTGGCATCAAACGAAGAATATTGATTTTAAAAATCAACATAACCGACACCGTACAAGT
Organism: Drusus annulatus; assembly: GCA_022651775.1. NCBI lineage: Eukaryota > Metazoa > Arthropoda > Insecta > Trichoptera > Limnephilidae > Drusus > Drusus annulatus. The sequence goes on along the minus strand of JAGWCC010000517.1, from coordinate 414,713 downwards.
GTAGTCAACCTCATGCTATGGATACCTATTGAGGCAAGGTAAATATATTTTAGCAAATAAAAAAAATATCGACGACACTTTAAATATAATATATGAAAATGTGAGCTTTAATTGATGCCGAAATGTTTGAGCTTTACGCATTGTCTGTTACGTATAAAGGAAAATGATTGTTGTGAATATAAATCAGGTAAATATTCAATGTTGTAAACTATGTTAGTAGCATGAGGAATGAAAATATCGCCATTCGTATCAAGAAGCAATCAGAAAAAAGTTTCACACCCGATAGTGGATTTCAAATAGAAACCAAAATTAACAGAAAAAAAACTTCTGAATAAAATGACTGACTGTAGTTGAAGGGTTAAGTTCACAATTCAAATAGACACGGAGGTCGTTAATAAAGCCAAGGGTGTTTTTGATTTTGAGTGCCATGAAGAAAATGGGTAAGTATTGAAACTCTACACTGCTATACTACCTGTAACAAAAGAGTGAAAAGAGTTTGAGGAATTTAATTTGTTGACATGTAATACCCTTTAATATTTATTTTGTGTTTAGCAACCCCCCACATTATACCAATAGCTATATACCCCTCCCGTTCGGTTGAACAATCTTATTCAAACAGTTCACATTTCAAGTTTCCAATAAATCCTGAAACTCGAAACCTGCAATTCGAGCTTCAGGAGGACTGAGCTTTGAACTGTTCTAGATTGTTCATAGAGCTGCCTGTCTTGTCCTATTGCTATCTCTTCCACCAGTTGGACCATCATAACTAATTAATTGTAGCTTTAAATATTTGGTGTAAGAAACTACCAAAAGCTTCCCCTACGAGTGAAAGTCTAGACTAAATATGAATGATTGTAGCTCGTTCGATGTTTAAGTGTTATAGAGAAAAACAAGATGATTAATTAAAGAATATTATGTATCAAAAACAAATCTCAGAACACGTGCTTTTTATCTGTTTTGAGTCTAAAATAATATGCCTTTAAACTGTTTTTGTTAAGTAAATATTATTATGGTTAAAACGTGCACAAAGCAATCATCTATCATGCTTAATAAATAATGAATCATTAAAATTTCATAACATTACGCTACATAAAACATTTTGTATTTTGTACAAATAACATAAACATTAAAAATGAAATGGGTTGTAAAATTCATAAAGTTGTCCGCTAATTTGTCCTGTAGTAATTAATGATATAAATTTAGCCCCTGCTGATTATATTTTGGACCCATAAGCTAACTTGACAATAGGTAAACGACCCTTGCCCCGCTCGGGAATAGAAAACCAAAAACATCCAATTAGAAGTGGGGTCTTAATATTAGTTGGCCCTTTATAACGTTAATTGCTTTTAAAGCATTTAGATAACATTAACATAAGTACTTGTAATCATTACATTTAGAATATCTGTTGACATCGTATTTATTTGCGCTTTACTTGTTATATATGTAGAAAGCTGTTGTTGTTAGAAAACATAGTTTATTCTATAATAACTTATGTTAAAAAAGTTATTATAGAAAATGTAATATTATTAACAGTAATTTATTTTTAAGACATAATGAAAAAATTTCAGCTTTTTCTCTGACAAGAAGAAATAGATGAATTGAAGATATAATTAGCAATGATCATGGCAAATATTTTGGAAGTACATATTATTGCTTTTATTTATTGCAGAATAGATTTTGAAAGCAAAGCCATAATTTAATTTTTGACAAAAGCTTAATCACTTCATGGCAAATTTTCTAGTCATTCTGCTTACAATATTTTTAAGGACATTTAAACAAAATATTAACTAAACACACTAAAATAAATAAGAAAATAAAATAAAAATATGTATGTTGATGAATTGGTTTGTAAGTGAAAAAACGACAGACTTTGGGGAAAGGTACTCAAGTGGGTAATCTACCTAGCACTATGACCATCAAAATAAACTACCACGAAGCATATATTTTTTGGTATCCACGTCTATCTATTTGAGATTGACGGTTTTTTCCACAATTAAAAATAAGATTATGCATTGAAATTATGTGACAGATCGTTACTGCAAGATACCTGTTATCGTAATCGTCAATCAAAAAGTAAATAAAATAATAGATTACATTCAGCTTCGATGCAAAATTTGAGAATTATAAACTGTTGGAGTTGAAAGAATTGTGAAACGGTATAACACCAGAAAGAGATTCGGACTTAAGTGACTTTAAAACTTCAGTCCACCGTACATTTGTCGCAGTTCAAGTCACCACAATCAGCATTCGGCACCAATTAAACATTTTTGAAAGATCGTTTTTTCTTAAATTTAATTTTCATTTCATTGTCGGTAGAGATGGTCGATAATCCTGTTCCGGTTACTTTGGAAACCAATTCCTATGGTATGTCTGCAAAAAAAACTGAATAATTTGAGAGAAACCGGTGCCCTTTAGTTGGAATTTTGTGATGAAGCCTGACAACCCCCTTTCACGAAATGAAAAAATATTTTCTATGGACCAGTTCCTTTTTTCAAATGTTACCGAAGAACATTCCCACCACTGGAAATTGGTTCCAAAAGTAACTGGTTAAATAATCGGTTCCTCGCCGGTCTCCGGTAACTGGAACCGCAGTGACAGCCTATTTCAGATATCAAACATCCTTAGTTGCCGGTAATCCGGGCGTTTATTTTTTAAATTTTTCTCTCGGATCAAAATTGAACGGTGGTTAACAGGGACCGTTCAAATAAAAAAAAAAAACAAAATGGCGCTGACTGCTGATTTGTGACAAAGTCCAATGTGACGGGGGTTCAAATAAAATGATGATTAGTTAGCACGCAATATAAAATGTGAGACGATTCAAGTTTCGAAATTTGGGGGTAGAAACATTATCAATGAATAAGACCTTTATTCTTTTCGTCTTTATAACGGTTTAGTGGAAAACCGGTCAGTTTTAAATGCAAAATAAAATTCCAAACGAAAAACAATCCAAGTGTCGAAATTTGGGGTAGGAAAACCACAAATTAATAGGACATCTATTTTTTCTGTCTTAAAACGTGAAACGAAAAACTAGTTGGTTTTAAATGCAAAATAAAATGTCAAACGGAAAACGATTCAAATGTCGAGAATTGTACAGGAAGTCCATCAATGGTTTCTTCTTCCGGCCTCTCAAACCGTATGATGGATAACTAGTCAGTTTTAAATGCTAAAAAACAGTCAAACGTCGAATCTTGGGATAGGATTGGGATCGATGGTCCTTTGGTGCTAAGTTGGCTAGGGCATTTCAGGTAACTCTGTGCATATCGATCCTCCTTTCTCTGACGGTGTTCTTCCTGCTGCTGGCCGAGATCATCCCTCCCACTTCGCTGGCCATCCCGCTGCTGGGCAAGTACCTGCTGTTCACCATGATCCTGGTGTCCCTCAGTGTCTGGATGACGGTCTGCGTGCTCAACGTGCATTTCAGGTGAATATTCAATTTATTTTTCTTCATAAATTTAACCCGATGGACGCTACTGTAACAGATATGTGTCTTTAAAAACGTGTGCCACACGGGTGTCGCAAATATGTTCCACGATGTTTAACAGTAGGAATTCTTCAGTCAAAACATGAAGTTGAGGTGTTTTAAGTATTTTTACCACAAGTTAACTCGATTGATGTTTTCATATCAACAATGAGATGTTGACAGCGTTCTCCCAACCTGGCTGCCGTTATAACGATGTTCTTCAATTTTAAAGTAAAATCGGATTTCTTCGCTTTAAATTTCAGGTGAATGTGTGGTTTCAATAATTTTAAATACTATAATTATAATAACTTGACAAAATAAACTGTGATGTATCAAATACAAGATTCCGGCATTTGAAATACGTACAGTTTTGTTTTTTTCTTCAATTTGAAAAAAAAATCTAAATTATTTAGTAGCTACAGAAAACACGAGTGTTTCAAATATTTTTTTGTATGTCTCTAGGAAGATTTTTACGTCTCAGAACAATTAATGGAACATCCTGTGATATTGTATTGTAAGTGTTGGTTTGTGTGTGTTGGCTCACATTCGATGTACATTGAACAAATTTATAAGGCAAAAGATATATTTTTTTAGAACGGCATTTATGAGAAAACGATTTTTTTTTGTAGTAAAATTTGAACTTTTGAAATATTTTTTGTTTTAAGATGTGTGCTCTATTTGGTGTAATAATCTTGGATTTATAAATCAAAATACATAGTCAAATCAATTTAAATAAACGTTTTAGTTTTTTTGTAAAATTTAAACAAAATGCAGAAATAACCCATTACTATCTCGAATTCGAAATAATTTACGTTCTTTTAAAGGTTCATACGCACTGAGCCTTTTAAAAGCTTTAACGAACCAATAAAAGCGCCATCCTTTTAGACATCTCCAAGCATAACCATGAAAAGCGTTCAGTGTCGAATTTTTCTCCATTCCCCGCGAATAATTTAAAACGAGAAATGAGGTTATTCAAGTAATGGATGCGAGCTCCATAGCAGCGCAAGCATTAATGTTCTCCGGGGCCTATTGAAGTAGGGAAGGATATTCGAAGCTTTGCATATTCGTCAAAACGCTGGCGGAACCTCGCGGCAATAACACGTTTATCCAAACGGCGGAATTATACCACTCCGCCACGGAGTTGCGCGATATAGCCGTATCGGCACCCCGCGGCACCCTGAGCGGCTATAAAGCAATCCATAGTCGGTGCAATCAGAAGTAACTACACTCGAGTTTGGGAAGATTTGAGCGTACGACAGCAAAGAACTATCAACATATTATTACTTAAGTTTGGGAAGATTTAAGTATACGAAACCAAACAAAAAACTGCCAATAAAGTAGTAACTAATTAATTAAATAACAATAGCGCCGTTTCCCTGGAGGCTTGGTACACGCTCCTGGCTTCTAACACATTCATGCACCGTCTCAAACATACTCTTCTGTTATTCTGACTTGAGTGTTTGATTCGCTTGGTTGTGCAATGTCTTCTTCAGGCATCCCTGACTTCTTCTAGTATTCACTTTCACATTACATATTGTCGTGGAGCTTCTTTGCCGTTCATCCATTTATATACGAGTATAATTGTATTATTGACTCACCTTCGTTGTTGCAACTCATTCAGTTCAAAATTCCTTGCCGTAGACTCAGAAACAATGAATTGCTGTTCCTCAATCATTACTATACTAATTATGGATATCATTCTCCACTGTCCAGAATGTCGAGACTTGTTGACTCAAGCCGTGATCTTGAAATTTTTGGTACCAGTCTACATGATTTTTGTCATTCTTTACGACTCTACCAAAACCTTGTTTAGGATTTGACTTAAAAAATGTTTATTTTTGTCATGGGTTCAATAAAATACTTTCGCGGTTTTTTTTTTCCATTCGTATTATGTATTTTTTGTAATTGGACAATGGTCCGTTAGTATATGTAACAAATACATTTTTGCTCTATTTGCTCACCCCGGGCGATCTTGAATTAAATTTTACCAATCTGAAAATACCCGTTACAAGGTGAAACCGGTATGGTCAAAAATGATGAAGTGTAACGTTTATCAATTACTGCAAAATCATTAATAATGATATCGCGTAAATACACTTGAAATATGTATCTGTATTCAGAAACCGACATACGGGCATATTTCACTACAGCAACATTGCCACCAGATTCCATATATTATGAATTCATTAATATCGATAAACGACTATCTACAAACTGGGGCATTGAAATATTATGACATATGGTGGCATCTGTACGCTATTTGTCATGCGGTTATCCATGCGCTTTATAGATGCAAGACGTATTTTTACATGCTTCATAATTTTTCAGTTTTTGCTTCAGAAAGTCGAAATTTGAACCACTGTTTCGGCAAAACTACCTTCAATTATAACAAAATCGTAATTAAACTTAGTTCTTTAAAATGAACACTTCAATTGAAGTCGAACTCGCAAAAAAGGGATTTGAATTTATCCGCTTATTTGTTCAGTTCTTTTTGGAAGCCGAAAAAGCACGTACTAGTCGGTAGAGATTTGAAAACGGAAATAACTGGAACTGGTTCCTTGCCAACAAAATCACGTACTAGTCGCTAGCGCTTTGAAACTGGAACCGGTTCCTCGCCAAATTGAAGTAGTTCTAGTCGTGAAGTGGCAGTAGTAGTCTTTTTAATGAAATGAAGTTAATGAAATGATTGAAGGCTAAAATGAACTACCAACTTCAATTAAAGTATTTGTTAAATGAAATGAATGAAAGCTAAAATGAACTACCAACTTCAATTGAAATATTTGTTCAATAAAATGAATTTATTGAAATGAATGAACGCTAAAATGAACTACCGACTTCAATTGAAGTATTTGTTCAATGAACAATTAATGAAGTAGGAACTGTTGCCAAAAGAAGTAGTTCTTTGAAGTAGTTCTTTCAAAGTGGTCACATCGCTAGTATCAACAATGTTGAGAGCTTTGTAAATTACTTATGTTTGCTTTGGTGAAATTAATACTCCCATAATATTGTTGACCTTTATTGTCGCAATTCAGATAGCAGTGTAACAAATTAAACAAACCATTTTATTAATTTAGCAGACTGATGAAATTACCAACGTATCAAAATATTATTTTTTAGCGCCTTTGAGGTGAATTTTTTTACTGAACAAACAGTATAAAAAATATCCGATAACAATAATAATCTAGGCAATAAATGGGCCGGATTTTACGTTATATTTCCAGCAAAACTCTATAATTACACATTTACATTTTCAATTGCATAATAAATATTAATTTAAAACAAAACTTAATATTTTGATAGTTTCAAATAAAAAAAAAAATGTATTTGGGTCAAAAATGAGTTAAATATTTATGCAGTTTTGATCAATTTTTATTTCTGCATCGAATGCTGTGACTCTCGTTTACGTTTTTCGAAGACTTTTGTGGTCCTTCGACCATCTAAAATATATTTACCATTTGGGAGAAGGCTCGACTCAAGCGACACAAGTTTGGGTTTTTTTTTTAGCTTTTTTTTCGCTTTAAGTAACTTAGTGAGAGCATTGAGTTACCTGGGTTAACTTTTATTTTCAAAATTCAACCAGGTACTGAAGACTTTTCAATTTTATTGTCAAAAAAAAAACTTTGAAGTGCTTCGGTGTAAACTTTCCAAAATGGCGCTTCAGCGCTTTTGCCTTTCCGGCGACGATACGTGAGCATATGTGAGTACTACGCAATAGTCCCAAATGCCTAAAGCCAGTGGAATCAACGCATCCCCAATTGAAAATTAATGTAATTACTTAATATAAACGGTTAAAAATCATTGTGGTCACTTAATAAAACATATTATGACATCAAAGTGATAACCTAATAGAAAATATTTAGAAATTAAAGTGATCACTCACAAATAATATTAAGACATCAAAGTGATAAACATAACTAACTAACTAATTAACCATCACACCGTTTCCCCGCAGGGGTAGAGAGAGAGGACGGACCGTCATACAACTCTGTATTGGCACACACTCCTTGCTTCATTCACATTCATACATCGTGCCATACATATTTTTCTGTTATTCTGACTCTTCACATGGCTCGACTCAAGTATTTGATTCACTTGATCGTGCCATGTCTTTCTCGGGCGTTCCCAACTTCTTCTTCCACTATCTTTCACGTCATATATTCTTTTCACACTCCTTTCTTCGTTCATTCGCTCTACATGCCCAAACCATTTAGACGTCCCTTTCTTGATTCTATTCATGACGCTTACATCAGCCTTTCATTCTTTCCGGATATCGACATTTCATCAAAGTGATTACTTAATAGAAAATATGAAGCTTCATAGATAACACGAGTGTTTGTACATAAAGAAAACTTTACTCGGCTCACTAAAGCAATTTTCCAAATGACTTGTAGCCGAGCAGCCTTAATGAAAATTGAATTTGGAACGCTTGCTTGCATACGTTTTGCTCCATAATCAGGCACTGCATTACGATTATCGAATTATTCGGCATTTCGAACAAACCACCCTCTCCCACTAGTCCTCTACACAACCCTCGAGTTTTCGAGTAGTATAGTTATCTCCGCTAACGGTAGATGGCACTAGGTTAATATTGTAATAATTTGAACCTGTATGAAGAGTTGTAGAGGTTTAAAAAAAATTTTTTTTTATATAAATACCGCACAAGAGTCTCAACTGCTCCCAACCGTCTAGAGCCAGTGAGACTATGGCATCCCCAAGTAGGATATGTTGTGAGGCTGAAGGTAGTGGAGAAGGGAAGGAGATTAGGAAGAGGAAGGTTGGGAAGTACCTCGCTATTCAGATCTGGTCACCAAACACGGCTAAAGCTATTGCAAGCAACGTTTCGATTCTGAATGGTAATCTTTCACCAGGGCGATACTTGGAGTATCTACCATTCTGGAACGTGCCGCAAATATACTTTTTATTATTTTTATATGAATTAAATGTGTTATGACACATATTAATTAAATAAAAGTTATTGGAGCACGCCGGGATTGAACCCGCAACCTCTGGATTCGTAGTCGAGCGTCTTACCACTCGACCATGGAGGCCATCAGGTATTGGGGTATATAATACAAAATAGAAGAAGGGACTCTTTTTCATACTTTTTTATGTGAATACCACAATGCTATAGGGAGGGGAAGAAGATGGGAAAGAGAAAGGTTGGGATGTTCTAGGCTATTTAAATTTGCTCAATAAACATGGCTAAAATAATTTCAAACAACGTCATATCGATTTGCCAGGGCGTTATTGAGAGTATCTGCTATTAAAATTCATAAAAGCCTCTTTTTTAATATCATTTCTTTACACCCAACCGGTTTGAATAAACGGCCACTCTTTTTTTTCGAAATAAAAACGTAGTTGCTTAATTATTCATAGTGATCAGATCTGAATAGTCAGATGCTATTTTACCTTCCTCTTCCCCTTCTATTTCCCTTTGTTATTTCCTCTTCACAGATTTCACCAATAGAGATGTCATAGTTTTATCGGCTCTAAGTTGTTAGAACTCTTTCGAAGTATCACATAAAAAGTTTTACCTCTCTGTATTTTTTGTGAGATTTCAATTTGCCAGATATTGGTTTTTTTAGCACTTTAACTCTAAAAAACAGATTTCTGCTTAAAGCTCAGCACAAAATGGCGCTAAACGTTACTTTGCAGTAATCTAATACAAGCAATACTGCACATGATTTAAATGTAAATCCAATATGGGCAGTTAGAAAAATGTCTAAGGTTTCTAATGAATAAAAAAATTTAACTGTTATCTTTCAAATTCAACGAAAAACGTACTAAAATGTCAGTAAAAAGTGCAGTTTAAAAACCAGCGCAGCCATTTTCGAACGTTTAACTAAAGTTCCAGCATGAATTTCATATAGAATTAAGCTGGATTTACACCAATGTCCGGATCCGCTCAGTGACGATATTGTTTTGCAAGAGAGCTTATTTATATGGTATGAATATCAATCAAGGAGTATGTACCAAGAGAAATTTGTGTGGCAGTATATTCTTCTGCCCACCCTTGTGATATTTAACTACTTAGTTAGTTAAATAATTATTTTGAAGTGTAAAAAAACTTACATCGCAATTTTTTATTTTTTGAAAATCATTTTTTTATCACTAAATGATATTTTTATTAATTATTAAGTATTTTTACACTTCAAAATAATTATTTAACTAACTAAATAGTTAAATATCACAAGGGTGGGCAGAAGGATATACTGCCACACAACTTTGTCTTGGCACATACTCCTTGATTGATATTCATACCATACCAAAAGCTTTCTTGCGGAACAATATCGCCATTGAGCGGATCCGGACGTTGGTGTGAATCTACCATTAAGGAGATAACAGTAAAATAATTGTATTCATTAGAAACCTTAGACATTTCCCTAACTGCCTGTATACAATTGAAAGATGAATCATTTGTAGTATTGCTTGTATTAGAAAACTAAACAGTGTGTTTTTTTAGGTGCTGACCCTAAATGGTAAAGATTTAACATTTGCACCGAATCGATTTCTTGGTTAATGTCTGTAGCGATTATTTTATACAAATCTTTTAAGGCCTTACTTTGCACTTATTGAGAGTTAAAAAACATACTAAACTTCCAATCACTCGATCTCCTGATAATTGATCATTCTGCTAATTGATGTCTTGCGGTCATTTGCAGTCAGTCAATTTAATATAATTAACACTTAGTTCCGCGGTCAAAGAGCGCCTTTGTACCTGGATACAATGCATCTAATTCACCTGCTAATTGAGTTACCCTTCACACCTGGCTTCAGCCGATGGGAACTCTTGGCTTGTCTTGTTGCAAATCTGGCTCTTGATTGACTCATGTATTAATCTCAGCGAGACAGGTGAGTTTGTGCTTGCTCAATTAAAGTGGTCGAAGGTTTTGAGCAACATCGACTGCCCGAACTGAAATTAGCGATCTCATTTAATGTCTAGGAGAAGATAACATATTGTTTTGAATCAACTGCCAAAGCTTTTTTCATATGCTCTGTCATATTGCAGATTTATAAAAATCAACAGTATTAATGGTCAGCACCCAAAAATGCACATTTTTTAGCTTTCAAGTATAAGCAAAACTACAAATTATTTATTGGTTAATTATTATATATACGGATAGTTGGAAATATGTCTAAGGTTTCCTGTGAATACAATTCTTAAACTGTAATCTTTTAAATTCTTTGTGAAATTCATACTGGAATTTTAGGCAAAACGTCAAAAAATGCCTTTGTTGGTTTTAAAACTGCACTTTTTACTGAAATTTTGATATGTTTTTCATGGAATTTAAATGATTACAATTAAATAATTCTGTTCACTGGAATCCTCAGACATTTTTCTGACTACCCATATAAAATTTGCAGTATTGCTTACATTAGAATGCTACAAATTAACTTTTAATGTCATTATTGAGTGCTGACCCTTAAGTGGCATACTATGTAAACTTGTTGTTCGATTGGTAATGAACAAATTAAGTTAATTCAATTAGAATTATCTTTAAAGCTTTTGTGCAAATTATTTTTATGTTATTAATTTAAATAATATCAATAATCTTCAACGTAAATATGAACCAGAAAAAAAAAACGGTCGCGACCGAGACTCAAACTCGGAACCTTTACTCTATCTAGGCGTAACGCTTATGCCAATTCAGCAACCGAGACCTTATAGGAAACTGACATTTTAATCGATTTCATTCGTCACTTGAAAATTATTATCATAATTTATTTCAATTTGACTAGTATTTTAACCCCCGTCGGCGGATATTGATTATGATTTCATACACAGTTTAAAATAGCATGGTTTAGGACATATTCCTGGGTGGTGGATTGCAGAATATGCTGTCAGCTTTCTACACTGCTTCTACCGGCCCCTGTCGATCATGTTGACATGCTTCTCGGGGCGTGTGTTCTAGAGTGCTCCCAGCGCCCCCTGGGGATGGTGCCGCCCAACCGGAGTCACTAAGCTCCATAATAAGATCTATTGTATCTAACAGATTGCAATCACTAGAACAGACGTCCAGATATTAATAGAAATAATATAATGAACCTTATATTATCTGAAGAATACGAAGAGCCTTTGCCATTAAATTGGATTCCTGTTAAAATAAAGCCCACGAGAAAACCCCATTAACTTAAATGGGAAGAAAATGTTTTTTGAGAGACATTTTTGATGTCTAAAGTTTAAAGTTTTATTGAGTATGGTATCATAGCATGGGAAGGTGGCACTTCATCAGCTCTAGACCTTGTCATAATAGCACAAAAAATATCCTCAAGTTTAATTTCTTCTCTTAAACCTCTCATTGCAAGTTCTAACTCAATCTATCACATATCAAGAGTCCTTGACCTTCGAAAAATATATGCAAAAACATTCCTCACTCATCTTTTTACAAACAAACACAAATATTACGAATAAAGACCAGACACTCGATTTACTCGAAATGCTAATAAAGATTTACTTTAAAAATCCTTTTAACTTTACTACTTTTGGAAAACGGAGTTTTAGGAACATTGCGACGAGATATTCTTCAATAAAAAATTAAAACAAAGTAAAAAATTTCAAACGTAATATAAAAAATTGGATTAATAGCAATGACAGAAATTTTACCGATCCACTCACCCAAATTCGATGTTATTGATTGAAGCAACCGCAGAAAAAAAAACTTCAAATGTATTATTCTATTTAAATATCCATAGTGAATTCACTTAAGCAAGAAACGTTAACAATATATTAAAGTAAAGTAACACAATCAGCAAAAAATAATGCCTCAACACAGGCTTGCCTGGTGAGGCAGATTATGAGAATGATAAAAGTAAAAACTAATTACTAATTTGTAAAAAGACCAAGTAATCAATTTTAATTTACTGTGTTTGTTATGTATATACTGTTTTCAATGTATTGATATGATATGTTTCTATTTTTTTGTTACTGTAAATTATATTTAAATCACGATAACTATTATTATTAAAAAAACTTAAATATTTGAAAATGTATTGATTATCTAAACCGCGTTATCTTACATCTTCCAAAGGTCGCGGGCTCAAACCCGGCCTGGGCAAATTACTTTATTTAATTAATATGTGTCACAACACATTTAATTCATATAAAATAATATAAAGTATATTTTCGGCACGTTCCAGAGTGGTGGATACACTAAGTATCGCCCTGGTGAAAAACCACCATTCAGAATCGAAACGTTGCTTGATTGAAATGACATTAGCCGTTTGTGACCAGATCTGAATAGCCAGGTACTTCTCAACCTTCCTCTTCCTCATCTTCTTAACCTCCCCACTACCTTCGGCCTTACAACATACCTTAATTGGGGATACCATAATCTCACTGGCTCTGGACGGTTGGGAGCAGTTGGGACTCTTGTGCGGTATTTACTATAAAAAAAGAAAAATCTCGAATGAAACCCTAACTGCAGGATCCAATGTCATTGCTATTCATTACCACAATTCTGTAATATCGATTTTACTAACTATTATAGGAAATAATTATATAACACATTCACAAAATTAATCGCTTTAATTAATACATAATAATCACAAGAAGATTACCATACATCATAAAAAAAGGAAAACCTGACAAAAAACTCATGAATTTTAAAATCTAATGAAAACTTTCCTTGGTTGCTCACGATAGACCTTTTCAACAAAAACACTACATTAAGCTCGGCTTAAATTTGATGAAAAACTCTTCAATATTTTACCGCCAGGTTGTTTGAAGTAGCTGGGTGTACATTACGTTTAAATCAAATTTGTTAAAATAATTTTTGAGTATTTCAAATAGATACGTGACTTAAATTTAAATATATTTTCCATTTGAATACGGTGGATAGAAAATTAGACACATTTTTTTGACACATTTAATGCTTTTCATACGTAGGTACGCGTATACGTTACGTTTTGGTACATTTCTAACGAAGTAGATCTGATATCTGTAGTGTTACAGTCAATATGTATTTAAGGAATGTAAAAAACAAATGCTAAATGACATAGTACAATGGGGTGTTGATACTAACCCTGATGTGTGGCAGTGAAAAAAAGATTAAGAAAGGGCGTCTTAGATGGTTTGTACATGTGGAGCAGATGAACGGAAAATGAGTGCCAGGAGGAGATATGACGCGTAAATTAATGGTAAAACAAGTCGGGGGATGCCCGAGAAAAACATAGAACGACCAAGTGATATCAAAAGTGGTAAATACTCTAACTATCGTCCTGGTGAAAAACCACCTTTCAGAATCGAAATGTTGCTTAAAACTAGCTTTAGCCGTGTTTGGTAACCAGATCTGAATAGCCAGGTACATCCCAACCTTCATCTTACCCTTCTCCTTCCTATTTCTACTACCTTCAGCCTCACAACATACCCCCAACTGAGGATGCCATAGTCTAACGATGAAGGTTGGGAGCAGTTGAGACTCTTGTGCGGTATTCACTATAATTTTATTTTTTTAAATTGAGTCAGGTCATGTCCTTGAAGTCATTGACCGGTCGGTATCTGAGTGGACAAACGGGCGTCGTGCGTTTGATTCCTCTGCTGGCTAAGTCCTCCATCATTACACAAGCAACATCTTCGGCTTTTTATGAAGGCAGTAGGAGTTTTTCAAATACTGTCCGGTTATTCGTAACCCGGGAATGTTTGTCTTTCTTAAAAAAAGAAAAAGATTAAATGTCAGAAAAACAGAAGAGTGTGTATAAGACTTTGTATGAATGTGGATAAAGCGAGGATCGTGAGGTAAGACATGAGTTGTGTGGCGGTCTATCTTCTCTGCCTACCCCTCAGAAGAATCGGAGTGATAGTCAGTTTGTTCAAAATGTACAACGCAAATAACGATGAAGGATTTGAAAATTTAATATAATGCACAGTAGTCAAATAGAAACGCTATTTCGCAGAATATAAAACAATATATTGTGAAAAAGATCCTAATGTCTTATGATTACTTGGTATTATTCTTGGTATTATAGACAGCCCTGATTTACTTAGCTTAATTACCTTCTATGTACCTAACAGATCCACTCGATCCAAAATTCTTTTTAAATGTAACAATAATATCAGAACTGAGTCATTTAAATACTCGCTTGTACCTAGATTGCATGCGGTGAGTAATTCTATTGCTGAAATAGTAGATATATTCAACTGCACTGAATCTAGTTACAAGAAGGCTATAATAGCATACCTCTTTCAAAAATACTAGTGTTAACTTGCATTATATTATTAATTTCTATCGACTTAATCATGTTTTTGGGTGCTAATCAGTGTTATTTTTTATGTCACTATTATTTTATGTTTTATATCATATGTTATGTAAAAGCCCATGAGGGCGTATTTAATCAAATAAATAAATAAATTACTCAGATCGCCATCCACCCACAATATGCCCAACTGGGTGAAGAAGCTCTTCCTTCACTTCATGCCCAAAATCCTGATGATGCGAAGAACAAAGTACACTCTGCCTGACTATGACGATACCTTCATGTCGAACGGGTACACTAATGAAATTGATCTCAGGTGAGCAAATATTTAATGACATTATTTTTAAATTTCCACCTTTAAGGGTCAGCACCAGATAATACATATTTTCTGGCTCCTAGTACAAGAAAAATTACAAATTATTTATCTTTTAATTCTATACGGGAAGTTAATAAAATGTCTAAGGTTTCCTGTAAATACAAATTCTTAAACAGTAATCTTTTAAATTCTTTGTGAAATGCATACTGGAATTTTAGGTAGAGCCTTGGAGTAACAATATATGGAGAAATAGCTAATTATTTTTACCCAACCTATACATACTTGCGCTAAATCACTTTCTCCGGGTTTTTACGTCGTACACCATGAGAGAGAAAGAGACAGCAAAAATAGCATACCGCTTTTATGTACTGTAAGGATGATCTTGGTCTCCCGCGTCTCCGGGTACTCCGCCCACATGTTTTTATGTGCGACTAAACTGGACACAACCAAACGGTTTTTTAGGTTATTTGCTATATTTTTGTCGATAACAATACTGTGAAAAAGTGGATATACGAATATATAAAAACATTATGTCAACATGTGCTATGAATGGATGTATAAATACCCTAGCCCTAGTCCTAGCCACGCCCAGGTGTGCCGAGTCCGGCAAAAATCATCAAAAACTGACTACACTGACTTGACAGATAAGTACCACTCTATGTACTCTAAGGGTACAGAAACAAAAACGGCTCGGAGGGCTTTGAAGCAGAGAATGGACGAGTACCTTGAGAGAATCTCCTCTTGGGGTAAGAATAATCTCGTCGAATTTAATGTTTCAAAGACCCAATCATGTCTGATTACGACTAAAAGGGATCCAAATGATACTTTAGTCTCCTTAAATGGAAGTAATCTTCCCAACAAACCTTCCATTGAGATGCTTGGTGTAACCTTAAGTGACCAGTTAAGGCACCGGGGCTCTATCAAAGCCAGAGTAAAGTTAGCCTCTCAGAAGTTGGGCGTGTTGTACAGGGCCCGCAGATACTTCAATAGTACACAACTGCTGACCTTGTACAAATCGCAAGTACGCCCCACTGTCGAATTTGGCAGCCACCTCTGGTCTGGAGCCCCTAAATACCTGAAAAAAACCCTTGACTCTGTGCAGAAACGGGCGGCCCGTTTGATAGATTCTCCTATCTTAACAAACGGATTGCAAACTTTGGAGCACAGACGTCAGGTAGTCTGTTCTTGTTCTACAGGTATTTCAATGGAAGATGCTCCGAGGAACTTGCGTCATTAATCCCTTCGGCACCGGTGCATAGTCGGGAAACTCGCCAAACGCGCGCCCAACATTTGTACACGGTTGACATTTAATACATGAGAACGGGTCGCTTTTACGACTCGTTCTTATGTTCAACAGCTCGGCTATGGAACAATTTGCCGGCCTCTGTGTTTCCTCCCTCCTTCAACATGGGCCTCTTCAAGACCCAAGTTCACTCCTACCTTTCCTCAAAAAACCCTCCACACAGCATCCCCAAAGATGACATAGGCCCCGAGGGAAATTGTTTTCCTCAAGGCCTCCTGTGTGGAGTTATTGTAAAAAAAAAACTAGGGTAAAACCTTAAAAATGCCTTGGCTGGTTTTTCAAACTGCACCTTTTACTGAAATTTTAGTGTGTCTTTAATAGAGTTTAAAAGGTTTCAGCTTAAAAGATTTATTCATTCGTAACCTTAGACATTTTTATAACTCCCCATAGAACACTTGTAGTATTGCTTGTATTAGAATGCTACAATGTGACATTTAGCGCCATTTTTGGGTGCTGAGGCTTAATTCTAACTACGTAAAAATAAACAATTTATATTAGATTTTATCTGCTTGTAAAACTTTTTCCAGAAACACAATAATAATTATTTTTCTCATCTTAAATTGTAAAAAAAACTAATCAACTAGTCATATATATATAAAAAGTTTTAAATTATTGACCGTTAATAATTTCCTTTGTGAAATTTTCAATATTTTAATTGATTTTAATTGAAATTGTTAAATTAAAAATATAATCTTTTCAAATCTCCACCAACCTATAATATATTTTAGCAGACATTATTCTGTATTTTAAATAGGTGGATTAAAGAAACTAATACTTCTTCTTGGCAAGTCAAGTTACATCCCGTAATTTTTCACGGATAATAACTAGGGCTATATATTTTATTTATTTAAAAGAAAGACAAATATTCCCTGGTTGCGAATAACCTGAAATATTTTAATTACTCCTACTATCATCATAATAAGCGGAAAATGTTGCTTTTGCAATGATGAAGGACTTAGCCAGAAGAGGAATTAAATCCACAACATCCGGGTGGGGGAATCCAACGCTTTTGTCCACTCAGCTACGGACCGGTCATATTAATACTCTTTTAAGAGCTAGTAGCTACTACGTAAATGCTCTTCTCATTAAGCAAAAAGATTTTCTCATTAAGCAACTGATAAAATATGGAACAATTAAATTAATGATAGACGTTGCGAACGGAAAATAGTTGATTTAAAAAATAGGAACTCTTGAGAGAAAACCTGAAAGCAGCTATTTGTATTCATTCAGACGAATTTCTGCTTTACAGTTATAACAATCATTTTTAAAACGGATGAAATATTGTAGGTAGTACTAGCTAGTTTTAATTAGTCGTATAGTAAAAACGTGTGTTTCTAATTAAATATCGAATCAAAAGTACATCAGTAACATTTTCAAAGTGTAATCTACAGTATGCATCTGATTCACTGTCGTATGAGCGTAATTTAAGGCAATTACTACCTTGTAAAATTAGTTTGTAAGCAGCCCGACCACGTACTTGAAATATGTGTTAGGGGGAGGTGAGTGTGAGCGGTTGAAAGCCTCCAAGAGAAAGGAAAGTAAAATGGAAGGCTCTATTCTCCACGGAAGGCCGAGAGGAAACCCGTGTTACAAGTTACATAATTGTTTTCATCCCCTGACCCATCACTTAAGGGTGGCGGCCCTAGAACATTAGTTGCAGTTAGCCGAGTTGGGAGGAAAAGGTTTTAAGAATATCTAAACATGTGGTGATGCGTGAATGTTTTTGCTTACACTTTATTCTGGGGTAAATTGTCTTAATTTGTAGGCAGAAGGGATGGTGCTTCCAGAATCAAAACGTTACTTGAATAGATTTAGTTAAACACGTTTTTTTTTCAAATATGAGGATATTAAAGGAAATGTTTTTAATTTATCGAAGGAAGCAATCACTTTGTAGCTTGACATTATAATTTAAATAAAAAATATTTTAGTTTTAAGCCACTTTATTTATACACATATAACAATTCAACCGGTTTCGGTTAAACTTAACCTTCTTCAGGAACGTATATATATAAACTGACAATATAAGTTATAAGTTTATATATATACGTTCCTGAAGAAGGTTAAGTTTAACCGAAACCGGTCGAATTGTTAAATATGTATAATTAAAGTGGCTTAAAACTAAAATATTTTTTATTTAAACGTTTTTAACGTTTTGTTAAAGCAAGCTTTTAATGTTTTAGCTTTCTTTTGTTAAATGTTGTGTATTCGTTTTCTGTACATAATAGGAGTAAAGCAAAAAAAAAACAAACTTATGTTATCTATCTAATTATAAACTAGAGGTAACGTGAGTTGCCAAGCAATAAATATTTGTTCTCATTTCAAATATAGATCAATGTCTGCTAAAATACACTATAGGTAAGTAATTTATTAGGTAGGTAGGGGTTTGAAACGATTATAAAAAAAAAACATGTACGCACGTACGTACTATTGATTTTTTAAAGATTTTTTTTATTTTCTTTATATACTCATATTACGTGTACATCGTATTGTAGAAAATTTGAACAGTGCCAGTGAATATTTCTCCCTTTTCTTGTGTCAACTGAGGAGATATTCTTTTGTACCCAGTGAGCGAGCTGCCTTTTGCTACTGTAAGGCAGTTTCTTTATGAAAATGATCCTTTTATTTAAAAAAAATGTGTCCTATACTCAACACTCGCTAAAATTAAAACAAGTATTACTTAAAAATCTTCACATAATGAAGTGAAAAAAAAAAATCACTGCAACAAAGTAAAAACAAGATCTAGAAATATTGACAAAATATTCGACTTCAAGTGGTAAACAATAAATCCGAAAATGTTTGTCTTTCTTTTAAAATATTATTTTTAATTTTTATCTAATCGTTAATTCTTTTTAACTATAGTCGTGAGAGCCTCAGTGACCCCTTTACCCCTGACTACAAGAGCGGGCAGGAGGGCTTCGACTCGGTGGGGCAAGCTTTTGGCAGAGGCTCTGACGATGAATCTAGGCCGGTTCATATGCCCCGTGCTTCTGGTAAGCTGACTACCTAACTATACTTAAAAATACACATACGTTTTCTGTTGATGGGGTTCAAACATATTCAGTCCAAAATGTTACCGAGCCCTTCTTGTTAGGTTTACGATTCTGATTTTTTTTAAATTCCACAGTGGCAGATTCAGAAAATATGTTACCCAGAACTATGTCCCCGGAGGTGCAGGCAGCTCTGCGAGGAGTGAGGTTCATCGCACAACACATCAAGGATGCTGACAAGGATAACGAAGTAAGTACATAACGTTTTTTTATAATTAAAGTACTTTTATTAAATTCATGTTTAATTTACAATTTTAAAAAACAACACATAAACGAAATGTTTTAACTATCACGAGAATGAACATTCACATGATAATATCGTTTAAGCGACACTTTGGCCAAAAATGAGTCAAATGTGTAGTTTTAATCAGTTTATTTTTCTGCATCGAATGCTCCGACTCTCGTTTGATTCTGAAGACTTTTGTAGCCCTTCAGCCATCTAAAGTAAATTTACCATTTGGGAGAAGGTTTGACTCAAGAGACACAAGTTTCGGGCCTTTTTTAAAGCTTTTTGTCGCTTCAGGTAACTTAGTGAAATAATTGAATTACCTAAGATATATATTTTTTCAAAATCCAGCCAGGCACTGAAAACTTAAGAATTTTATTGTAAAACAAAAAAAGTGCTCTGGTGTAAACTTCCGAAAATTTCACTTCAGCCTTTTTGTCTTTTGCGACTATATCCCGAACAACACAACATTTTCATAATTTATTCGTAATTTTTACGTGTCTTCTGAAAGGTGAAAGCTTTTATCTGCTAAATTTATCATACAAGAGCCTGCAGCCTTCTAATCTATATCAAATATCTTGATTTTTGCGAAGGTTTTCATTCAGAAATGACAGATAGTGCCTGATGATTACGATGATTATATGGAAGCCACAAATGTGATTAGTAAGATTTAAAAAAAATATTTTTATTGCTTTTTCCTTGCGAATGATGAACAAATATTTAGGCCTCGACTTAGTTAAAGATATTTTTGCCACCCATCGTAAAATGTTCTCTAAAAAATAACCTCTACCGGTTAATGTACTGTCAAAGGTATGATAAAACCGAGAAAATTATAGAGCGAATAGCTTATATCATGTTAATGCGGGGTTGGTGGAAGCGGCTTGCTACGAGAGATACCGAATACCGAGGCTGGCAGTATGTACGAGCAGTACGTAGCATGATAATGTACAAGACCTGGGGAATCTGAAGGGCGGTAAATATTCATGTATGAATTTCCTTTACAAGGTATCAAAAACAAGGTTTCCCAACATATTACCACATTAAAAGCTTTTAACAATTCAGGACGCCCTACTTAGTAATACGTATAACATGTTGCGTCTATGGCAGATGTAATAAAACTGCTGGCAGGGTGGAAGAAATAAAATTAGGGTAGGTACGGTGCGAGGGGCGCAGGGGCGCAGGGGACGTGAAGAGATTAACTACAAGCAGAAGGAAACTACAAGTTATGCGTCGAGTGACCGCTTGCCTCGCTGTACCTTTCTTCGTCTAGTCAAGTATCAAAACCTCAATACAGATCGATGCAGGATTATCCTGCCTAAAGGTAAAACGTTACACATCAATTTAAATCGTATTTTCGTAGAAAGCAATCACTTGTGGTTTCACATGTTTGGTGAAAATAAAATAATAACTTTGAAGAATAATTTAGAAGCACTACAAACAAAGAAAGCCACTAAAATAATTAGTAATATTTTTAATAATCAGTTAAATTTGTTCAGTAGTCCAATATTAGGTATATTTCCAGTAAACTCATAAAATTTCTCATTATTCTTTTATCACCTTCTCAGTTGACGTTTTGGTTCTTTCATTTCATATTATTTAACTCTTTCTCTCTGTTTTTTTCTTGTTACAATTTAAATGTTATTCTTTGGTTTTCTCATTGTTCTGTTATTTTATTTTATATTTTGTTCTTCCTCTGTATGTACGAGTATACTCGTATATAACCACACACAGTGTATATTTTGTTGAGTTTAATTTTCTACCTTGATAGATATTAGGCTAAGTAAACCGGTCGGTCTTAAAAAAAAAAATCTATGGTCTTAAACAAAGTTATTATTTCATTTTCAAGAAATATGTCAAACCACAAAGTGATTGCTTTCCACGAAAATATAAACAATACTTGTAATTTAAAAAAAAATATTTTGGTCCCGATTTGACGTTGCATACGATTACTTTATAAAAAGGGAACATTTTGACGTCTCGACGATTTACTTTGGGAAAATGGGGCAAAGTACCGGAAAATGGGACGTATGGTCGCGTTAGGCATTCCCCCCTTTTCTGATCTGCAAGGAGTATTTCGCATTTTAAATCAAATGAAGCACTTATTTACATTAATTATTGCTCCTCCAAATTTGCTCGAGTGTAATTAAAGCATTCAGTTAATTGTTTGGGAAAGTATTACACTCTATAACTCGGAAAAGTGGTAACGAATAGATGAATTCAAGATAGCAAACAATTAAGAAGCCTTACGAGAGAAAATTGGTGTATTCGTAGAAAATATCAAGTGCTCTTTTGAATATCGATCGGCATTTTATGTTGAGCGAATAAACAAAGGTTCGTTAAAAATACAACCAATTTTGAGATGCCATAAATAACTTCGGTTTGCGTTAGATAAAGGAATACAAAATTATGAAAATCTTGTCTGAGAACGAATTATTTTTCTCGAGAATTTAATTTTAAATATGCACAAATAAGACATACTTTTTTGTAAGATATTAAAAACATATATATTTAGAATGGAAAATCATGACATTTCAAAAAAATTCTTATCATTGATGCCTTAATTAAACCACAAAGAGGCTCTCCGCCTAAAATCAGTGGGACTATGGCAATATTAAAAAAATAAAAAAACTTAGTTAATACCGCACAAGAGTTCCGACTATTCCCAACTGCCTAGATTCAGTGAGACTATGACATCCCCAATCGGGGTGTGGTGTAAAGGTAGTGGGGAGGAGAAGAAGATGGGGATGAGGAAGGTTGTAAAATACCTAACTATTCAAATTTGGTCACCAAACACGGCCAAAGCCATTTCAAGCAACGTGTCAATTCTGAATGGTAGTCTTTCACCAGGGCGATACTTAGAGTATCTACCACTCTGGAACATGCAACAAATATAATTTATATTATTTTATTTGATTTTAATGTGTTTTAACACATATAAATTAAATAAAATTTATTTACGCACGCCGGGTTTGAACCCGTGACCTCTGGATTCGTAGTCGAGCGTCTAACCACTCGACCGTGCAGACCGTCAAAATTGAATTAGTAAAGTCAAAAGTGGGACCCCTTAAAATATTTTGAAATTATTTAGCAAATCTCTGTGATTCTCATTCACATTATACTAAAGAGGTAGTTTTTCACTCTCCAGTAATGTTAAACTATTTGCCGAACAGTGTTACAATTTGAATTCAATAAATTTAACTTCGGTGTAGACATACGGCAAAAATTAGCAATCATTTTATTGGCAAAATTTTCGGCGTTTCTTAACGACTTTTCGCATTTCTCATTAAATCATTATAAAAAAAAGCCTTCACATATCGTCGCTGGAAAGGCAAAAGGGATGAAGCGCCACTTTTGAAGTTTACACAGGAGTACTTTAAAGTTTTTTTTATAAAATAAAATTCATTCTCCAAAATTTTCCCTCCCTAAGCACGAGTTTTTTCTAATTAGGGAGGTAATTATCATTAACTAGAAACTAGATATTATATACAAACTTAATTAATATTATACCTACTGTTAGTATTAGGTAAAAATGTTTATTTTTGTACAGTAGATTAAATAAAAAAAGTCACCAGTACCTGGTTGGATTTAAAAAAAAAAGTCAACTCAGATAACGCAATGCTCTCACTGAGTTACCTGAAAAGACAAAAAGCTCAAAAAGTCTTAAAATTGTGTCGTTTGAAACCAAGCCTTCTCCCAAATGATAAATATATTTTAGATGGCTGAAGGGCCGCAAAGTCCTCAGAATCAAACGAGAGCTTTCGACGCAGGGTAAAAAACTGATCAAAACTGCATATTTAATTCATTTTTACCAAAGTGTTACTTAAACCCTTATGCCTTTCAGATATGTAAAATTCCACTGAAAAAAGAAACTTTAGATATAGGGCGTTAAAAATTTTTGAGCTTCGGAAAGTTTCATCAAAGTTTCCAAACTTTTTTCAAGAAATGTGCAAGGGATAATAATATGAAAAGTTGTATCGCGGAACTCGGGGGACAAACTGGAAAACTCTTATTTTCACATTACAGTGGGAAGCGCTTTCCTTCTAGTCGGGTTAGTGGTTTTGCCTATCTTGCTTCGGGTTTCCTGAACAAATCTGACAGATTTGAATATAGAGAGGCTTCTAAGAGCAGCAGGGTCAAAAGAATTTCACGAGTTCTAAATTATGAATAGGAATTATGAATTCTAAATTATGCACATCAGAAATTATAATTATTTATTTACATACATGTATTTTATAAAAGCAGTTTTAGAAACATGTATTAAATATCAGGGCTTAAGACATCAATGTACGTACGAAAAGGAGTTAATTTAGAAAACTGTTTTTTTAAGAGTTATTTTTTTAATAAATTCCTTGGCACGGTGTGAAATTCACTTATAAAACATTTAGGTCTTAAATAAATTTGATTCCAATTCTATATATAAATAGGGTAAAAATTAGACAAATGATACCTGACAAAGTCATGGGAATACACATGTATGCGTATTGAGTTTAAAATATTATAAATTAAATCATTCTTAGCCACATGAGATTCTTGCCCCTCTTAAAAATTCGGGTATTTTTAACAATCGTAATAATTACGGCATCGAAATTATAATAATACAAAATATTAAAAAAAATCCTTTGTTATTATTGTGACAATTCTAATTCAACCTCACAATATTACACTCCTATGCGGCGAATTTAACTTCTGAGAAACGAATACTCCAATGTCGTTGATATATTTAAAGACCTTACGGCACGAACCTGTTAACTAACATTTTTGTCAAGAATGAGTTAGTATTCTCAGTAAACTAATTCTGGTTCGCTCTATCTAATGAACACACTTTCAGATCATGAAAATGGCACGAACATGGAAAATCAATGAGTTGAACATGCTAACTGCAAATTTAGTTATAACTGATTTTTTTTAATAGCAAGAACATGTTATCTACAATAATATATTTTTTTTACAGAAATGCATTAAAATGCTAAATTATATATTAAATTTAGTATGTAAGCCATAACATTCATGAGAAATAGTTTGTAGGTTTGTAATGATACAGACTTTTTTTTAACAAAATGCCAAAGACTAATATCTCAGAATGACTCGACAGTTAGTTAACAGGTTCTTTCCGTGAGGTCTTCATTTATTACGTCAATATCACAATAAAAGTATACCTTGGTACAATTTTTTCCATCCAGTAGAGTTAAATTGAGGGGCTTAGAAGCAAAGGCAGCAATCTTTAAAAACGGTTCTGTAGCATTGTCAACTTTTGAATGATTATTATAAAGAAATGGAGAATGAAGTGTACAAAAATGTTAGTGCACATTAAACTAGGAACAATTTGAAACAATTATCTCTAAATTTATCAACATATTCACAAAAGAAAAGTGCATTAAACGTTAAATCAACTTTCCGAGAAATAATTTAAAATGAAGGAGATTGCTGCCTTTGCTTCTAAGCCCCTCAATTAATTGTTGAAACTATTTAACTCTTAATGTACTTGTTATTCAATACCATGTTTTATTTCTTCTAAAATATTTAATTTATTTAATTAATTAATTTATTTTATTTTATTTTGTAAAATATCTCCTTAAATAGCCCTTGAAATTCTTCACTCATTCCATGACAAACTAGAACATTGTGTAACAAATAATATCATTTTTTTAAATTATTCTACTTGTACTCACTGTCACTTACCTCAAAACAGGTTCTTTTGACCTAGTGAGGTATGTAATGTAAAAAAATAATGTAAGAAACAAAGTGTTAATAAATAAATATTTTTTTGGTACTGTTTATGAGTATATTGTTTTTAAAAAATGTTAATATTTGTTTTAAAGCCTTTAATAGGCGTAAATAAACAAACATTAGAAAAACAATTATTTCGTACATAATAATGAGTTATTATTCAGGCTAAGTGTTTAGGGTCACGGCGGGTAGTAATCTCGTTACTTGCGAATTTGTCTGTTACCTGCGTGCTGAGGTAAAGGTGGTCGGTCCTCGCCCGCCGTAATCTCTAATGGGCCCTAAGTACCCGGGCAAGTTCTGCTAGCTTCCCAACTTTTAAGTAGTCTCTCATAATCCGCAGAATTAAAGCGTGCTTAGCCGACGTTCTCAAATTGGGGCGCGCGATCCAAGCACGTGGCGAAATCAAAATGATCTCGCTCTTTGTGGCTGGAATGTAAAAAAAAGTGTATCAAAGCGGCCTAAAATTTGACGGCCCGCGTGGTCGAGTGGTAAGACGCTCGACTACGAATTCAGAGGTCGCGGGATAAAACCCGGCGTACGCAAATAAAATTTATTTATTTAATTTATAATACATGTGCTATTTCACGTATATTATTATAAAATAATATATAATGTATTTTCGGCCCGTTTCAGATTTAGTATTTACCGAGTGAAAGAACACGACTCACAATCAAAACATAACTTGAAATAGCTAAAGCCGTGTTTGATGACTAGACTACACAAAATATGTATGCTCTTGGCTAATGCGCGTTCGAGTGGCTCGTTTGTATTAGTATATTTGTGAGTGTCTAAAGTAGAGCTTTTACAAAACAAATCTAATAGCGATCAGTGACATCTTTAAAAACAATTTTTTTTTTTAGAAAATTGTACAAAAGAAGGTTACACATATATGAAAATTATACCAAATGTCACACAACATGGAAAGTTTCTTGAATAAAATGAAAAAAGTGTGTGTTACTCTTCCGAAGAATAGTAAAGCAGTTATAAAATAAAAAAAATATAAAATATTAAAATATGTCAATTATCTTTAAATTTGATGTGACATGTTTTTCATATATTTTTTATTATTTTGTATAATCGTTATAATATATATATATATTTTTTTTGTATTTCTGCGCCAAATAAGAGAACTAGCTCTACTATATCTATAGAACTATATATCTGTTGATACCTATCTGTATTATCTATTAATCCGCTGTTTTTTCTTCTGCTTACCCTGATCAAAAACTTCGATCAACGCTACTGTCAAATAGTAGGTATCATAGTAACACAGCCTCCGAACAGTTGTACGGTATTCACATTTGACCTAGCTTGGTAGTCGATGATCTTATGCGCTCTACCACAGATATCGTTTTCGTGTCATTCACATTCGTGTCATATTTTCTCCTGCCAAATCTTTCTCCGTCTAGCCTCTCTACAAAAACATCTAAGCGTTCCATCCGTCGTTAGAGTGATGTTTGCGTAATGCATGATTTGTATAAGTGGAATGATAGAAACGGCTTGCGTTCGTTTGAAGGCTGTTTGGATATTATATAAACATGGTTACAAATATTTCCTTAATAACAGCAAATTTAAGATGTGTTAGTTAACATAGACATTTTATAACCATACTCTTATCCTCACACGATATGCCAATAATATCAGAAAATGTGTAATACTGCAAAGTGATATTTTTTTAACAAATGTTACTTTTGGAGAATTTTTTTTATTTAATCGTCTTCAATCCATCAATTCAAAAACAATTTTAAAAGTTTTCTTCATTCGGTTTCCTATAAAACCTTCGCAAACGGTATATAATTTCCCACTCCAAGGCGCGAACTTTGCGGGAAAAATGCGACATTTTGCCCGCAAAGTGGTATTTTTATTAAAAAATGTTACTTTTGGAATATTCTTTCATATGATTATCTTCAATCCACGTATCTAACATAATTTAAAAAGCTTACTTCATTCGGTCTCATAAAGCCTTCAAAAATGGCATCTTATTCTCAACCCCAAGTCTCGCATTTTACCTACACAGTGGTATTTTTTTAAGAAATGTTACTTTTGGAAGATTTTCTCATTTAGTCGTCTTTAATCCTTCAATTGTAACAAATTTCGCCAAAAAGTTAACTTCATTTAGTCCCATAGAGCTTTCGAAAACGACATCTTATTTTCGACCCCAAGTCTCGCATTTTGCCCACAAAGTGGTATTTGAAAAAAAAATGTTGCTTTTGGAAGATTTTTTCATTTAATGGTGTTAGTCCATCAATGTTAACATAATTCAAAAGTTTACTTCATTTGGTCCCATTGAAAATGGCCATTAAAAATAGCCATTGAAAATGGCATCTTATTCTCGACCCCAAGTCTCGCATTTTGACCGCAAAGGGGTATTTAAAATAAAAATGTTACTTTTGGAAGATTTTTTCATTCAATCGTCTTAAATCCATCAATTTTAACATAATTTCAAATATTTACTTCATTCAGTCCCATAGAACCTTCGAAAATGTAATGTTGTTTCCGACCCCAATTCTCGCATTTTGCCTACAGAGTGGTATTTTTTTAACAAATTTTATTTGGAGGGTTTTATTAATTTTACCGTCTTAAATCTTTTAATTTTAATATTATTTCAAATTTTATTTCATTCGGTCCAATAGAGCATTCCAAAATGGCATCTTGTTTCCGACCCCAAGTCTCACATTTTTCCTACAAAGTGGCATTTAAAAAAAAAAAATTCGAAGAAAGCAAAAACTTGGGGGTGTGACATTGTATATTAAATAAAACAATAAACTTTGTAAAACACCACTTTATTTGAGTGAACAGCCAACCAGGTTTCGCTTTTCTCAAACTTTGTCAGAGATTTTACATTAACTTAATAACATTACATACGGACAGGATATATATAGGACAGTGATGAAAAAGAGAGATACAATATATAGTAGAGGAGATCACTCTTTGAATAATACTACGGGAATAAACCTCTTACACAAAAAATGCGTCGGGTATCAGATTGAATAATATGGAAATTCTGGAAATTAAGAAAGCCAAGTGAACAGCCAACCAGGTTTCGCTTTTCTCAAACTTTGTCAGAGATTTTACATTAACTTAATAACATTACATACGGACAGGATATATATAGGACAGTGATGAAAAAGAGAGATACAATATATAGTAGAGGAGATCACTCTTTGAATAATACTACGGGAATAAACCTCTTACACAAAAAATGCGTCGGGTATCAGATTGAATAATATGGAAATTCTGGAAATTAAGAAAGCAGTTAATAATAATTCAGACTTAATTAATAAACAAACGAAGATTATAAGTCCCATAATTGATTTGTTCAAGTAAAAATAAAAATAAAAACCCCACTTCCCTGTACCAGCTCTACCTCTAATTAGTTGTCTACCTCTATTATACTTATATCTCTCTGTCTCCCTCTACTATATCTTGTATCTCTTTCTTTTCATCATCTGTTTGTAATAGTATTTAGTTGATGTAAAAGCCCTGACGAAGCTTGAGAAAAGCAAAACCTGGTTGGCGGTTAACTCAAATAAAGTGGTGTTTTACAAAAGTTTCTTGTTTCATTTAATATAAATAAATGTTACTTTTGGAGTATTTTTTTCATAGGATTATCTTCAATTCACATATCTAACATAATTTTAAAGTTTTACTTCATTCGGTCCCATAGAGCCTTCAAAAATGGCATCTCATTCTCGACCCCGAATCCCGCATTTTGACCACTAAGTGGTGGTATTTAAAATAAAAATGTTACTTTCGGAGGATTATTTAATTTAATGGTCTTTAATCCATCATTATTAACATAAAACAAAAGTTCACTTTATTCGGTCCCATAAAGCCTTCAAAAGTGGCATCTTATTCTCAACCCCAAGTGTCGCATTTTGTCTACACAGTGGTATTTTTTTATGAAGTGTTACTTTTGAAGATTTTAATCGTCTTCAATTCAGTAATTTTAACATTACTTAAAAAGTTTACTACATTTCTACATTTCGAGCCTTCAAAAACGGCATCTAATTTACAACCCCAAGGTTCGCATTTTACCGGCAAAGCGGTATTTTTTTAACAAATGTTACTTTTGGAGGATTTTTTCATGTAATCGTCTCTAATTCATCAATTTTAATATAATTTCAAAAGTTTACTTCATTCAGTCCCATAAAGCCTTCAAAAATGGCGTCTGATTTCCGACCCCAAGGCTCGCATTTTGCCTGAAAAGTGGTATCATTTTCAACAAATATTATTTGTAGTGTTTTTAAATTTGACCGTCTTAAATCCTTCAATTTTAACATAATTTCAGAAATTTACTTCATTAGGTCCCATAAAGCATTCGAAAATGGCATCTTGTTTCCGACCCCAAGTCTCGCATTTTGCCTACAAAGTGGTATTTAAAAAAAAATGTTACTTTTGGAAGATTTTTTTATGTAATCGTCTTTAATCCATCTATCTAACATAATTTAAAAAGTTTACTTAAAGCTTTCAAAAACGGCATATAATTACCTACCCCAAGGCGGGAACTTGACGGGCAAAATGCGACAATTTCCCCGCAAAGTAGTATTCAAAATAAAAATGTTTCTTTTGGAGGATTTTTTCATTTAATAGTCTTTAATTATCAATGTTACCACAGTTCAAAAGTTTACTTTATTTGGTCCCATAGATCCTTAAAAAATGGCATCTTATTCTTGACTCCAAGTTTCGCATTTTGACCACAAAGTGGTATTAAAAAAAAAAATTTACTTTTGGAGGATTTTTTCATGTAATCGTCTTTAATCCATCTATCTAACATAATTTCACAAGCTTACTTCATTTGATCCCACAGAACCTTCGAAAACGAAATCTACTTTCTCACTCCAAGACTCGCATTTTGCTTACAAAGTGGTATTTTTTCAACAAATGTTACTTTTGGAGTACTTTTTTGTTTAATTGTCTTCAATCCATCAATTTTAATATCAATTCAATAGTTTACTTAATTCAGTACCATAGAGCCTTCGGAAACAAAATTTAATTTTCGACACCCAATGGTGGCATTTTGTCCATTAAATTGTTTTTTTTTGTTGACCATGGTAGTTTTTTTCATTATGTCTGAGGCAGCTCATTATTATCCTTAGCACAAACCAAAAGCATTTGATTCCAGTAGAGCATGAGAAAATGGTACTTAATTTCCAAACCCCTTGCTCGTATTATAAAATTATATAAAATATAGGAATTGGGTGAAGATGGCAATTTTTTATGAAAAACTTAAATGTGCCAAAAAAATTCAAAAAGACGAGGAAGTTCTTAAAACAATTAACTAACCATACATAAACGTGTTTCACGCTCAAACCGCACTGTTTCAGGTGGCGATAATTCATTACTTTGTCTGAAGAAACAAAAAAAACTGTTTTAACTTTGATTTCAGCATTACTACTACTTTTAATAACTGGACATCATCAAAAAAATTAAAATCAGGTGAAATTATTAAAAAATATTATCTTCGGCGTACTTTGGGGTACAGCACAAATAATACTTCATTTACTTCACTTGGTGCGTATAACAAAAAAAAAAAATCATGATGAACAAGCAAAAAAAAAAGATTGTTAGAGTCCAATATCCAATTGTTTTTTTTAAATCCACCTTTATACAGGAATGCACAATCTGCAACCAGTTATTATTAACGTCATTTTTTTTATTTTTATTTTATTTATTTTTTATTATTATTATAATAATCTTTTTTTTAAATAAAAATAATAATAACATTAAACATGATATAAACAGTCCGTCTGTATATGGCTTCTCCACAGTTTGATTATGCCCTCAGAAGGCGAAACAGCTGTCACGCGTAAAAATAATTACATCGCAGAGCTTTTAACTAGAAATTGTTTTAAAAAAATTAAAATAATAATAATTATTGTTTGGATAAAACTAAAAATCCTAAAAATTAAAACGTAAAAACTATAAATACAATAATTAAAATAAAAAAACACACTATTCATGAACGGAAATCGAACGGCGCGAACTAAAAACTCGCGCCTCTCGTCTTATTCTTAATACTGGGTGTTAAAAATAAACTAAATTATACAGAAACAAGCAATAAAAATGAGAAATCAACTGGCGCGAAACTAGGTTAATGAAATAACGAAACAGCGCTATATGAATTTATAGTGCTGTCGCATCCTTCCAGCAATGTCAGTCATTCTAGCACGTTTTTTCACAGTATGAACGCACACGCGTTTGAAATGTATTTAAATCACGGTAAAGATTGTTTTTGAATACTGATGTAAATATTAAGTAAAGATGTAATAGAAAAATTAAATATTTCTATACTACTAGCTTCTTGTAAACCATTTAAGAATTTGTGACGTACGCTTTCCTTTTTATTGTTTTATTATTTTTTTAAAATCCACAAAACATTATGGTTCTCTGCTAATATAACATAGCAAAAGATTTTTTATATCGTATAATTTTTTTGATATATTTAGACACTTTCAGAGGAGAAACCTGGTAAAAACATGTTAACAGTGACGACAATTCTACAAAGGTGATACTTTTTGTCTATAATACTCATGGGTCTATAATTACACTGCAAGTTATTTTGTTAAACGATTTTCTAAAAAGTTTAGTAATGAAAATTGGTTTTGACAAGGGGAGTTAAAAAAAGAAATTATTTTTTCAAAATTTTTTATAAGGTGAAACTGGTAAGGCTTTAATAAAAAATAATGGAAATAGTTAAAAAGTTCCACTTCCAGACGAATTCTTCTTATAATTTAAATTGTGTGTCAGCAAAGAACCGCCAATCGGTTTTATTTGAACACGCCGACATGTTTAATTACTTCAAGTTCACACTTTGAAAGTGAAAATAATTTGAGTCGAAGATCTGCGAATTCCTCGAGTAATTGTGATTCAGAAATATTTGCGTGAATAGTTTAGTTTCTTGGCTGTTTGACGCGGGAAATATGCTAAGCGGCCTTGCGACATCTGCGTGCCGTGAACTGTGGACCGGAGTTTCTGTTTGTGTTCGGCCCCCTGTGTACGTGCCTTACCCACGGCGCACACCACTGACACCACCCACACCACCCACTCAATATACCACATCTTTTGATGATATAACTGTTATGCACGGGTGTGGCAAAACGATGAAAGTATTCAGATTATTTCAGCTATTTGACCCGGAGACAGTGGTATGTTTCAATCTATTAAAGTGAGGATATTGGAAACAGCGTATATATACGGGAGGAATAATTGAACCAGTATTCTCTTCTGGAGGGCGGGTTTTTTCTGGCTTATGTTTCAGCACCCAAAAAAACACACTTTTTGGTTTTCTAGTATTAGCAAAACTGTACATTATATATCTGTCAATTCTATACGGGTAGTTAGAAAAGTATCTAAGGTTTTGAGTAAATACAATACTTAAACAGTAATCGCTTAAATTCTTTAAAAAATGCATTCTAAAATTTTAGGCGTAACGTTCAAAAATGCCTTTGTTGATTTTAAAACTGTGCCTTTTACTGATACTGTAGTATATTTTTCATAGAATTAAAAGGGTTACAGTTTAAAAAAATGAAATCACTGGAAACTTCACATATTTTTCTAACTACCTTTAAAAAAATTGCAGATAAATCATTTATACTATTGATTCTATTAGAATGCTACAAAGTGACGTTTAGCGTCATTCTTGGATGCTGGCTCTTAAGCTTCCCTCACTATTTGAGAATTTTATCAACGCTTCTGTTTTTCTCTCATTTGATTCCTGTCGAGGAAAAAAGTTTATTTTTCAAATTTCTTTTACAGTTAAAAAATGCCAGCGAAACTCTCTCATAGGTCAAAATCGTGCATAGTATTTATCTACGGCTTACACTGTGCAGTAGATTAGGTCGTATTTACGACTTATGCTTAAAAACTCAGTAATAATGATTTTGCGTTTTCTCTCTCTTACAACAGCTGTTTTCAAGATATAGTTCATTCATTCATTCCAGATAGTATCCCCAAAGTTGACATAGACGCTGTGAAAATCTCAATAATGTAACATAATTTTGTCGCTGGAAAGGCAAAAGATCTTAAGCGACACTTTGGTAAAAAAATAGTTGAATATACAATTTTGATCAATTTCTTTTTCTGCATCAAATGCTTTGACCATCGTTTAATTCTGAAAACTTTTGTGGCCCTTCAGGCTTCTAAAATATATTTACCATTTAGAAAAAGGCTTGACTTAAGCGACACGAGCTTAGGACAAGTTTTTTTTATCTTTTTGGCGCTTCAGGTGACTAAATGAGAGCACCAGAGGCGGCTGATGATTTATTAGAAATGTGGTTGATGTTTTAGAAACTGAAAAGGATTTATATTTTTTTCCAAAAAAAATCTTCTTTCAAAAAACTTTTTTTTTTAAAGACAAGAAAAATGTTTTCGGCATCATTAATCATGATGTTTCTTCAATCTTATCACTCTAGCACACTAAAAGTCACGAGCTGTCCCTGGAGAGCACCTGGGTTAACTTTCAAAAAATTCGACCAGGTACTGGACTTATGAATTTTATTACAAAAACTTTAAACTGCTGTGGTGTAAGGTTCCCGAAATGGCGCTTCAGCCCTGTTGCCTTTCCGGCAACGATATGGTATAATAAAATTTCACTACGACTTAATTACTCCAGCGCTGTTGTTGTGAAATATAACCTTAAAAGGAGCTTTAAAATACTAGAAAAAAAACTGCACCGCTGTAGGTAATTCATGAAAAAAATGGCTAAAAAAGAGTCCTGAGGTGCATCTAGATAGGTAAAATAGAATGTTCAAGGCTTCTACGACTTCTCTAGCTCACTTTCGCCTGCTCCAAGTAATCAATGTCACTGGGTGGTTCTTCCGTCTGCAGGAATCTCCACGGAGGCTCGCAATCGAGGAGCGGCCGGACCGCGCGGAATGCGGTATATTGAATTTCAATCTTTTCCCGTCTTTGTCTCTCCGGAGCAAACCGTTTATATTCGTTTTTAAAATGGAAACGCCCGTCCGTTTCACGTTTCAACGTTTCGAAGCCAAAGCGATTTAATATTCCGCCGTAATACGAGCGGAGCGACGAGGAAAATAAAAAGGAAACCATTGTTATATAGCGCCATAGAAGAGCTCTCTGCTGGTCATTTTAAACATGAAACATATCCCGACGAAGGGAACTTTCATAATTATTTTTTTGTTTTTGTTATTCATTTGCATTAAAAAAAACATGCTTTCTTTTTCAGATGTACACTAATAGTTTACAGGTAAAGTG
This sequence comes from Drusus annulatus, assembly GCA_022651775.1. NCBI lineage: Eukaryota > Metazoa > Arthropoda > Insecta > Trichoptera > Limnephilidae > Drusus > Drusus annulatus. The sequence goes on along the minus strand of JAGWCC010000517.1, from coordinate 380,222 downwards.
TAAATATTTCATTGTGACTGTTTTGCTGATGCTTTGTGACAGAAACAGGGAAATATGTAATGAAAAGTATCATTTTTCTCCTAATTTTTTTTTACAATATTATTTATTTCCTACATAAAATAATTTAGTTGATAATTTATAAAATATATTTTCATCACTTAAATAAACAAAATGTTACAACCATGTGCCATATGTAGATATTCACAAACATAATACAAGGACATTCAAAGAAATAAGACTTCCAAAAAAGAATAAAACCTATACACAAAACAGCTTTCTTTATAAAAGGATGAACAGTTATACTGCGCTGCTGGAAACCATAAAAATTATGCCAATTGATAAATTTAAAATAGCCTGTAAGAACCATTAAAAATACATTAGTAATATCAAGTAGTATTTAAGTTATAAAATTATTATGAAGTCAAAAAATAATATGAATTACAATTAGATACTTTGTAAACATTGATGTACAAGTAACTAAAATAAAATAAATAGAATGAAACAACCCTGAAATTTATAGAACAAATACTTTCAGTAAGCACCATATCAGTCGAAAAGGGAATAAGTCGGTTACCTGTTGTGAGTATCGAATTCGTCCCGTTCGATTGTTAGTTAAACGTTTTATCCACCAGAATATTGACCCCAATTTCCTTTGATTAACTTATGGACAATCCGGTTTTGAGGCTATGTTCCAAAAAATATCTAAACTATGTAAGAATCCAAAGTAATTTATTTAGTCCTGAAAGTCCTCTAATCTGCTACCAAGTCCAATCCAGTATATTACAGATCGGTGTAGGAATTTCGCCATTTAGTGATGTCTATTGAATATGCTTTAATATTCCGATAGAGTTAGACCAGAATGGTGTGAATAGTTTTCAGTTTTATGTTGCGTTTTTCTGTAGACTTGGTCAATGAAGTTTTCTGCAGGAAGTTAAAACTTTTAAGGGGGATGTTTTGTTAGCAGTCAAAATACCACTCCCTGCAGTGTTAAAATATTTGATGATAAATATATTTATGTATTATAATTCCTGGAAAATGCACCCCAATCCCACAATTTGTCGAATGAAGACCCCACGGCAAGAACCTTTTAACTAACTGTCGAGTCATTCTGAGATATTTAGTGTTTTGCGTTTCGTCATAAGTATTTTTCATGAATGTCATAGCTAACATACTAAATTTAATATATAATTTAGAAATTTAATGCATTTATGCAATACAATATTATTATTGTAGATAAAATGTTCTTGACATTAAAACATATTTCAGTTATAACAAAATTTATAGTTGACATGTTCAACTCATTGATTTTCCATGTTCGTACCATTTTCATGATCTGACTCGTTTATGATAAAAATGTTAGTTAGCAGATTTTTGCCGTGGGGTCTTAGGCCACTACGGTATAAAGGCCATTCAAATAGTGATATTTAAATAGAAACGGAGAATTTTTTTCTGTTTTTCAATTTTTTAGGTTGGTTTCAATTTGCGAAAATATATTGTTTGTAAAGTCAATTTTTTTAATTCGTCTGAATTTGCTTTATATTGTAAAATTATCGTCTTAATAAACAAACCTACCTAAACAACAAAGAAATTTTATTCTCATCCCGTATTATTATGAAAAACTAATTGAAAATTTGCTTTGCAAATTAGCCCTTCAAAGGTGAGAGGCGAAAGACGCAAGGTGTTTGAGACCTCCCCTCGGCTTCCACACAACTCCGTGGAAATTCGTTTTCTTTCCCTTGGTATCTAAATGTAATCAGCAACCTTATTCTGAAGACGAATCTTTTCCATCATGTGAGTTTATTTGTATTTTTGTGGTTTTAATGTTGTTTTAGAATTTGCGATTACTCGATGGTACGAATAAGTGAGCTTAAACTAAATCGGTGTGTACTTACGAAGGTTTTATGAAATAGATATACATGGGGCAAGAAAATGTAATGTTTGGTTTTGTGTTCGCGTCTCAGCGAAACTTATATACACCTGATATTATACGTAGATATGAAAGGAAGGAAACATTTTATTATATAGCCAACGGCTTTTGGTCACATAATTATTTACGTCACATTCGATGAAGCTTAACTAAAAAAATATGAACCAGCTTAATGTTTGACGTTTAGATTTTCAGATTTAAAAATAGTGTTTAATTTTAAATAAAAAGCCATATCATCACGAAAACACAATGCAATTTTGAGTTACCATCTACAACAGCAATAACATTATCTTAAGCTTCTCACAAATGAGAATAATTCAACGAATATTGACAAAATAAGTACGAGGTTGTCGATTTAAAATCCCCATGAATCATATTTAAGAAAGCTGTCTTTGTAGAACACACATATGAAATTAAGTTATTAATGTTTATGACCGACCGGTTTCGTTTTGTCTAGAAGTCCAATATTAGGTATACCTGTATTTCTTGTAAACTCATAAAACAATCTCATTATTCTTTAATCACCTTCTCAGTTGACGTTTTGCCTCTTTCATTTCATATTGTCTGTCTCTTTCTCTTTATTCCTTTGTTATAATTTGAAATGTTATTTTATTGTTTGTTCTCTTATTTTATTTTATAATATATTCTTCCTCTGTCTGTATATATATAACCGCACACTTTGTATTCTTAGCTTACATTAATTTTGTACCCTGATGATGCTTTGTCTGAGATGCTTATTCTTGGACGGCCTGAAGGTAATGGGGAAGGGAAGGAGATTGGGAAGAGGAAAGTTGAGAAGTACCTGGCTATTCAAATCTGGTCACCAAACACGGCTAAAACCATTTCAAGCAACGTTTCGATTCTGAATAGTAGTCTTTCACCAGGGCGATAGAGTATCTACCACTCTGAAAAGTGCCGCAAATATACTTTTTATTATTTTTAAATGAATTAAATTAACACATTAATTAAATAAAATTAAAATGTATCAAAACACATTATACATCAACAAGTATCGTCCTGGTGAAAGACCACCAGACGTTGAAATGGCTTAAACCGTGTTTGATGACCAGCTCTGAATAGTCAGATATTTCTTAACCTACATCTTCCCCATATTCTTCCTTTTCCCACTACCTTCAGCCTTATAAGGTAACCCAATTGGGGATGTCTTAGTCTCACTGGCTCTAGACGGTTCGGAGCAGTTGGGAATCTCGTGCAGTATTCACTATAAAAAAAGGTTTTCTTGTGATATTTCACCCCGGGTGACTTTTCAATGAATTAAATACCAGTCTGAAGATGCCCGTTGCAATTGGGGATGACATAGTTTCACAGGCTCTATTCGGCGGGGAGCAGTTGAAACTCTTGTGCAGTATTTATTACAAAAATTTAAAAAAACTCGTCGGTCATAAAAATTAAAATAAAATTTGTGGTTTTATACAAAGTTATTACTTCATCTTCATTATTTATATTTAAAGTTATTTTGTTCTGATACATTTATGTATAAAACTGAGGTCAGAGTAAGCTCGCTGTTTCCTTTGTGGCTGTATTTTATCTGCGGCACCCTTAAGAACGAAATCCCTCTCGCCGTCAAACATCGGATCCGCTAAGTCCTGTCGTGTTAACGCTTATGTAATTACGGAATGCCGTGTTCCTTGCCAACGCCCGTGTAACGAAATAGCGTCTTTCCCGTGACAGCATTTGCTTTGGAAATTCGTCCTCGGTACAAACGTAAGCGGAAAACCGGCGCTAGGAAAGCTTCAAAAGAGTTGGCGAAGTAAATACACGATCCTAACGAACTAAACGCGAATGTTTGTTCAGGACAACTTAAGAAGTTTTGATGGCCAATGATAAAGTTCTCAAATGTTTACCATGGCAATAGGCATTACAGAAAAGAATTCTCGTACAGTATAAAAAGCAATCATATATTTTTTGTCAGTTTATTAATTATCTTCTCCGCTGTTATCTAAAGGGTAGAGGAAATTTTTTGGGTCCTTGTGTGTTTAGTGTTAATTTGCAAAACATCGCGTTGTCATCAATTTGTAACAGTGTAACCTAATTGGATTGTTTTTGTAAGTAGACATAGTAGTACGCATAATAAAATTATTCATCATCTGGAAATAAATAAATAATAAAAAGCCTGAAATCAAAGATATATTTAAAAAAAAATATTATCATTCCCTCAGTACTTCAACTAACAAGATTAAGGTAACTTTTATTACCTAAACAGCCATTGTATCGTTTTTTTTTTCAATTTATGCAATTGCTAACCATTCAATTGATTAATTTAGTTAATTTCTATTTGTTTTAAATGTGGATATCCGGATAGAATGCAATGCAATAGGACCAAGAAAGATAAAAAAATAAATGATCAAAGAAAATAGTCTGAAAAGAATATATGATGCGAAAGTGAATGGAAGAAGAAGTCTGAAACGTCCGAGGAAGACACAGCACGATCAAGTGAATCAAATACTTGAGTCGGGCCACGTGAAGAGTCAGAATAACAGAATAGTATGTATGAGACGATATGTGAATGTGAATGAAGCAAGGAGTGTGTGTTAAGACAGATTTGTATGGCGGTCCGTCTTCTCTGCCTACCCCTGCGGTGAAACGGCGTAATGGATAGTTAGTTTGTCTATTTGTGAATCAAAATTATTTATTTATTCAGTAGATTATTACAAGTGTATTTGGAATATACAACCACTTGACTAGGCACACGTCTTTACGGTGGCGGTTAATTTTTTATACAGTGCAATAAAATACAGTTTTAATAAATATGCAAACAGTGAAATAAAACAAATAAGGAAACACGAAATTAAATTAAATAAAAATAAATACATAAATAAAATTAAGATAATTATTATTGTACGAAGATGTACTCATGTTGCATTAGTGGACCAAACCACTGAGCTTCTACGTAAAGGGTCAAAAGTTCAAATCTCAACAGGACTATTCCATCCTTTTCTTCTGGTGCCTTCTCCTATTCAAGGTTGGCTATCATTAAGAAAAGTTTCAAGCCGCAAACTGTAAGCAGGAATAAATCAGCAAAACTGCACTCGTACCAGTCGTTTCAGTTTTGAAGCCATTGGGTGGAGCTTTTTCCATCTAACACGCCTTCCATTAAACTTTCCTTAGATTATAATTTGAGAAATCTTCCATTTATCACTCTTCATGTTGTGATAAAGAGCCAGTGGAACAATGTCATCCTCAATTGTGGAAGGCTGTGAGGCTGACGAAAGTGAGAATGGGAAGGAGATGGGGAAGAGGAAGGTTGGGAATTACCTGGATTTTAAAATGTTGATACCCAACACGGCTAAAGCCATTTTAAGCAGCGTTACGATTCTGAATGGTGGTCTTTCACCAGGGAGATATTGAGAGTACCCACCACTCTGGAAGTGCCGCAAATATTATATTAATTATTTTATATTAATTAAATGTGAAATAACACATTTTCCTACGTCGGGATTTGAGCCAGTGACCTTTAGATTCATGGATCAAATTCTGAAGTTTCTTCATTTTATCTAGTAAAATGCTTAATTTAAAAAAAAGTTTGATCAACAACCTCTACGTAATCCCTGAACTACCTGTCCAGGGTAATTTGAAAAATGCATATTAAACTTAGTAAATTCAGTGAACATATAGCACATCGTATCAAAAAATTACCAAAAATATTGCTTACATCTCGCTGTGTTTTGATTCAAACAGAAGCGGAATAGCAACATTTCTGGTGGATCTATTACACGGAAAATTGACATTTCCTAAACTCTAATTCGAACAAACTAATCTTCACTCCGGGTAAATTGAACTTGAGAACGTGCTCCACAATCGATATCTATTTGCATCACTATCCCGCGCCATTCTGCTTTAGCTCTCAGACTACATGTCCACAATTTCGGATAATAGAACCTTACAGAGTGAACAGCATCTATAAGGTGACAAAACATCCCCAAAGTCCTGACCATACTAGCTGTGTGTTTGTTTATTCCTTTTCTTTGTGAAAATTTTATTTGTTTAATTTTAATATTGATAAATCATTGTTCAATTACAAAAAAAAAAAATTATATACTAGACGAAATGAGAAAAAGAGCAACAGAGAAAGAACAGCACACATCTACACAATATTTAAATTAAGCAATGACAAAAAATCAGAATAATTCATATAAATAAAGAAAGGCATTAAAATTAAAAGTCAAATTCTTAATAATCAGTTAAATGTTTTCAGTAGTCCAATATTAGGTATATTTCCTGTAAAGTCAAAAAAATAATAATATTTTTTACCTTCTCAGTTGAAGTTTTGTTTCTTTCAGTTCATAGTTTGAATCCCACAGCGGGATCCGTACCCTTTTCAGCACGTGTAAAGTAAGATATTGCCCCCATCAATCTCCCTTTTGATGGCGTTTTGCAGAAATGCGACCTAATATTCTCCATTAATATTTCAATTTTTTTTTCTTCTTATGAATTTATGTATATTTTTCTTTATTATTATTATTGTGTGTATTACTACTTTTATTTTTATTAGTATGAACACTATTACTATGTATTATCACCAATTATAGAAGGTATTGCATTGCACTACTCCTGCATACCTTCTGAAATAAAATGTTATTATTATTATTATATTATCTGTCTTTTTACTCCGTTCTTTCGTTATAATTTTAAATGTTATTCTATTGTTGGTTCTTTTATTTTATTTTATATTGTTTTCTCCCTCTGTACGTATATATAACCGCACGCTTTGTATTTTATGTTTAGTTTAATGTTGTACCCTGATGATGCTAAGACTAAGCAAAACTGGTCGGACATAAAAATTAAAATAATATTCTTGGTCTTGTACAAATATATTTTTTCATTTCTTTACAAAAATATACATTTGATAAAACATTCAAGTCAAAGTCCAAACTAGGTTTTGGTAGAGTCCATGATGTTAGACATAAAAAGTTGTATTCTTCGGATAATTTTATCGTAAAGAATGACTAAAATCATTTAGACTGCTACCAAAAATTTCAAGATCATGGCTTGAGTTGACAAGTCTCGACATTCTGGACAGTGAAGATTAATACCTATTATCCTGACGATTTTCAATTAACTTTTAAAAGCTTAAGACTTATTTTGTTTTTTTTTTTTAAATTTAGAAGTTCAGAGAAAACGGTTTTATGAACCGTAGAAAACGTATTATTCACTACTTTACAAACGTAGAGTTATTTCGTTTTTAACGATACACGAAATAATTTTTACCTGCATTTAACAATTTTGTACTTACATTAATTTTATTTCACCTTTTTTTCCGTTTTTATTATTTTTTAAATTTTTATTTGTAATCATAGGATGTAATTTACTTTATTTATATTTGTTCAAGTCATCTTAAATATTTATTATAGTAATGTTTCACCTTATTATATCATTTGTGTACCTTGCATCTATTTTGACAAACGAATTTCCTAGTGAGACAGACATAGATCAATCGCGTAGTTTTGTATTTACCGAGATAAGTTATTATGATAATAATAAAAAAATTAAAGACTAAATAATAATGTTTCACCTCCTTTAAAGTTCTTTCGTCACTGTTTCAACCCAGTTTAGCTTTTAGACTACTCGTGTACAATCTAATCTGAAGCAGCGGAGGGATGAAACTTAGCAAGAGTTCGCATGTTAAAGCCGGCGCACAGATACCTATGTACATACGGTGCACATTGCACATTGTATACAAACTACGAGTACATGGGGAAGTCTGCAGTTTCCCTGTAATCTATTCTAATTAATTGTTCTACGTATCAAGATTAGAACTTATTATTTTTTTTGTATATTTTATTATTATTTCAAACCAACATGGAAATCACAATATACGGTTTTGGTTTCACAAAAATTTTATTTAATTTTTTTTTTTTTTATATATATAAGGCCTGTTCAAAATAAAATGTGAATTTTGAAATTAACACCGCACAAGAGTCCCAAATGCTTCTAACCGTCTAGAGTCAATGAGACTATGATATTCCCAATGGGGGTATTTTGTGAGGATAAAGGTAGTGGGGAAGGGAAAGAAATTGAAAAAAGGAAGGTTGAGATCTGTTGAAAAAACACGGCCAAAGCCATTTCAAGCAACGTTTCGATTGAATTCTGGTATTTCACCAGGGTGATACTGAGAATATTTTTTTATTCTGGAACGTACCACAAATATACCTACTATTTATTATTTTATAATTAAATGTGAAAAAACAGAAATTAATTAAAAAATATATATTAATGCACGCCGAGATTTGAACCCATGACCTCCAGGTTCGTATTCGAAGATCTTAACCGCTCAACCACGAGGGTCATCTTTAATAACGACGTAGGATCTAGTAAAAATATATATTTTTTCTTTTAAAAGGAATATTCAGAACACCTTCGGTAATATTTTGTTTCTTCTGATTCTAATAAATTATAAAAAAACTCTGCGGTTTGAAAATTTACGATATTCAGGGTGAAAACAGACGTTTGAATTTTATTTATCGACGATGATAAATGAATGGAATTTTCATGTAAAAATATTGAACTTGTAAAAATTATTGAATCCAATATTTTGCCTTAAAATTGTTTTAACAGTAAATGGCTTTTCTTTCGGCTTTTGAATTGTTTATTTTTTTCTTTCAATTTAATTATTTTTTATTTAATTCGTATACGCCTATGGGGCTTTTACATTTCATAAGATAATTACAATATTAATATTATTGTTAAATTAATTGCTTAAATTATAATGGTTAGACAGTTTGATTATAAAAATTATAAATTATCGGACATAATATTGTGACAAGAAAAAATTATTGAGGTGTGTTTTAGACATTGGATTTGTCGTGTTAAAGTTTTCGATATCAAACACCATGACTTCGGACTTACTTACATTAATCATTAACTCTTTCTGCATACGTACTTCGTCCATACTAAACACTAGAGACTATAGATCTTCCATACAAGTGGTTCTCAAACTCTTTTGGCGCACGAACTCCTTTTTATAGTCAAAACTTGCCCACGGACCCTGGGTGAAAAACTACATAAATGCTTAATAGACAAATTATAAATTTAACTTTAATGTCGTGAATGGTAAATAGTGACGTGAAGATAAATTAAACATTTTGTTGGAGAAGTATTTATTGAAATTAAAACTTTTGTTTTAAAATACAAAAAAAAAAATAATGACTTTGATGAACCTGATGGTATGCTATGTGTGTATTTATGTTTGTGAGTAGCAACCGCAAATCCCCAAAAGTACTAATTTCTAGTCGGTTTCTTTTTTTTTGTGATGAGGCTCATAACGGCACTGAATCCACGTTCTACCAAATAGGAAGACGGAAAAGCAATCAACAGCTTTTGTACAATAAGCCATAATGCTAGATATAAAATTGGAATCTGTTTTTCTAACCAGAAGTTGTCGTATCCTTGTTTACACATTAGTTTCAGCTCCTCATTTGTGGATAATTCAATAATTTACTTCTGTATTAGTATGAATTCATTCGTATTTGAGTTCTGATTTCGACTACTTGCAAAATAGTTCAACACCCAGTCGGGAATATCCTTAGAGTATACTAGAGGTAGCTCAAGCCAAGGCAGTGAAGTCAGTTTTGGACTTGTTTTTGATGATTTTAACATGACTCGGCGCAAATGGGCGTGGCTAAGACTAAGGCAACGGTATTTATACATCCATTCATATCACATATCGACATAATGTTTTTGTGTATTCGTATAGCCACTTTTTCACAGTATTTTTATCAACAAAAATATAGCATCTAACCTAAAAAACCGTTTAGTTGTGTCAAGTTTAGTGGCAAAATATAAAATGTGGGCGGAGTCCCGCCGTCAACCAGCGAAAATAACCAGCTTAAGATCATTACGACAGTACATAGAAGCGCTCCAAGAAATTTTTTGTCTCTTTCTCTCTCATGGTGTACGATGTAAAAACTCGGAAAAAGTGATTTATTACAATTTCGGATGGGTTGGGTAAAACAAATTAGCTATCCCTCCATATATTGTTCCTTCAAGCTGAGAACATTCTCTTCTTCCCAAGTTTTGTTTGTACAGAAAAAGTTTTTCAACAAATGCAGATATTACACTTTTAGTTTTGATTAAATTTAATGTTTCTTGTAGTTTCAAATAAGTCTCGTTAAATCTGGCAAATAAATCAGTCATATAAGCGATGTCATTTTTTGAGATAATTTAATTGTGCCGCAAATCATTATCTTTACTCTCCAGGAATTCCAACACTGAATCAAAGAGCGAATAGAAGCTATCCAAATATGCACGACGTATTTCTGTATTAAGCAGTAAACGATTATAGTTATATATTCGTAAAAAGCATTTACTTTGTGGCTTGACATATTTATAAATAAAACAGATAAACTTTGTTCATAACCACTTTAATTATTCAATATTATGTCGACCGTTTTCAAAACCACCCTTCCATCATCAGGACAATATTAAAATTAGCCTAAAATACAAAATGCTGAGATATATATACATATTTAGGAGTTGGAATGGGAAGGAGAGGGGGTAATTGATGGAATTATGGGAATAACAGAGCAGGTTACTAAACCGGGTTAATTTAAATATTGTCCTGATGATGGAAGGGTACTTCCAAAACCGGTAGACATAATATTGAATAATAGAGTGGTTATAAACAAAGTTTATTTGTTTTATTCATGATTAAAGTTATCATCATTTTCCAAGCATAGTCGAGCAAATAATCTCTCATTTAAGCAATTCCTTTTGATTTTATTAAGTGCGCTAATGACATAGTGTAGTGATTCATGCAAACGATCACTAAGGTTTTTTGCGACCAAATGATGTCGATGAATGACACAATGTACCGATAATACTTTCGGTGTAGCTTCCTTGAAATTTGCCAAAAAGCCAAGGTGTCGTTCTACCATTGCCGGGGCATCGTCAATGGCATCCGAGATGATATTAGTCAAGGGTATAGCTTTTTACATCGATTTTGTTTAAAATTCAGTAAATAACGTTTCATCTTTTGTATCAGTTTCCCAAAAATTTAGCAAATAACAATTCTTGGGAATTTTTTTGTTGTTGCTAAAAGTAAAGCTTCGTTTCCTGGTAATGTTGACTTGTCAAGCTGTATAGACAATTCCGATGTTTTTAAGTAGTCACATAAAGAGTTTTCTACACACAGCCATTTCGTCTATCCTTCTTCGTACAGTATTATTACTCAGTGGAATTCTTTTTATAATATCGAAAGCTGGTTTGTGTAACACGGTGCGCATTACCTCACTTACAGCTGGTAGAATAAGTTCTTTACCAATAGTGTGCGGCTTTCCAGACTTTGCAATCGTTAAATAAATATTATAAGAAGCACGCAGTCTATTGTAATCTCTCTTAGATGTTGTCGCTATGAGTTTTTGCAATGTCGGTGTTTTCAAATATTTTTCTATGATGGTTTGAAAAAATGTCAAATCCTTATCTTTTTTGTCACTATGGAATTTTATTTAATCTTCCTTAAGCTTAGAAAGATTCATTGAATCGTTTAATATCGTTTTACTAGATTAAAAAAAACACATAAGTAAAGTACTATTTCCAAGTGACTGAATAAAGCCATATTTCATATGTTCAACACTGTATTGTCTGCATTTTTTTCTTCGGCTCACTCATACTATTATCTGAAAAAAAAGCGGGCCAAAAAGATATAGGAAAATATATATATCAATATTTTTATTTGAAACAAACCACTGTTAATTACAATATTTAAAAAAAATGGAATGCGGCAATGTAACGCTCTCTTGAATTAATTATTTGAAATGTAAGGATAAAATTTCATGTGAATGTCACATATTGTGTAGGCACTCATTTGGTACCAATTAACTTTACAAGAAAAATAAGTAATTTAAAAAATAATTAACAACAGAATATAATAATACAGTAATAAACAGTAATTCCAAACATTCTCAGATTTGGTAATTCGCGGAAGTAAAAAAAAATAAACAAAAATATAAAATAGTGTGCTATAACTTTTAGGGTGCATTATAATTATTATTTTATAAAACCTAATATGTCTATCTTCTTTTACAGAATCATTAAAATATATTCTTTATAAACACATCTGTGTTAGAAAAACTTGTAATCCCTTCTTAAGTTTTAATAAAAAAGAAATCCTTAATGAAAGTTAAGGGATTACTGTACTGATAACTGTGATATATAATTTTTTTGATCAACTTAAACAAGAGTATAATTTGGCTTAAATAAATTTAAATACAAACAATAGATTTTATTAAAATATACTTACGCAACGAAAGCACGCTATCTGCGTAACAATAAAAAAAATACTTCTTTTTGTCCAAGACTAGGAAAATTTGTTGTATCCACTTCACATTACGCATAACACAGAGCTAGAACTGGACCTAATATATTCATACCGCTATAATTATTAGGTAATACAGCCATCTAACGATATATCGATACCGAATCTACAAATATTAGCGTTCAACGATACACACTGTTCCTCTATCCAGTGCCAAAAATTGCAAAATCAAATAGTGCAGGTATCGGTAACATTGCGTTCCTGTATAAACCTGTATAGGTAGGCCTGATTCACCGCGATGCCTGTTATAACTTGTATTTTATGCACTTGTCTATATATATATTTTACTTAGGATGTAAAAATCGTTCATAATATTTTCCTTGGTATTTATTATAACTTCTATATCAATAAATATGGGTCATATTTTTATTTATTTTATATTAAACCTTGCGCGGACGTTGTTTAAGAACCCCCAAATCAATTTTGAATTTCCACAGACCCCCTGAATGATCCCGAAGACCCCTAGGGGTCCACTGTTCCATACTATTCGAAATAAACACTCATTTACCCATGTGCAAAAAAATAAGGGGTATCAGTTTAAATATTTCACGTCTCAAGACTCGTGATACGTCAAAAAAACGAAATTTATAAGTCCAAATTGAAATTATTTTCAGTTATTGTTCTTTAAAAGTCATTAAAATCTCTTGCGATCGAGCCGGTCAAAAAACGTACCCTAAGGGTAAATTAATACTAAGTTGGTGAACGTTGTTTTCCAAAAGGATTTTTGAGGATTCATTTATATGGGTTTCATTTCAATCTGCTTATTAGCAAATTTTCTGTATCGGTAGAAAATATCTCATTAAAAAGGAACGACAAAACAACAAAGATTTTTATTATTTCCTCCGTTTTATTTGTGTCATAAAATAAAATTCGCCAAATAATCTTATTTGATTCAATGGTTCGAACAACCTTAAATGCTATCATAATGATAGCGAGATCAATAAATAGATGGGGAAATGGTTAAAAGGCTGAAACAGATGGACTGGATAGATATATACCACATGAAATTTCATACAAGAAGGACTTTATTTGTCATAATGATAAGTATCAATGATACTTCTCATTTTATTTTCCACATTTGATAAAATATCCACCTAGAACTAATAATGTACTCTCATTTAATTGGAAATATTTTTTTATAGGCTTCGCTTATTATATTTTTACTTTTCATATAATGTATCGCAGTTGGCCAATGATATGTGAATTTGTATCATTATTTGTGCCAGAAAGGCCACTTTTAAATTTTGTAAAAAATGTTTCCACTATCAAGATTTAAATATTATGTTTTATAAAAACAAAGTACTCTAAGAAAAAAAGTTGTTCAACTCAAAACTCACAAGTGGGATATATTAGCATTACCAAACCTTACCTAACCATTAAAAATTAAATAAAACATATCTCAATAAAACAGTTCTGTTTTTTCGTGAACTCTGTTACGAAGCTGAAGGTAGTGGGATGGGAAGGAGATAGGAAAGAGGAAGGTTAGGAGGTACCTGGCAATTTAGATCTAGTCACCAAACATGGCTAAATGCACCGTTTTGATTCTGAATGATGGTCTTGAGTGCCTTCCACATTCTTTAAATAGCAAAATAATTATAATAGATAGATAATTAAAACTAACAATTTACTTTTTGTAAGATCTCACTGCCTTTTTTAATCATGTTTTTAAATGTTTAAATTCTGCGATCAAAGATTTTTGTTGTTGTCATGATGGTTTCTGGCAATTTTAAATAGAATTCAGAAAAATAACTCATGATTTCATTGAACCCAATCAAAAGTTTAAAAATATAGAAATAATTTTTGCGAGTCTTATTCAACAGCTTCATTCCATGCTTTATATATACACACTACACAAAATGGACAATTTATAGTCCAGACAAACCGCCGTACTAAAATATTCCACACACAGAATATTAATGTGCCCAGTCGATTGCTGCATACGTAACTCTGGAGGCATTTCATCGTATTTCGTTTTGGCTCTGCCTGAATAAATTACTCGATATGCTTGATACAATAATAATGATTCGGTTACAGCTAAATCATAGATTTAAGTACTGTTTGGAATTTAACAGTTTTCCGTGACCTGCAAGTATTTAAAATATTTTTTTTGGGGAGATTATTAAAATGACCTGTAATTAACGGTTTTTTGAAAATGTTGTCAGAACACGTTTCGAATTTCCGAGAAGTTTGTTTGATTAATGTAATGGTAGCTTTAAATAAACTATGGGATAAATTAATAATTATGTGATTCAATATAGAGGGTGTCTAGTACTTGCTGTTACATATTTGAAGACGTAATAATCTAATACATAATTATATATTATCTTTTCAGTTTTTTTTTTAAAGAAAGATAAACATTCCCGGGTTAAAGATAACCTGAAAATACTTGAAAAAAATTTACTGCAAACATAATAAGCGGAAGATGTTGCCTGTGCAATGATGGAGGATTTAGCCAGCAGAGGAATTTAACGCACGACGGCCGGATGGGAATCCGACGCGTTTGTCCACTCAGCTACCGATATTATTATAAGTTGTTATTTGTTGTTTGTTTAAAAAAAACTACGTTTAATATATTACTTCTTTCGATAATTTTCTAAAAATAATCTGCATGTAAAATTAAAAATTAAAAAATTAAAATCTGCATTAAAAATCTGCAAAAAAAAAAGAAGTTATAAACATATCAAATGTACTATCAACCTTTATATCGCTAAATTACAATATGTATTATTTTTAATATATATATATATATGCTTTTATTATTTAATCGAATTACTTTTCTTCAATATTATTTTTTATAGATTTAAGTAACTATCCATATTGTGTAACATTGATATAATTTCTATATATATGTAAACTTTTTTTTTCTTATCTTGTAAATAAATATTAAAAAAATAAAAAAAATTGCCGTATTATCTGTAAAATAGATAATCACACAGACAAGTGTAAAGAGCAGTAAAAACTCTAACGATGAGGTCTGGTTTCGGGAAAATCCGTTTTATGTCTTCTTATATTTTATATGTCAACATAACTGTTTCTTGCAATTGCAATGATATTTTCATAAGTACAATGAAGCTTTGAAAAATGCAGTTTACTTATAAAATTAAGACAAAACTTACTACATTATATTGTTGTTTATTTAATATTTTTCAAGTGGAAAAATTGTGTTTGAAAAAAAAACACGAACAAACCTCTTCCTCTTTGTAGAAATTAAAAAAAAAAACGATTATTATAATATTACACTACAAAGTTGGGGAAAAAAGAAAAATAATTGTAACAATATGATAAAAAAAATTCAGGGTGTAAAAAAAACAACATAATTTTTTTTTCACACGTTGCTCGTACGTATTAGTGTCGAAATAGTGTTATGAGTCGTTCACAAAGCTAATTTAATATTCTGGATTTTCATATTATCTTACACATTTTCCGGCTAACACACGTATTAACGTTACAAAAGAAATTGATTAACGGAAGGGTAAAGTAGTTTGAATTAAATGTGATGAAAAATTGTCAGAAAATAAAGAAGAAAGCCGCGCGGCGCAGCCTTGCAGAACAGAAGGCAGTGGGGCGAGCATGAATTTATGGGCCTTCGTGCATATTTTCCTTTCTTCCGCCAGATTCAAAGACATATTTATGAAGTGCACATTTTATTTTGGATAGGCGATGCAAGGATAAAGGAACACTCTGTGAAAAATGTGCATTGTGCCTCATTTTATTTAGGGTATGTTGTAGTTTTAGTTGAATTTCCACAACTATACTACTACTACTAGTAAAACATCAGGAATTTTGATTTAAGTGTTCCGTTTGATAGTAGACTTACGTTTGAAAGAACACTAAATCTAACATATTCACTTTATAATTAATCCTATTTTATAATTCCTTTTTTTTTAAAAAGAGAAACATTACCGTGTTACGAATAACCTGACAATATTTGAAAAACTCCTCCTACCACCACGATAAGTGGAAGATGTCGCTTGTGCAATTATAAAAGATTTTAGGCTATCAGAGGAATCCGACGCGCTTGTTCACTCAGCTACTGAGCGGACTGACTTCTTTGTTTGAATTCTGCGAAACTGTCATAATGCACAGTTATTTAGAACTCTAAATACTAGAAAGCTTTATAATTCATACTTCTAAAATATATAAAAATACATATATCATGTAATATAAAAGTCTTGCTTCATGTTTATACGTATATACCTTTATACGCAATGAAGATGCAAGACGTCATGGTCTATTTTAACAGTTTGACATTATGTATATTACCGTTGTGTAGTTGCGGGAGTATGATATGTGAACAGCTTTTTTAACTGAAATTACAAGGTAAAAAAATAAGACATTGTTATTTTCAATAGTGGAATGATGAGGGGAATCTCTAACGAAGCCGGGTAGTAAAACTAGTATATTACGCTGTTCAAATATTATATATAATCTCCCCTGCATACTACACACACCAGCAACAACACTGCCGTAAGTCATAATATGGCTGTCGCTGGAAAGACAAAAGGGCTTAAGCGAAACTTTGGTCAAAAATGAGTTAATTCTGCAGTTTTGATCAGTTCTTTTTTCTGCACTAAATGCTCTGATTCTCGTTTGACTCTGAAGACGTTTGTGGCCCTTCAGCTGTTCAAAATATATTTACCATTTAACAGAAGGCTTGACTCAAGCGACACAAGTTTGGGACTTTTTTTAGATTTTTGTCGCTTCAGGTAACTCAGTGAAAGATTGAGTTAATTTTTTTACATTTAACTTTTTTTTCAATATCCAACCAGGTGCTAAAGACTTGCATTTTATTGTAAAACAAAGTGTTCTGGTGTAAACTTTCCAAAATGGCGCTTCAGCTCTTTTACTTTTCGGGTGACAATATGTCCAACTGATGGCTTTGATGTTTTACATTTTCACTGTGTATATGAAAATAAAATCTAGAGATGTAACGCACTTCTACTCCCGCAAATGCGAAAGTTCTGCATAAATTTTGACTTACGCCTTCCACTTCTGCATTATTTTTCTTTTTCGTGTCTTTTTCTATTTTATGTCCTTTGAACTTTAGATATTGTTTGAATAACTAATACCCATTTTTTACTCTTGGAAGTATAGGTGAGATACCACGAAGCCAGAGTTCATAATTCGAGAGTTTTTCTTCTTCATAAAATATATTTCTTCAATACAGTTAAGATGTTTTATGCCATCACTGAAACTAGAAGTGTCTTGCGGCCTTCGGGGGACATTGTATAACTTTTACTGTGATCCCGATAGTAAAATTTATAGTGATTTGTACATAAACTTTACGAAGTATCCGCTTCATTTATTCTTTCCGAGACTTCTCGGTTTATTCGAAAGCGCTGCTTGTCCTTGTGACATCTTTAAGAATATTCACTTATTGTACTGATGATATTGGACTGATGGCTAGATAATAAAAAAAGTTTAAAAAAAATGTTAAGATGTAATTTGAAAATAAGGGTGAATGGATGAAATATGCTATTGCTTATATTTCATTTAGATTTGCTTGTATGTCAAAGATCAAAGATTATTCAGGAAATCAAACTTAAGTGAAGGTTTATATTTTCAAAATTTAGTACATTTTGGGTTCTTGGAAATAAACTCTGTTTAATTGTGTAACTTTCACTAGTAGCTATCCTATTCGAGAAGCGCTCGGCGTGAAAACTTTTCAAAATGATATCGACTGTATTTTGGTCAAAGGCGTTATTCCATTTTTTTTTGCAAGCAAACTTAGGTCTTTTGAAAATTAAATAATACATTTTTATAAGGCCACATATTTAATTTTAATGCTTATGACAAAATTAAACTAAACAAAAAATACAAAGTGTGCGGTTATATATACATACAGAGAGAAAACGAATAAGATTTGAATTACAATAAAGGAATAGAAAAAAAAACTGTAAGTTTATAAAACATCTCAATATTCTTTAATCATTTTCTCAGTTGAAGTTTTGCCTCTTTCGTTTCATATTATCTGTCTCTTTCATTTTTATTAAATATGTCAAACCACAAAGTGATTGCTATCTACGAAAATATAAACTCAGGTCTAGTGGTTTTACCCACTGTCACATTCTACACTATCGCAAATGATGAAAAGCGCCATAATGAGTTTGTACTGCTACCACCTCAAATAATCGCCCCTGTTAACCACCGATTTTCTGCCGGTTTCAGCATTTGATAAAATTATGATCGGGTGTCAAGCATAACCGTTATGTTATCACAAAGGCTCAAATTTTCTTGCAAACAATGTGGGATAACGCCTTTGACCTAACACAGTCGATATGGATTGTCTTTGTGTCCATAGCATCAGAATGCCAAAAAAATGACTGCCAAAGAAAATTCTATCGTCAATAATGGTTAAACCAATATGTAATTTGTGTAAATTTTGCATGCGTGTTTCCTCCCGAGTAATTTCATTATATAACCGAGAACCCATTGCTTCGATAACGCGTCTCCACGTATCCCAACATTGGAATATTTCCATAACCTTGGTCCATTGCTTGTCCGATCTCTCTTCGCATAGCAACTGCATTTTTTCTAGGAGTTCACCTTCATCTGGATTGGGATAAAATTCTTATGCGAAAATTATATGTGGATGATATTATACACGGAAAAAAATTACGTGGGGGTACTAAATTTAGGAATTCGGTTTTTTGTATGTAATCATGTGATATGTCAATTATCCCCTTTCAAAAAATAATTGGTACATTACTTTATTTTCTGACTCATTTTTTTTCCTCGATAGATATATGTATCTAAAGAACAATAATTATGCATACTTTACTGAAAATTAGTTTTTTACTCATTTTGTTCTTCCCTTTGCACACAGAATTACACCCAATGAAATAATGCAGATTAAAATTAAAAAAAAATCAACGAAGAAGGATGTGGAAAAGATGTTGAAAATGATTCCGATGATGATATTTCACATCGTTTGTGTATTATTCTCTTTTCCGTGATTTATCACGGGTCTAGATAGACAATCTAGTCCAAAAGTAAACTCATGAAATAGTTTATCAAGGCCATTTCTCATAGAAGTATTCAGCTTCCCAAGCTCTCTGCAGCCACCGCAATTATCATGATTTAACTATCATTCCGCCGTCCTACCGCTTTGTCACCCATAACAAACCGCAAGATAAATTCCCCCGGTCTTAGTTGAATTTTCACCCAATGACTTGACAATTTGACTATTTGACTACCCGCCCAGAGCAATTCAGTCCGACTAATTCGCCACGGAGACATCTTTACCACGTCTTAAATCGCTCTTGCTGGACCGAGAGGGGCCGGGCAGACGGAGGCTGTATTCGGTATTAGTATAATGTTGGTCACATCCGCAGGCGGGTTGGCTGGGGGGAGTTAACAAGACTCCGTGAGCTTTTACGATCTGTGCAGCTGACACGGGACGTATTTCATTCCGGGGATAAAAATAATATATGATGTGCAATAACACTTCTTGTAAGGGTTGTGTTTCTCTCGAAGCATGTACCGTATAGAAACTGTCGGAGAATTAATAACAAGAACTTTATTTATGTATTAATTCACGCAAGTCCACAAAGAAACTGACTTTATTATTTATTAATGCAAGTCCGTCGGTAATGACGCAAGAAGAAAATTTTTATACGATTTCCCAAATAAGTGGTATGCACCCATTCCTGATAAACGAGAAGACTCGAAAAACTTATATATTTTCAGAGAAAAAAATAAATAAATAATTAGTTAAATTTTGTACCCTAATGATGCTTAGGCTAAACGAAACCAGTCGGTCATAAAAAATAAAAAATAATATCCATGGTCTTATCCAAAGTCATTTTTTCATTTCTTTAAAAAATTATATATTTTATTGGAAAAATCAGTGTTTTTTTTTTGTATTAGTTTTAGATACGGAACTATTTATCTAGAGAAAAACGACCCGAAGTTATAAAGTTTTACGAAAAAACGTATCAATATAGAACAATCAACGTCGGTTCTGAATATATAAGTTTTTTGTAATATATTGTCATTCGTACAGTTAATTAATGCATGTTGAAAAAATATAATTTAAAACACAACATATCGAAACTCCTCTGACCGCCACCCGTCCTGATTGGGACACCATTGTGAAGAGATTGACAACTATTATGAATGATTTAATAAAACAAATTTATAACTTTATTCCACTTTTTTTTGACTGGAACGGTTTCAGCCTATAACGGCCATCTTCAGACTAGTACAGGTTGTTCTTATTCTATGGCTCAAATACTATTTTTTGGGATGTCAGGGGTAGTAAACCTTGATTTTACTTTAATTATATTTATCAGTATTGCTGCATGATTTTACTAGTTACAAATTACTTTTAGTTTAATTATTTTATAAATCTATCTGGTATGAATTTTTATTTAAGATGGGTTACAGTTGTATTTCTCTAAATATGATTTTACGATGTATTCATATAAATAAACAAAGTTATAAATTTGTTTTATTAAATCATTGAAATGGAATTCCACCATGAATTAACAGTTACAAAATGAGAAATTACTATTATGAAGTTGTCAAATGCAATATGGTATGGCGCATATAACGAATTGGATCTGTTTTTGCGAGAAGAAAAATCAACCTCAAAAAGTATTTAATAAAAAAATGTGCTCAAAAAACTAGCTTTTAACATGAAAGGTAAATGCTATTAAAAAGTTTCCAAACAACACATAATCGGTTATTTTCTGTATTTCAAACTAAGACTTAGGTTTCAGGTCACCAGACTATTTATATAATTATATCTTGTGCAAACTGATGTAGGACTAGATCAAAGCACATTGAAGTTCACTTGAGGGTACATTTCCCGACCGAGTTACACCACCGAGTGCCATATACCTCACCCTTCAATACTCCGTATGGGGTAGTGCCGCGCCAGTGGCATGCTGATGTTACAGACTATGTCTGCAAACCCTTAATAAACAAGCCAGTTGCATGATGATTTATTTTTCTGTAAAGTAAGGATTTCTAAGTTAATCAGTATTTATAAAAAAAATAATCGCATTATCAAAACTGTCACAATTTGTGAAAATATTTTATTTGTAATGCTTTCGATATTGAAGAATTGTTTTTAACCGAAAAAATGTATTCTTTAATGACTTTAAACAGCCAAACTTCAATAAAGACGTGTTTATTTAAAAGTTAAATCTATTTTTATCTCTAGATGTTTAGAATCCTATTTTTATATTTAACTTTAACTGTATTATAAAACATCCACAACATTATATAATATATGCAACCTAACTTCTTTACATACAATTTATATCTCAAATTAATTAATAAATATCTTAAATTTTAACCTCAACATAATAACTTTGTTCTTATATTCATTTTATTTCATCTTTTCTTTCTCCGTTTTTATTACTTTTTAGTATTATTTACATTTTTTGGATAACATTTACTTTAATTTTTTCACCTCATTATATGTACCCTAAGTTTTTCTTGACATAGGAATTTCCTAGTGAGACATATGTGAAGTAATTCCTTATATTTTTAAAATTATTTTACCAAAATAAATAATAAAAACAAAATAAATAAATATACATTTACACATATATATTTTGTTCAATAAAATGATATTTAAAATTACCTACATTAATTAAAAAAAAAGAAGGAATACTTCTAAAGCATGACAGAAAATATCTGTGTTTTTAAGCAGAGTACACACTTACGTTTATTTCTGGCGCAAAGCGTTCATAATTAAAGCCTTCTCGCATAAGAAAATCTTACACAAACAGTGGCGTGAGTCGGTATACAATACATTGATAAGATACGACCATGAGAAAAAAAAAACTCTAGTCCCATTTTCAATGTTAAAATCTATCCACGTGATTTTTTTTCGGCCAGTTAAGAATGCATGCAAGAGGCTTATTCAGCAGCATCAAACATTCTGTTACGGAAATATTGACTAATTTTCCAATACTGTTATTTAGCTGCTTGTCTGGAATTCAATTATTTTGAAGATAATTCCGTGGTTATTAGATATGAAAGGTCGTTTTGCTGGTGAACCCTATCGCATCAAACAATATTATATGTGATGTGATTCACTTCGCTGTCAACTATTCGGTCGCTAGTTTTAAGAAGAGACACAGTGACAGTATCAACTGCATCGTTCAAAAATCTTTTCTTACAGGAAAGCTTTATCAATAGAGACTGGCAGCAATTGCCTGATTGTTATGACAACACAAATATGGACATGATATAATTATTTAATTTGATATATATATATTTTTTAAAAGTAAGACAAACATTCCCGGGTTACGAATAACCTGACAATATTTAAAAAAACTCTTACTGCCATCATAAAAAGAGGAAGATGTTGCTTTTGCAATGATGGAGGACTTAGCTAGGAGAGGAATTGAACGCACGACGCCCGGGTGGGAATCCGACGCGTTCTCCACTCAGCTACCGACTGGTCAAACTATAGAAAAAATAAATATATTTTTTGTAAATTTAACATGTTGTGTACGTGTTTTCGACAACTTCCGTAGTCGAGTGGTAAGATGCTCCGCAACGAATTCAGAGGTCGCGGGTTCATACCCGGCGTGCGCAAATAGTTTTTATTCAATTAATATGTGTCAGATATTGAATTCATATAAAAATTATATATGACATATTTGCGGCACGTTCCAGAGTGGTAGATACTCTTAAAATTGCCATGGTGAAAGACCACCATTCAGAATTGAAACGTTGCTTGTAATGGCTTTAGCCATGTTTGGTGACCAAATCTGAATAGCCCGGTACTTCCCAACCTTAATTTTCTCCATCCCCTCTCCCTCCCCACTACCTCAGCCTCACAAAACACCCCCAAAATTGGGGATGCCATAGTCCCATTGGCTCTAGGCAGTTAGGAAAAAATTAACGAAGTACCTGGCTATTCAGGTCTGGTAACCAAACATGGCTAAAGCCATTTCAAGAAACGTTTCGATACTGATTTTGTCTTGCACCAGGGCAATAATTAGGGTGTCTACCCCTCTGGAACCTGCAGCAAAGATACCATATATTATCTTACATTAATTACATGTGAAATAACACATAATCATTTATTTACATACGTCGGGATTTAAATCCGCACCGCTGGATTCGTAGTCGAGCGTTTTGACCACTTGACCACGGAGGCCGTAAAATATAATCGATTTTAAAGAAAACATTTTCTAGTTAAGATACACTCGTAAATAGTTTACTTGTCAATTTGTACGCGAACATTTTTAAATATTTCGCAAGTCCCCAGAACAGTTTGGTTTTCACAGAAATCACCGCTTTAAAATGTAGTCTTTTATAAGCGAATATAACGTTTTTATGAGGAATTTGGTACTACCCGCAGAGACCGTTTCTTTTCTACTTTATATTATCGCCATCAAAGACTTCGAAGACTTGATGGCACATTTCGCCGAATTTACATAAATCGTTAAAAGAAACTTATTTTTTTATTCCATCGGAATAAAGTGACCGTAATATAAATAAAGCTTAGTGGCGATACAAGTGACGATTCGTTTTGATGGTTATATTCGCCGATCGGCATTTAAGATTAAAATTGTATTTAACACTATTAAAAGTACAATTCAAATACGTTGAGCGAACTAAAAGCTAATGTGATTCACTCTCTAGCGTGGTACCTACTCGTACTTACCAAGCAAGTCAGAGAGCTTAATTCCTTTTCTTTGGATATTGAGTACGTACGTAAGTGGGTGCTCAGACATTTTAGTTGTACGTACATGGCTCGAGTTAACGTTATACAGTTGTTAAATTACGTTACTGTACACATTTATTTCGACGTAACCGTATAGTTTTGCATTTTATTTTTCGTGTTGACGTAATTTCGTAAAAAATGTACAAATTTTATAGTTCGCATTTACATACCGTTTGATTTTAATTGATCAACCGATCTTACTAGAAATTAAATCAATTACGCTCTTTATACACGCGTTCAAAATTGGAGAAGATGTGGCAATTAACGTTTAAATGAAAATGTCAAACATTTATGAACCTATTTACCGAAAATTTAAATGTAAAGAACTATCGAAGTTTTTGTGTTTAAATCCGAATAGAGTTTTTAAGCTGTTGAAAGTAATTTTATTTTTAAATAATTTATTTTAGTTTTACGTATTTTATAGCCTTGCATTTAACACCAGTAAAATTTGTACTAATTGCAAAAAATGGACATCACACCAAAAATAAAAAAATTCCCGTACCAATCGTTCGATTATTATGAAATTTTCAATGAATACTCACAAACTTCAGTTGTACTTATGTAAATAAAACACATTAATTACCTTTGACCGACTAGTCGGCTTTTGCTGCCAACTGTAAATGACCGCACACCGATTAGTTGGCTTTTTTACCCTACGTACTGAAACAATTATAATTTAGAAATAATTAGAACTAGTTGACGACATGTATACATTATATTCTAATAAAGTGGTTTAAACAAAAACATCTTTTTATTTCAGTATAATGTCGTACATAAGCCACAGAGTGATTGCTTATTTGATAAATATTTTACAGCTTCACCATAGAGGTCGTCACGGAAGATATCAAACAAACCAGATAAACAATGTGTAACTTGTATGGTAATTTTTTGTTTTGTTCACAGGTTGTCGAAGACTGGAAGTTCGTTTCTATGGTGTTGGACCGATTCTTCCTATGGGTGTTCACCCTGGCCTGCATCGGAGGAACCTTCGGCATCATCTTCCAGTCTCCTTCGCTTTATGATACCCGGATACCTGTGGACCAGCAGCTCTCAGGCATTCCCCTCAGGAAGAACAACTTCATGCTTCCCAAAGACATCGAGAGAATTCAACCAATAGATTGAAGAAATGCGATAGTAAAGTAACTATTTGAATTTTGAGCCGAAAGTATACAATTTTGAGGCTTAATACCAAAAATATGAATGTAAGAAACATAGAACATCATCCTAATGTCACCATTTACAGTTTTGATAGTAATATTAAAACAATACTTATCTCACCATTAGGGTTTCTTCTCGTATGTATTTCAGTCTTGTTATGTTAGGAAAGTCGGTTTTTTATGTCCTTTCTAATTAATTCATGTTCTTTTAGGAAAATCGGTAATCATCAGTCAATATTGGAAAACATTGAAATTTTAGATAGGCCATATATTATATTATATGAGTTTTATAGATAGTATATAAGTTTTGGTTAACAACAACATGTACTAGTCATTATCGTCAAAATAAAAGTGGAATAAAGAATTTGTTTTATTAAATCATTAAAATGGAATTCCACCAATTTAACAGTTTCAAAAAATTAGAAATAATATTTCAGTCTTGTTAGTTACTTTACGTGTCATTTTTAATTAATTCATGTTCTTTAGGAAACGGTAATCATCAGTCAATATTGGAAAACATTGTTTTTTTAAAAAATGAATTTTATATTTAAACAATTTTAGTTTTAAAAATCGTATTTTGATTATCAAAAGAGTAGTAGCACAATACGTTTTATACTTGAACAGTTGATAGGATAGGTTTCATGAAGTTTATATAAAATTATCTGTTAGGTAGAAGTATCTTAAATCAATATGAGTCGAATTTGTTACATGTTTATTTATACGAATTCACACAAATTTATGCACTGTAATTGAAAATTTATTTAATGATCTACATTTGTTATAATAATATATAGGTAGGCAACTCTTCTACAAGAAAAAATCTCACAAGGAATGTTGTAAGTTAAGAAAAATACTTCATCTGAAATATTTTCGCGTAAGGAAAAATCGCCACAGAAAGTATTTTTTACTTTAGAAAATTAGTAAATTCCCAACAAAATAACGAAAAATATTCTCCCATATTCCCATCAAATTATTAACCTAATAAATTTATTATTACACCAAATGACTTGTTTTATTTTTACCACAAAAACACTCTAATACTTTGAAGTAGTGTTTACAACATTGCACTCCTGAAGTTCGTAATATAATGTAGTGTTTTCTTTTACGCTTGTTCCTTTGGACGGTGATTTTTGTTTCAAAACCGCTCATTGTAATTTATTTTCGAAATACTAACAAATGCGTATTTTGAAATGTAAAACGATTTTCTTGGGAAAGTTATAAGAAAATCATTGATTCATTTTATTGTTGTAAAAGCTTTTACAGATATATTTTTTTGTTCATACATTAGCTTTTGTATTATACTAGGACGCCATGGAGCTAATTATCTATCTAATAATTTAAAAATTATCAGATATGGTCAATATTCATTTCACTTCACACATTTTTTCTCGTTTCTCTGAACACGTCTAGTGAAACACTGAAGAAAACTAAAAACGGTCTGCGTGATTGAGCAATAAGACTCTCGACTATGAATGCAGAGGTCGCAGGTTCAAACCCGGCGTAAGCCAATAATTTTATTTAATTAATATGTGTCATAACACGTTTAATTCATATAAAATGATACAAAGTACATATTTGAGGCACGTTCCAGAGTAGTAGATACCCTAAGTATCACCCTGGTGAAAGACCACTTTTCAGAATCGAAACGTTGCTTGAAATGGTTTTAGCCATGTTTGGTATCTCCTGACCTTCCTCTTCCCCCATATCCTTCCCTAACTTCAACCCCAACACACCCCATTTGGGCCATAGTCTCACTGGTTCTAGACGGTTGGGACTCTTGTGGGGTATTAACTATTAAAATAAATAAAAAATGTAGCTGATTGAACTTCTTAACCCCGTACATGAGATGCACAAAATGGAAAATCGGACACGCAAAACAGTGGCAGTTAACTCTGACGCAGTGAAATACCCCAAAACGACTGAAAAAAATGACACTGAACACAAAAAAAAAAAAATAAATGTATAAGGGATTGGTGAGCTTAACGGAAAGCTCAAATAAATAATACTGACATGTCTTCTGAATGATGAACAAGGAACTCTGTTTTATTTATGATTTTGAAAAGCACACTTGTTTGCTGTCAAGAAGAACAAAGGGAAATTTCCCCTTATTTACGGGGAACAAGTACCTATTGTTATCCTGGATGAAAAACCGCAGGTTTTTTTTACAACTGTGTAAAAATCGTAAACGGTTAAACAAATACTTGAATAAAATCAGAATGCAAACGACCACTTTTCTAAGCTCCCAACGTTGTAATCTGACGAGCAGAATTGTTTAAAGTTTGGAACCTTCATCCGGCGGCATAATTTTACAATGCTAAGCGGCGTAGGTACAATAATAATTGTAGCCTCTGATGTTTTGTATTAAAATTAAAAACAACATGAAATACTTGTGAAGAAAAAAAAAAATCGTTAGTAAAATGTTTTATACTAGATTTATAATAGCAAAAAATGGCTTTAAACTAAAAAATTTTTTCTTTAAATTATATTTTGTGTTTAATTTGCAGAACACCATAATTAAAAAAATAACGTAAATAATTGAGTTTAAATAAACTAAAAAACAGCTTTGTTTAAGACCACGGATATTATTTAAATATTTAATACTGAATGGTTTTGCTTAGACTAAGCCTCATCAGGGTATACAATTAAACTTAACACAAAATACAAAGTGTGCGGTTATATACACATACAGAGGGAGAAACAAATAAATGTTAAAAGAAAAACAGAACAATAAGAAGACAATAAAAAAACATTTAAATTATAAAAAAAGAACAGAGAGAAAGGGACAGATAATATGAATTGAAATTGATGATGCTTAGGCTAAGCGAAACCGGTAGGTCATAAAAATAAAAATAATATCCGTGGTATTTTACAAAGTAATTTTTTAATTTCTTTAAATATGTCAAACCACAAAATGATTGATTTCTTTTGAATTTTATTATTTTCAAGTTCGACTATTTTTAGTACCAACTCTTTCGGCGTTCAAGGTCAGTTTGATTAAGTACCTATGTCACCTTTTATGGGTGAAAAAACAACGTGATCTCCTATTTCAAGAAAAGGTTTTTTTTTTTAAATTTGTCAATATTATCTTCAGATAATATGGTTGATAATTTTTAATTTCAATTTGAGTAGTAAATTGAAAGAAAAAAATCAAAACTTTGGATTTTTCTTCGAATTATAATTATCAATATTAAATTGATAAAGTGATGCATTTAATAGATTTTTCACGTCTATACATAACTTTCACGATTTTGTGAAAAATGTTATATCATACAGAAGGAGTTCACGATAAAGCTCCAGAAAACGAAATTTAAGCTGCCAAAATATCTAGAGAGTTCCCGGGTTCGGTTCGTGCTCCGCGGCTCGAAAGCCCGATCTACAAGAGCTCTCAGCTCATTAAAAATGAACTAAAAGTCTCCGAGTCTAACGCAGTTTGCAGTGCCCGTACTAAAGCCACCTACCCCTGCATTGCCAGACGTCTGTTTGGAAAAGCTCGAGGAAATTCGGGATGGAAGATTGGAAGAATTAGTATCTATTTTATAAGTAATTGTTATAAGTTTGAATTGCAACATTTATTTGGTTATAGAAGTCTACAAAATTTCACTTAAAGTAGGTACTTGTTTATAAACATTTATAAAAAAAGCCCTACAGTAGCGAAAAACAGCCCACTCACCGGGTGGAAAAGGTTAAGTTGTTTATGCAACTTTAACCACAGTTTTTTAAAAATTATTTTCATTTATTTTTTATTAGTTACTTTGTACATTTAAGTTTACAACTACCTAATTATTATTTTTTTATTTTAAAATATTTTAACTTATTTACTACTTATTATTTTGATTTATATGCATTGTGAATAGTTCTAACAGGCTATATTGAATTTATTCACAGGCATAATTTTGATGGTTTCCGGCAGTGCATTATAAAATTTCATCCCTTTATATAGTAAGAAATTTTATGTGTTGGCTTTATTCTTTTCTGGTAATCTTATTTCTTTGCATGCCATTGTATTATGACACGGAAAGAGGGAGAAGTATTCCGTGGCACTGTTAATTTTTTTTATACGTGTATATATATTAGATAAAGTAAAAATACATTATGCGCATCGTTACTTCACGTGGGTAGTTTCATGGGTTGAAAGCCATACGGAACGTTGTGATATAACATACTACCTTCAACGTTACCTTATGAATTTTCCGTTGGTTCCTAAGCCAAAAATGGTATATTGAAGCACGCTGAAGTCATTTTCAGAGTATTCCAGGACGTAAGTCGCAGCGAGTACTTTCAGATGGTGCTGCATTAAAGTGCATAAAGCGAACTGCTTTTCCAGATCAAAATTTGTTTGCTTGCGTTTTTGAAATGTATAGCCAACAAAGTCTGTTTTCCTTTGAACATTTTTCAATGCAACGGATATTTCCTTTGATACCATTCACAAAACGTCTTAAAAAAAGACTTTGTTAAAAAATTTTTTTTCTTATTAAATATACATACGTTTGTTGTGTATTTTATTTCAATTGAAAAAAAAAGCACAACTCAATTTTATAATTGAAATGAAATAATTAAATTGCTTCTATTAAATTACTAGCATAAACTAATCTAAATCACTTCATTGAACTAATCATCACATCACATACGTTATTTTAATAACCAGAATTTTTTTTAAATAAAGAAAACTAAATTTCTTTCACTTAAAATAATATTTAATGAAAATAAATTAATAACTTTGTATAAGACCACAGATTTTAAATTTTTTTTTTAAGACCGACCAGAAATAAAGAAAGCCATTAAAATCAATAGTCATATTCTTAATAATAAGTTTAATTTGTCCAGTAGTCCAATTTTTATTTAAATAAGAGGCATATTTATGTATATATTTTTCTTTTTATTGTGCCTATTAAGAATATTTCCTGTAAACTCTTAGTTTAAAATTTCTCATTATTCTTTTATCACCTTCTCATTTGACGTTTTGCCTCTTTTATTTCGTTAAATAAATTATAATTTTAATGTATTTTTTTTTTTTTTTTTTTAAAATTTATATTATACTCTCCCTCTATATGTTCGAGTATATATAACCACACACGATGTATTTTTGGTCTAATTTTGTACCCTGTAGATGCTTAGACTTAGCGAAACCAGTCGTTCATGAAAATTTAAATAAAATCTATGATCTTTTACAAAGTTATTATTTAATTTTCATGAAATATGTCAAACAACAAAGTGATTGTTTTCTACGAAAATATAGTATAATATTAATAATATTCTTTGATAGAACTGTTGTTTGAAACAACTTTTTTTGGATTCATATTTATACTGTTTGCCCTGATTATGACACATGTAGCGTCGAAAATGTCCAAAGTATTGAAGAACGTCTGGTAGTAAAGAATGAATTGTCATCTTTTAATTTGTTAACCGCGTAAGACGAAATATTCCGTCATTCCAAAAACGTAGCTGTAGCGGGTATGACGATATATATTCCGTCAAGACATTTCTAAAACTACCATCTGATAGGCGTGACGAACTATGGTTTATTTTATTTGTGTATCAAATACAAAATACACTAGGTCCGACATCAGGGTATATTATGCAGGGGTTTAGAAGCAAATCTACAAAAACGGTTCTGTAGCATTGTCAATTTCGAATGATTATTATAAAA
This sequence comes from Drusus annulatus, assembly GCA_022651775.1. Taxonomy (NCBI): domain Eukaryota; kingdom Metazoa; phylum Arthropoda; class Insecta; order Trichoptera; family Limnephilidae; genus Drusus; species Drusus annulatus. Next base: position 349,463 of record JAGWCC010000517.1, on the reverse strand, counting down.
AATAGAGAATTTTGTGTACATTAACTACTAAAAGAGGAAAATTAAAACAATAATCTCTAAATGTATCACCATATTCACGAAGTGTAAAAAACGCTTTATCAACTTTTCAAAAAATAATTTAAGTTTGAAAAATATTACTACCTTTGCCCTTATACCCCTCATATACACATTTTTTTAAAATTTAGCTTAACAAAATTACTCGATTAACAGGAATACGATTAAAACACTAAAAGTGGTATGCGCAAAGTGATTGGATTCCACAAAATGAGCGAAAAATTAACTGGAAAGATAATTTCTAGAATAACAAATTCTAAGGAAAAATTGGCTGTAAAAAATATCAGAAACTAGTTTTTTTAGTTTTTTACGTGAATACCGCACCAGAGTCTCAACTGCTCCCAACCGTCTAGAGCCAGTGAGACTATGGCATCCCCAATAGGGGCATCTTGTGAGGCTGAAGGTAGTGGGGAGGGGAACGAGATGAGGAAGGGGAAGGTTGGGAAGTACCTAGCTATTTAGATCTGGTCACCAAACATGGCCAAAACCATTTCAAGGAACGTTTCATTTCTGAATGGTGGTCTTTCATTTGGACGATACTTAAAGTATCTACCACTCTGGAACGTGTCGCAAATATACTATATTTTATTTTATTTCAATTAATCGTGTTATGATACATATTCATTAAATAAAAATTATTTGCGCACGCCGGGTTCGAAACCCGCGACCTCTGGATTCGTAGTTGAGCGTCTTACCACTCGACCATGCAGGCCTTAACTTAATGTTATAAAAACGAAAACGGTTTTAAGAATCAGTTATTCAGAAGTGGGTTTTATAAATAAGACACAAAACCGTACTTCCGAAAATCCGGAAAGAAAACAAATAAGCTATTAATCCCGAAAGAGAGAAAAGAATTGAGTGATTTTGAAAACCAACCAATTTATTAATAAACATTTCGAAAAATTGGTATTTTCCGGAAAAAGTTTTTTTTAGACATCCGGGGATCAAAGGCTAGAAAGTAACAAACCGCGTTCAGCACGAGCATGAGATATTGTTCATGAAATATTGGGCGTATTCTTGTGACGTAGGGCTTGTATGTTGATTTTAGGCCCGCGGCCTGCACTTCAAAGGCTCAACCATATTATTAGGGAATGAAAATTCTTTTATGGCTTTCGTTACATCGAAGGTCTCACAGATCCTGCATAGTTCATGCTCCACTCTGCGGTGAGGGCTTTTTGAAATATTTTCTTCAGCGTTACTTTCAGGAGATAATTGAACTTCAGAAATAATAGGTTAAGATTATGATAGAAAATTTTTCTTGATCTTCAACGTTTTAAATGGAAATACAAGTCTCATGTGTATGTTTTATAATTATTGAAATGGCTTATGGATTTTAAACTGATAGAGAATCATCCGTAATACTAACTAACTAACCACCACGCCGTTTTCTCGGAAAGGTTGGCCGAGAGGATGGACGGCCATACAACTCTGTCTTGGCACACACTCTTTGCTTCATTCACATTCATACATAGTCTCATATATGCTCTGCTGTTGTTTTGACTCTTCACATGGCCCAATTCAAGTATTTGATTGTCTTCCTCGGGCATCCATGACTTCTTCTTCCATTCTTCGTTAATTCACTCTACATGCCCAAACCATCTAAGCATTACTTTCTTGATCCTATTCATTACGCTTACATCAGCCTTGAATTCTTTCCGGATATCCACATTTTCAACACGGTCAAACATAGTTTTCTCTTTCAGATTCTTATTTCCTCAGCATTCAGTCTAATTTTATCTTTCCTCTGCCAGTTCTATACCTCACTGCCCTACACCAGGCTTGGTATAAGCACTACATTGAAACAAGATGTTTTTAAAGTTATTCTAACATTCTATCAAATAGGTAAACAATAAAAAAAAAACAATCATGGACTTTTTCAAAAAAAATTGCATTGATTTTCGGGATTGGTTTTTCCTTTTTTGATTAGAGAAATGATCGAACTAAAGAAAAAATTCCTTAAAAGTAATAATTTTTAGAAAAATCACAAAATTAACAGGCAAACAGTGAACCTTGGGGTTGGAAAGACAACCAACTTTTCACAGGCGCAATAAAACCGAATAGACTGACATTTTGTATTTGTGTAACATTTGAGTTATCAACTTTTTTACTGGTTGAAACATTGGTTTATTTATAAAAAAATAATGTAATGCATAAATACATTGATTGCGTTAATTTAAACTTAAAATAATCATTTTTTCCATTAATATGTATATATTTGATTCAATTTGCATTTTTAAATTATTAACTGCGTTATTGAATCAACTTCTTTGTTGCAACTCATCCAGTTCAAAATTCCTTGACGTAGACTCAGAAACAATGAATTGCCGTTCCTCAATCATCACTCTACTTATTGTGGGTATCATTCTGCACTGTCCAGAATGTCGAGACTTGTTAACTCAAGCAAAGGTCTTGACATTTTTAATACCAGTCTAAAAAATGATTTTTTTTATTCTTTACGACTCTACCACACCATTGTTCAGGCTTTGACTTGAATGTTTATTTAATTGTATAAAAAAAATTAGTCCAATTTTTGTCATTGCTTTATTTTAATATTATGTTTGTGCTATACTTTCTCTGTTGCTCTTTTTTCCCATTTCGTGTTTTTTGTAATTGGGCAATGGTCCATTAGTATATAAATAAATAAAAAAATATTGATATTTTGCCTCCCTTGAACTACGCATTAATTGTCGCATTTTTTGTTTAGCTTTTGACTAAACTCGTTGATGGTTAGATGCCAAAATAAATATTTTAAAGTTGTATTCAGTGACGTGTTATAAAGTTTATAATTAGCAGAATTATTTTTAAAGATGTATCTTTTAGGAACAGAAATTTAAGGCTGGTATTTTGTAACGCAAGTTGCTTTCTTTGAAAGGTTAACCAAACAGTCATTGACCCTTTAATCAGGGCCATTCGCTGCCACGCAGATATCATCTTTCTACGTAATATTAGTCATTTCTGATTATTTTAGCCCAACTTCATTTGTGAATTTTACTGTGTGGTTAATTACACCTCCGAGAGAGGGGGCGCGCAGCACCTCCGGCCCACCCCTAAATAAATCTGTGGCTTTATTGCCGTAGGGCTGGCCCTCATGATGGGCTACCCAGCCCTTCCATAATGTAGGGATTAGTGATGCTTGTAAGCTGAGACGATTTCCTTAAATTGTACACCTAGCTGAGGTGCGATTCCTTGATCGTGGTTGGTTATGGAGGTAGAAAGTTATATTTGTACAATAAAATGCAGAAATTTAATACGGTAGAACTATTTTTTTTATTACAATTCGCACTTTTAATACTCTAAAAACTAAATAATAAATAAAAAAAAAAAAAAAAAAAAAATTCTTTAAACTACTTGGTTAGCAGCAAAAATCGAAAAAGCAGGATGGTACATTTTTCATAATTTAAAAATATATATTTTGTTGTAAAAGGACCGTGTTTGGTACCACTGACTTATTAATGCGTTGTTCTTTGTGTACTTTCGAGCCACTCAAATATTTGTGTGGAAAATTATTGTGACAATAATTTCTTTTGACCTTTACATTGTTTTTTTTTAAAACTTTTACCTTTACTTATCATCTATGTTATTTTTTTTCTTTCCAAAATGTATTAAATAAAAAATTTTCAAAGTCTGTTTACTGCTGTTCATTTATAAACTAACGAGATAATTAAGTAACCAACATTTTGTTAAATTTTTGAAAACTGTGTTAAATTAGTTTTTGACAATTTTTATTATTTCCTACATAAAATGTAAATAATTATTTTTTTACTTTCAAATTAAATTTTTTTACAACTACCGTTAGCTCATATTATTCACACGATTGTTATGTAAAGCTCTATTGGCTTATATAAAAAAAATACACAAACACCGAATATTGAACACATTTTGGTTCATTCAGATGGGAGGTTATACAGCTTATTTTTTATTATTGCAGTCCGCGTTTTTTCTACTTAGTTTTTAATTCTGATTAAGCATCTAATTTGAAATATACATTAAAACACCGTTTTTTATTATTTATTAGCTTATAAAGCGTTAAAACATAATAAACTCGAATATTAAATTGAATTAGAATATGACGTAGAATTATCTTCCTTTATAAAGTATGACTCATTTCTGAACATCGTTCATACATAATGTGAAAAATATATTAAGATCATAGTGTTTTCTAAAGATATATCCTTTCGCTTTTGATCCATCTTGATGTTGCCATTTAAAGCCATTTTAACGATTGCAACGGCTTTAATTTATTTTCTATATTGTTGTGTCAGACTGTTAGTTTAACGATTGTTAAAAAAATTAAATATATCGAAAGTTAGTCTGAATTTACCTCTTTAAGCGTGATAATCTTCTCAATTAAGGAAGAAATTATCACAAACTAGAAACTAGACATTGTATATTAATTGTATTCATATTATAATTACTATTAGTATTAAGCAAAAAATAAATCATTATGTGCTATAAAATTCAATGATCTCACTTCATGTGATCAGTTAGTAGGCCGGGTAATTGTGTATGTGTATGTTAGTCAAAGCAAATAGTATACGTGTTAGTAAATGCATTGACTTTGATTCGGCATTCAAGTCACAATACAAAATCAAATACATTTCGCATAATGCATTTCGGTGCACTGTGCATGTTTTACGAACCGTGAAAACCTATCTAAAACGGAATATTTGTTTGTCTCGGAGGTACATTTTAGAACTGTGGGCTAGCACAAATTTATTTTAAATTAAAAAAAGTGTTTTGTTTAACAGTACTTTATCGTTTAAATCTTCAACATATTTCAGTTCATCTTGAATAAGTAAATTCTAATTAAATTACAGAATATCAATCAAACAAGTTACAGAAACATATAAAAAAGAGAAAGATATAATTTTAATTTTGGTTGGGGGTGGGTAGGAACAGGGACAGGGGAGGAGAAAGGGTACACGTCTAAAATTGGGCTACTATATATTTAGTTGTTCGTTACACATAGGTCAAGCCTATTATTTCAAACTACCGACATCATTTCCACGTTAAGAAATACTAAACTGTCCACTTGCTTTCACAAATTGTAAAGTGCGTTTTTGCCCAGTTGGGTATAAATAAATAAATAAAATATGTCGCCCTTTGGTTCATTCAAGTTTTTCAAATATAAATCTCAGGGAAGTTCGGTAAAACAGATCAACGCTTTCTGAAATCAATACAAGTATTTTTTTTTGTGACAGAACGATCTATCACGTTTAATTTTTTTGGCCAGATATTTACATTTTTGTGTTGTTTTTGTTTTGATAAATATTTAGGTCAAAATTGGAATATGTGAAAAATATAGTGTTTTGCCAGAAGAGATAAATTAATATTAGTGATCTCTATTCAGATTTGAAAGAAAACTAATTTCGTCAGTTTACGTAAGGCGTTTTGCATGAAAATGAAATGAAATTGATTACCTGTTCGAGAAAGATTTTCAATATTTTAAATATTTTTGATCAATTTCAGCGGCAGTAAGAAAGGCCCTAATTCGTGGTTTAGTCAGATATTGTACCTTTAAAAAGTGAAGAAATATTTTATTATTTTGCTGAGAAATTTTCTAATGTAATGGGATTTAATGACATTTCCCACAAAGTTTTCACGTTTATTTCAGGCTGACGAAGAAGCGGAGTAAACGTGGGTTCAGCTTAACGAAAGCCCGCGTGATTTTTCCATTAGGAGAAGTGGTATTCCAAGAGATTAACGATAATGCATTTATTTGTCTCATACGCCCACAGAGGGAAGGGAACGGACGCAGGGAGAATATCTTCATGGGCTGACCTTACCAAGGAGACAAAAGTATCATTATATTCGATTACGGCCACTGGAAATGTTTCCTAAATGGAAGGGCCACGCTCCACCAAAGGTTTGCAGCATAAATACGAGTATATAACAACACATATGAGTTTGTAGATTTGTACACATGTTCTCTTTTTGTTGACATGAAATCTCACATCTTCTGGTTTCGTTGAACGTTTAATTCGGAATTAAATTAATATGCTTTAGAAACAGTTGGTATCTACTTTCCTAATAAATTAAAATTGTTAATTATGTCTATCGCTCTATCAAAGCTCTTTTCCACTATTGATATAAGTGTGACACGTTTGCTCTTTACTTGCATCCTTACAACTCAATGTCTTTATTGTCTACTGAAAACTATTTACTCATTGTCATCAAATATTTAATTTGAATTGGAATTAACTTTAAAGCATTAATGCTTATTTATTATTACATAATTAAACAACACAAATAACCTTAAACACAAATAAGAAAAAAAAAATACAGAAACTAAAAAGAACAATGGATATGGAGACATATGATTGCATGAAAGATGGCAGCCTAAAATCGGAAGAAATTGAAATATTAAATAATTTTCAATAGAAGTATGAGATCGTTTAGAAATGCCACTTTCTGATAAGGTCTTGATGGCTCAATTGGCAGAGTCTTACTCCCGAATAGAGTAGAGGTTCTGAGTTCGAGTCTCGGTCATGACCATTGTTCTTTTTAGTTCCTGGCCTTTTTCTATTTCATATATGTATTTTAGATTATTGATATAATTTAAACATTTTATTGTTCTTTTGTTACTTGTTATATTCACACTGCTTGCATTTTTAGAATCGTTAATTTATAATACTTGAATATTGATGTTTTTATGTACCAAAATGTTAACTGTGTCTTGATATGATTTCTTTTTCTTTGCTTTAACAAAGTTATTAATATGAACACCTACGTTTCATCTGAAATTTTACACCCTTAGCAACTAGTAAATTGTATTTTCAAACTGTTGATGTACACATGCACTGTTACACCCCCATATATGAACATCTTTTCTCTCATGATGATAACGATGATGATTTTAGATGGTTTTAATTTGTAAACATATTATAAACTGTTTTCTAATTATTATATAAGGTTGGTTAATTTAGTCAGAAACGCATTTGTGCTCGATCTGATCCTAAGCCACCAACCCAGGCACGGGGGCTCAATTGAAGCCAGAATTAAGTTGGCCTCTCCAAATCAAGGGGTTTTGAATAGTTGGACTAACAAAGTCTTATTTAAAAAAAGTGTATACCAGATCATAGTCCACTGCCAAATTCTAGTCTAGCTAAACCAGTTAAACCATCGGGTGCATGTTTTCACAAATAATTTTATGGTGCTCCATACCACGTCTCTTTATTATCGTCACGTCTCCTGCTTTACATTTAATTGTTTCTGCGCAGATACAGGTATTTTTAATCTATGGTTGACACTGGCTTTTTTTTCAAATAACTTTTTTTTGCTTCCCATTACTAAGTTCGAAAATTTCCTTTCCATTCCAAGTAGGGCTTACATTTTGCGATGGTATTCTATATGATTACAGATATATCGAAGATTTAATAAGCCATGTAACGTCGGTTGCCATCTAGAAATAATTTAAAGAGAATAAATGTCCATATAGATGACCGTACTGGTAGACATAGGTTTAGTGAAATTTAATAACGGTCAGCAGTTTCAGAACGGTAGATACTACCGTAATCACCCTGGAGAAGACCACCATTCAGAATCAAAAATTTACCTGAAATAGCTTTAGCTGTGTTTGGTTTTATTTCCCATCTCAATCCCTTCAACACTCCTTCAGCCTCACAAAATATCCCTTTAGGAATGTCAGTTGGCCAAGCCAGTTGGAATTGTGCGCGGTATTCACATATAAAAGAAGAAAAAAAACACGGATAGAACGCAATCAAAATATGAAGCGTATGTCCTGGCCCATACTACTTGTCTCATCCACACTCATGTATCTTTTTATAATCACCTTCATGAAATATATTGGGGCTTTTTACATTCCTGTACCTAAGATTACTCTTTAAAGAAAGACGATCATTCCAGGGTTACGAATAACCTGAAAATATTTTTAAAACTCCTACCGCCATCATAATAAGCGAAGATGTTGCTTGTGCAATGATGAATGCCCGGGTGTGAATCCGACGCGTTCATCCACTCAGCTTCTAATCGGTCAGATGGCAACTAACGTTATGTAGCTCCTTAAAACACTCATGTTTTCATATGCTCACACACATTCTAAAATATTTTTTAGCCAATACAATCAATGTACCTGCAATGATTGAAAATGTCCGAATAACTCAAATCTTATCGTTATGTGTCATCTTGAGATAGGAAAGAAGCTTTTGAACTTGATAATTTGAAGGTAAAATAAGCTTAACTTTGCTTGAAAACATCGCATGGAAAATGATTTTTTAGTACTTACGCGAAATTTATTAAAATTAATTAATCACGTGGTCACGAATCGTTTTTGATATAACATTAAATAATTTGTTAATGGATTAGTTTACAGTTTGTAGTGTGTAGTTTTTTGTCAGAAAGTTAAGCGGTAAAATTATTACTGAAATTGTCGGAAAAACTCCGAGCATTCCAATTTAGGCATCAAAGCTTTTCAAATAGTCAGGCAAACTTTTCCTATACCAGTGGACGTACAAGTACTGGAGCGTTCGGTTAAAAGTTTTTCCCAATCGACGGATCCATTAGTCTGATTAAAAGTCTCATAGAGACGTGAATCATATTCACGTACGTACTTGATCAAATCTGTGAGAAATATTGCTATCAAAACCAAAGGCACGAGGTAGAAAATATATAGCGACGCTTGCGTCCTTCGTAGGATTTTAAATGAATATAAATACATTACTAACAGCTGGTGTTTCCAATATTTTGCTAGCTATTTTGATATATTTTGACGGTCTCCGTAGTCGAGTGGTAAGACGCTCAAATACGAATCCAGAGGTCGCGGGTTCGAACCCAGCATGCGTAAATAATTTTTATTTGATTAATATGTGTCATACCACATTTGATTTGTATGAAATAAAAAAAAGTATATTTGCGGCACGTTCCAGCGTATTAGATACTCTATGTATCGCCCTGGTAAAAGACTACCATTCTGAATCGAAACGCTGCTTGAAATAGCTTTAGCCATGTTTGGTGACCAAATCTGAATAGCCAGGTATGTCCCAACCTTCTTCTCATCTCCTTCTCCTTCCCACTACCTTCAACTTCACCACATACCCCAGTTGGGACTCTTGTGCGGTATTCAATATAAAAAAAATATATATAAAAAAGCCGAGGCTATGTATCGGCTAAGTTAAGTGAAAATAACAAGCATCGTCTATTTGCCTGTTTCCAGCGTTTTGTAATTTAAGATCATCTTAAGCGTCTTTGCCCTCTTTCATAGACAGTACAATTAAGTCAAGAGTAAAGATTTTTAATGCAAAATTAACCTAAACCAATCATAAACAAAACACTATCTTGCGTTTTATATATTATTTGTTTTACTCCGTTGACAGTTTATCAAACTTCTCCTTCGGTTAGTCGTATTTAATCCCAGTGACTAAATTCCCCAACTTGGTGTCCGAATTTCCATAAGCTAATATGTTATGCATTTGAGGGTGGTTTAAGCTAAATTTCAGCTCCACAGTTGCTAAGCTTGATGTGGAAACTCGGTCGTAAAAGTATTAATACAATATTTAATGATTTTAGGTAGGTTTTTTAAAACATCATTTTTGGCTTTTATCTATCAGAACAAGTAGATATTTTTTTTGTGTTTGTGAAAACATCTTCTATTCATTGATAGATGATTTTATACGTGATAGTTGTTTCGCTTTAGAAAAACTGTAAAATGACAAGTATCTTGATAGATAAAAAAAATAGTAAAAAGAAAAAAATGTTCTCCCTAAAACATAACATACTTATTTATTTGTTTATTTACACCTGTTAAAGGTTAAAACATAAATATTTTCTAATAAAGAAAAATAGCATACTCATAAACAGTGCAAAAAATATTAAATAAGAAAGAAAAAATAGTATTGAATTACAGGTACATCCAGAGATAAATAGTTTCTACAATTAATTTACCTCTACTAGATGGAAAAAAACTATACTAAGGTTTTTTTATATTGGTCAAATATGATATTATTATTATTATTATTATGCACTTGATTTTGAAGCTCCGTTAAGTAATAAACATCACCTCAAAGACAATTAATTTTTGTTTTTGATTCTAAGATAATTTTATAGATTTGTTGATAATTTTTTTTTATTATATTTGACAAATTGACATCTGAATTAAAACAATAAGTAAACACTACTGAAGTTTGATTTTGTGTGTATTTCACTGTAGCAAACACTTCAAAATACTTTCAACCGTAGAATAGATCATACACCCTTCTTTTTATTCTTTGCTTTCAACAATGTCGAAAAAAATTATCATAATCCAAACTGGTTCAATTTTGTAAAAACAATTCAACAGGAATCCAAATTCCTTTAGAAAAACCAAAAAAACTATGTATCGTATAAAAAACATGTCTTGAAGCTACTAAGGGGATAGACAAAAATAAATAAGCCTAATATAAATATTTTATTTATTGAATAAAGATGTAAGTTAAGAATCTTTTTGAATGGTGTACCAAGTACTACATAAGAATTTAAAAGTATAATGTCTTTTATAAAGGAATCTTTTCCATAGATTTATTATTTATTGAGAATTTTAATACACTTTCCCATTTGTGTCTTACGGTATGAGACACACATTGGTTAGCATTCATTGAATATTATATTTAAACTTCGTTATTTACGTAAATTTTATATATATATTTTTTTTACAATAACTGATGTGGGAAATTAATGCAGTGCATAATTTAATGGTGAAAACTAAACTTTTCAACATGGGTCTCTAAATTGATTTTTAATTTACATATATTTTTTTGATTTAGTTGAAATGGTGATAATTATTATTAAAAATAAAACTTTAAAATAACAGGGCAGGTTTGAACTTTACCACGATATCACAGTTGTTAGAGTAGTCACCCGGCTTTCAAAATCCGGTTTGCGCAATAACCTTTTTTCATAAATACTCAGTTTTGATAACATTTTAATATATTTTTAAACTTCCTTTGCAGAGTTGTTTCATTTAAAAATATAAAAATAATATAAATGTTAAGTAAGTGTTCTATTGTGTAATTGCGTAGTCTGTAAGTGTACTATTGTACTAAGCCTTTATTTTGAAAGTTAACATATATATTAATTAACTTACAAAATAAAGGCTTAGTACAAACACATATTAGTAATTAAACTCTTTGGCATAGTGCATAAAAAACATTTTTAAAGGGAAGAAAGTAATTTTATTATTTGAATTTTTTAATTTCAAATAATAAAATATTTTAACGAATTTTGATTCCTACTATTTTGGGCATTCGTGTCATTGACGTCGAAAATTGTTTAAATATTAAAAATAAAAAGTAATATCATATTTTATTACTTAAAAAAATGGTTATATGAAAGTAAAACTAAGTACTACGATGAAAATGTACCGAGAAAAGTGATCAACTTCGATTCTCCATTTTTGTTTCGATTCCAAAGCCTTTCGTTAGTTTCTTTCCCCGTCCTTTGAAGCTGCCATTCTATTTAGCGATCGCTCCCTGTCGACAAGAAGATCTCGATTCTAATTCCTTTTCGTTGCTTCATTCACTGATCGTGAGTGAAAGCACACAGATAGGTACTCTATTTAAATGCACAGTTTGAAATGGTTTGCATTTACTCCTTTCAGGCTGTTTGAGATTGGAATCAAATGAACGTGGTGATGTATTATAAAGAAACTAGTTGTTTCCTGTGAAAAATCGCGGGATGTATCTTGACTTGCCAAGAAAAATATTAGTCCACCAATTAAAATATAGAATAATATCTGTTGAATACATTATAGGTAGGCACTTTATTACGTAGGTAGAGATTTGAAAAGATTATTTATAAAAAAAGATCATTTCAATTAAGCCTCAGCACTCAAAAATGGCACTGTTGCATTCCAACACAAGCAATTCTATTTTATATGAGTATTTATGTGGATTTATCAGTGAATTTTGTATGAGTAGTTAGAAAAATGTCTAATGTTTCCAGTGAATAAAATACCCAAACTGTAATCTTTACGCCCAATTTGGGGTTTCTGCACATTTAACAACAACAAAATAACTATCAGTACAGTACGCATATAAACAATAATGTGCGGATATGCAAATACAACTTAAAATAAAAACGTTACAAGAGAGAGTTAGTAAAAAAATAAACAATGGTAAAGAAAAAACATAAAATAACTGGAAACAATGAAAAAGCTAGTATTTAGAGGTCATTTCCAAGTGATACATTTTGCTGTCAATATACTAAAATTTCAATCAAAAGTGCAGTTCAAAAAGCAGTGAAGGCATTTTTGAATATTTTTTATAAACTCTAGCATGCATTTCAGAAATAATTTGAAAGATTACTGTTTAAAAATTGTATTCACTGGAAACCTAAGACATTTTCATAACTACCTGTACAGAGTTAACGGATGAATCATGTGTAGGTGGTTGTATTAGAAAGCCAAAAAGTGTGTATTTTGGGGTGCTGACCGTTAAAATTATTTCCAACCATGAAAAGTTCACACTCGTACATATAGACGTAATCACAAAAAAAATATTTATAGTAAAAAACACTATTTTTTTTGGAAAGCATATAGTAAAAAATTGCTTATTTTGGACCTTGTTTTATCGTATAAAATATACAATTCTATAATATGTAAATATAACACAGTCTCAATAGCCCGGAGTCACTGTTACTTTATAGTATCCCCAATTAAAGTATGTTGTGAGGCTGGAGGGTGTGAAGAAAAGAACGAAAGGGATAGAGGACGGCTAAGGAGTACCTGGATTTTCTGATCTGATCACTAAAAACGGCTAAAGCCATTTCAAGCAACGCAAGTTTCGATTCTGAATGGCAGTCTGTCACAAGGGCAATTCTGAAAGTATCACTATTAGTAACTCTGGAACGTGATGTAACGTATGTAAAATAACACACATAAATTGAACTTTTTTGAGCAGGCCGGGTTACGAACCCGCCAACAAACCATCAAATACTAAAGCATCATAAAGGGGAGATAATTATTTTCACCTCGGAAGTACCAAAATTAATCGTCATAATATTTGTTGTAGAATATTTATTTATTTATGAATTAACGGACTATTGTCCATTGTCCAATTACAAAAATATACAAAACACCAAATGAAAGCAACAGTGAAAGAACAGCACATAAATAATGATAAATGAAGCAATCACAAAAATAGGACAAAACATACAAAAGAAATAATATTAAAATCAAAGTCAAGGTCAAGTTAAAGTTTTGGTAGAGTCGTGGAGAATGCAAAGAATCATTAGAACTGATAAATATGTATATAATTTATTTAATACTGACTTTGCCACCCGTTTTCACTCGAAATTTGGATTAAAAAGACAAACAAACAATGTAGCGTCTTGTTTTCTGATAGTTACGAATGTATTTTAAAGATCTAAAGCTCAAAATAGAAATGATGTTGCGTACTGAATAAAGTTATTTATTCAACAATAGAAAAAAATTCGAACATACTCTAAATTGTCTCCTTATTTTGTTTTTTTTTATTGATTTTGGATATTTTAAAGCTTCATATTTTATGACACGAATTAATTGAAAACCTGAAAACAGTTGAATTGAGCTTTAAATTCCGGAAAAGAAAAGCCACATATTTTTCATGATGAATAGCTTTATCAAAAAACTTTATACACCGTTCTTGAGGTTTTGCTGTTTCAGTTTTTCTGTTGACTGGTTAGGATGGAGAAAATTTCATGTTTTACTAAACCGTAAACCAGTATCAAAGAGCAACAATTATTTAAATATTCAAATAAATACTGGATAATACCTTAGAATGAGTTTAAAAACATTTCTTTGAAGCTGCTCGAGAGGAAAGATTAAAATACAAGTTCTATGAATTCCTTTGAGCATTCAATTTACTTTCTTTTCATTCTTCACAAAAGCTTAAACTTTTCTTAAATAAAAATATTCTTTAAAGCAACTGGAATGTTGGTAAACCACCTAAAAGAGGATAATTAGATTCTAAATAATTTTCTCTGAAAAGGCTCGTTTGATTATTTTGTTTGTATATTAGAAAATGTAAAAAATTATCCCTTTAAAATTTTGAGATTTCTCAAAAGCATTTGCTTAGTTATTTTTTTAAATAATAACACTGAAGTAGGAGTTTCATTCAAAATATTATTTGATACGATTCATTTGCTTTACTTTGATGCTTTCAAATAACTCACCTTAAATAACTCTGAGAAAATTCTTTACTGAAGATTAGGCTTAAACATTTTTCAAAACAACTCAATTATGAAATTAAAATTATGTCCTCTTTGTAGATCCTCTTTGAAGTTCTCGTTAAATAGCCTATGAGCCTCTGAGCTACAGCTATATTTATTTACCTTAATTTAAATGGATAATTGACCAATTATATAAAATACACGAAATGAGAAAAAAGAGCAATAGAGAAAGTAAAGCACATACAAAATATATAAATTAAGCAATGACAAAAATATGTATTTAAGTAGTGTACTCAAATAAGTCAAAAAGGTCAACAGTTTGTTACGTTTTTAATTTACAAGTGAAAAATGCCCACATTGCAATAAAAAAGGATTTCTTAGTATTTTCAAAGATACATCAATTTTTTAAAACCTTGAATTTTTCAATTTGTTTGTATTTGGGTTAAATATTATTTAAAGAAAATAAACCATCAATTTATTTTTTCTTACCTATTATATTTTGACAGAGTTTAAAGGAAGAGTTAATGCATCATAAATCAATTTATTGTATAAAAATGAAATAATAACTTTGTAAAAGACCACAGATTGTATTAATTTTTTTATGACCGACAGATTTCGCTTAGCCTAAGCATCATCTGGGTACAAAATTAGACTGAACAAAAAATGCAAAGTGTGCAGTTATATCATATATACATACAGAGGGAGAACATAATATGAAATAAAATAAGTTAAACGTCAACTGAAAAGGTAATAAAGGAATAATGAGAAATTCTATGAGTTTACAGGAAATATACATAATATTGAACTACTGGACGAATTTAAATGATTATTGAGAATATGACCATTAATTTTAAAGGCTTTCTTCATTTCTAGCACGTCTAAATTAATTAATCTGTTGCCATGACTATTCTCATACAAAGTTATTATTCCATTTTCATTTTCAAAGCACAAAGTTTTTCAAAGCTTTCTACGAAAATACAATATACATGGCCTGTTCAAAAAAAATGAGAATTTTGAATTTTCGCGGGCCGTGTACATTCGATTATCGTTTTTTTGTTGTTGTTATGTTGGTACATATATGTTTATCACTACTTTTCATTACTTTTGAAAAAAATGTATCAAAGAATAAAATTCATGATTTGTTTTTCCACAACTCCAGGACGCTCATCGTCATTAACATCTTCTCGGCCTTCGGTAAGGCGCTTTTACCACTTATAAACACTTTTTTGAGACAAAGTAGACTTGCCGAATGCCACAGTCAATGTTTTAAGTGCGTTTAAGCACTTTATTCCATTTTTAACGCAAAATTTAATACATATTCTTTGATACATTTTTTTCAAAAGTAAAAAATCGAAGAACACACAAAAACGTGACTAACCTTTCCAGTTGTCAAAAACAAACCACTAATCCAAAATGGCTGATAATGCTAACATATGATAAACATACGTGTACCAACATAAAAAAAAAAAATCGAATGTACACAGCCCGCGAAAATTCAAAATTCACCTTTTCTTTTGAACAGGCTATGTACGTTAAAAGTAGGTTTTTGGGGTATTGCCAAACCATTATTTTCTTATTTAGAAATATATCACCGGAATGAAATTACTACCTATTCTTATTGTCAGACTGATACGAATATTTCTCTGAAAATAATTTTGCAAATAGTATGTTCACTAAAATGTCAGAGTTTATTTCACGGTTTTACGAATACGGTTTACAAGACGCCCCGAGGTGTCTAGCAACTACCAACGCCTAACAGAGTAAAACCACACAGCTCTGGGTGAGCACTTTTATCCACAGAACTGCGGTGCATAAATCTCAGAAACTCCGAGACTTGTACAATGGAGAAAGAATTTGCGGTCATTTACATACCGCGCTGAAATGGTACTGTCAATTTTCGCGCGAAATCTCCAGAAACGGCGCGAAACTGCTTGTCAAGTCAGAGAAGGGTTGGAGGGTCGAAGGTTGTGCAGAGTGAATGGAACGGCCGGGGCGAGGGACACGAGTGGTATGAAAACAACGATGAAGTATATGTAGAGATTGATTTAAAACAATTAGTTTTTTAACACTGTTAATTTGTGGTAGAATTCCTTTGTCATATCACATTTTACGACTTTGCTCCACTTTTTATTTAAAGGCCAGTACCCAAGAATGACGCTAAACGTCATTTTGTGGCATTCTAATACAAACAATACTAAAAATGATTTATCTGGAAATTTCCAGTGGGAAGTTAGAAAAATAACTGATATATCCACTAAATACAATTTTTTAAACTATAATCCTTTAAATTCTATAAAATACACTAAAATATCAATAAAAGGTGCAGTTTTACACCCAAAAAGGCGTTTTGAACGTTTTACCTAAAATTTCAGTATGTATTTGATAAAAAATTTAAAAGATTACTTTTTATGAATTGTATTCACTGGACACCTCAGACATTTTTCTAACATCCCGAATAGAATTAAAAGATGAATCATTTGTAGTATTGCTTGTACCAAAAAGCCGAAAAATGTATATTTTGGGGATGCTGACCCTTAAGTATCGCCTTGGCGAAATAACCCCATTCAGAATCGAAAAGTTGTTTGAAATGGCTTTAGCCAGGTTTTGTGACTAGATCTGAATAGTGAAGCATGTCCTAATCTTCCTCTTCCCTATATCTTTTTCCTCTCTAATACCTTCAGTTTTACAACATACCCCGATTGGGGATGCCATAGTCTCACTGACTATAGGCGGTTAGTGTTCTTGTGCACTATTCACTGTAAAAATAAAAAATAAAACCTAAAAAATATACCATATAAATTCAAAATGCAGAAGAAGCCAACTAGGACAGTTAAATACAGTATTAAGTAATTTTCTAGCTTTATTCAGAGCCCCTGAAGGGATATTTTATAAAAAAGTCACTTAGAAAGTCATTATTAAATCCCATCAATGTTCCCGTTCAAAAACTCTTCAGCATTTTAGATATCACAACATTACGCATAAAATAATTATTCTAAGCGGTCTCTATACTCGTACGCTTACACAATCCTTGGAAGATAATTGCATGCAAGTTTAAATAGAATCCGGTCGTTCAAAGTTTTCCTA
Source organism: Drusus annulatus (assembly GCA_022651775.1). NCBI lineage: Eukaryota > Metazoa > Arthropoda > Insecta > Trichoptera > Limnephilidae > Drusus > Drusus annulatus. The sequence goes on along the minus strand of JAGWCC010000517.1, from coordinate 332,186 downwards.
TTAGCCGTAGTGTGGCGGTGGCCGGGGCTAGATAAATGAATTTTCATCGACCTCTACCACAAGGAAGAAAGTACTTGCTCGCAAAGGACCCGGCAGGACGACTTGAGCGACTGGATTAGAGAAATGTTCCCCTTGGTCTTTGCGGATTTTACTGACGCATGGTTTTCTAATACGGTAGATTTTTGGGATATGTTCTGAATATTTATAAAATTCTGATTGTATCTGTACAGTATCAATCATTTTTCAAGCATAATCAGGAGAAATATTCTTGGTCTTATCTTTCTACGACTATAGAGAAGAAAGTGCTAACTCGTAAAGTACCCGATAAGACAACAAATGAATTAATGAAATTGTGTTCACGGTTTTTGCGGATCTTTTTCTTGACACGGCATGTTTTTGAGATATGTTTCGACTATTTAAAATATAAGACACACAAAGTGTCGATTTTTATTATCTTAGAGAGAGCATTGACAATAAGTTTTTTGTTTGTTTATGTTTTACATTCCCCACAGAAGGCCTTGAAGGAAATAATTTTCCTCTTGGCCAATGTCATCTTTGGGGATACTGTGTGAAAGGTTTTTTGAGGAAAAGAAGGAGTGAATCTGGGTCTTGAAAAGACCCATGTTAAAGGAAGGGGAAATGTAGGGTCCGGAAAATCGTTCCGAAGCCGAGCTATTGATCATAAGAACGAGTCGTAAAAGCGACCCGTTCTCATTTATAGAATGTCAACCATGTACAAATTTTGGGCGCGCGTTCGGCAAGTTTCCCGACTATGCACCGGTGCCGAAGAGATAAATGACGCAGGTTCCTTGGAGCTTCTTCCATTAAATATACCGATAGAACAAGGATAGCATTTACAGTAAGGACCACTTGACGTCTGTGCTCCAAAGATTGCAATCCGTTTGTTAAAATAGCAGAATCTATCAAACGGACTGCCCGTTTCTGCACGAGTCAAGGGTTTTTTCAGGTATTTAAGCGCTCCAGACCAGAAGTGCAGGCGAATTCAACAGTGGGGCGCACTTGCGTTTTGTAAAAAGTCAGCAGTAGTGTACTCTCGAAGTATCTGCGGGCCCTGTACAGTACGCCCAACTTCTGAGAGGCTAACTTTACTCTGGCTTCGAAGGAGCCCCCGTGCCTAAGCTGGTCACTTAAGGTTACATCAAGCATTGTGGTGACTAAATTGAACTAGTTTTTTTTTAAATCTTGCTTGAGGTGCCCAAGAAAAATATTAAAATTTAAAATAAAATTTGGCAAATATGTAGATATGAGATTTTTGAGAGTTGTGTTGAGGAAAAACGTATTTTTTACAAACTCACTATTTTTAAATATCGTCACAAAAAATACCTTTTTTATTATTTCATCATATACGTAGGTAAAAGATTTATTCAAAAATAACTTTCATGTAGTCACAAATAATTGCTCTTAAACTTACTTCTTAAATTTCGATAAATCGTTTTCATTTTGAAAATTGACTTCTCTCCTGGGCTGGGTACTCTTGTTAAAAATGTAAATATATATGTAATAGTTTAAAGATCATTATATACTGTTTATTTTATATAATTAAAAAAAAAAAAAAAAAAAAAAATTGTAGCCAGTATAATGTGAATACAAAATTTAAAAAATACCTTCTCCTTCCTTAATCCGTTCTTTATCTTACTGTAGTCCAACACAAAATCGTTTGTGAAACAGGTTTTTTGGTTTAAAGTTTTTGTGTTCAATTTGTGGAACTCCATTTTTTTTCTATAAATCAATTTAATTAAATTTAATATTATTATTTAGTTTTAGATTTTGTCATCAGTAATAAAGTTTGATAATGGCACTAAACGCCGAAAAAGCTGTCACTAAAAACAAAAACTAAAACTAGAAAACCAAAAAATAATATTATTCAATTATATTTAATTGAATTATATAACAAAAAGGTTCTTTGCTTTTACGTTCCTGTTAACCACTAACTGATATACGAGTGGATCGTTGAGTTTTCTTAATTAAACGAATTCCAAAAAATGCCTTAATTTAGATGATAAAAAGCATTTGTACCATAGTTACGCATAATATAGCCTTCGGTTGAAATTGTGTTTTCAGAAGCGTTAAATATTCTCCATATTATAATAACCTCAAGGCAAATAAAATAATGCTGTTAGATATTCCATAGGAACACGTGGGTGTATAAAACAGCAAATTAATTCTGAGAAAACTTTGCAAAAATATTGCCACAGGAACATGTTTTATTTATAAATTTGGATAACGGTTTTTACTATCATGTGAATAACCATTTAATTTATTTTGAAAAGTGTTTCGCATTTCCATGCCACTTTAGAACTAACGCCCTCGACGTGATATTTCATAAAAATTATGCGTTATAAATTGGCATTTAAAATAAATATAGTCTTAATAATATTATTGTAGTGATTTGGCAGTTTTATTTTTAACTTCCTAAACAGTTTTTAAAAATGTAACCATTAAAAAAGTACAATCTTTTTAACGATGAAAAACTATTATTTCTAATTTTGAAACTATTAGTTCGTAATAAAACTCCATTTTAATGATTTAATAATATAAAATTATCTATTCACTATTTTTTATTTAATACCTGACCGGTTTCACCTTATGACGGGAATCTTCAAACTAATACAATTTTAATAGTATAATAACAAGCAAAGGTGTAAAATTACTAGACTTAATCTTTGAAATGCCAGCGAACTTAGAAATATTTCTACATTAAAAATCCTGTACTCTTCATTAGTTCGAAGTCAGTTCAAATATAATTCTTCCGTCTGGTCCCCTCACTTTGAAATCCACTCTGATTCCATTGAAAAATTGCAACATAAATTTTTAAGATACATTAACTACAAACTCGGTCTACCTATTGAAACTAAAAATTATAATTATTTAATGAAATAATTAAAATTATTAACACTCTCAGACAGGAGGCTTGTTTCCGACTTGACTTTTATTTTAAAAATTATAATGGTATTATAGACAGCCCTGGTTTACTTAGCTTAATTACCTTCCCTGTACCTAACAAAACCACTCGATACAAAATTATTTTTAAATGTAACAATAATATCAGGACTGAGTCATTTAGATACTCGCTTGTACCTAGATTGCATACAGTGGGTAATTGTTTCGCTGAAATGGCAGATATATTCAACTGCACTGAATCTAGTTACAAGAAGGCCATAGTAGCATACCTCTTTCAAAAATATTACTGTTAATTTATTGTACTATAATATTTCTATTAACTTACTTACGTTTTTAAGTGCTAATCATTTACTCTATGTTATTTTGATGTCACTATTATTTTATGTTATATATTACACTGTTATGTAAAAGCCTATAAGGGCGTATATAATTAAATAAATCTATGGTACATATACTATTGATGTCCGGAATGGACGCTTATTGAGTCTATCTCATAGTGAACATCTGTGACTTAGGGTTTTGTTTTATTGCTGTCAGAGGCGGTTTTACAATAACATAAAAAAATACCTTCGGGGAGTTTTATTACCTTCTGGGAGACGGGTTACATGGTGATGCGTTAGAAAAAGTCACAGATGTTCATTATGAGATAGACTCAATAAGCATCTATTCTGGAAATTAGTATTTATATCACGGATTTACTTAAAATTATATCAGTTTGACGGTGCCCGTCATAAGGTGAAACCGGTCAGGACTAAAATAAATAGTGGAATAAAGTTAAAAAATTGGTATAATTTAATCTTACAGGTTAAAAATCTAGATGTAACATCTTATGGAGTAAAATATTTGAGAAACAATAAAAACAGTAATGATTGAAGAATAATAATATCGGCAGGCATATAAAAAAAGATATATTAAAAACGTACAACTAAAGTAAATAAGTAAAATTGTAGTTTTCAGGCAGGAAGAGATCAGCGAAAAAACGTATTCATAACTACTTTTGACGAGAAGTCATATTAAACTAAGGATTCAATAAATTATTCAAAGTGATACAAATAACACGTATCCATTTTCCAGGCCGTTTGAAGCCATCTTTCCCCGTCTCTTCATATCACTATACAGAGATCATTAAACCCGATTCACAATTCGTTTGTGCGCGAAAATAAATCGACGTGAAAATAAGAAAGAATCGGAGACGTAAAAAAACAGTTGGATTCGCCCTTTGGAAAAACAAATGGCGAAGAGGGCGCCCCGCCCACGAGCGGGAAATCCCCCCAGACCTCTCAGCCATTTAATCTCAAGTTTGTTGCAGCTGATAAACAAACAAAAATGCACAAGGGGCCAGTGATTTATATCCTAACCTAGAACAAAAATATGCAAGTAAAAATGTACGTGGCAAAGGCATAGAGTTTGATGATGGCTTCGAAAGCCGAAACGGTTGCAAAGCAACGCTGTAAGTAACGCCGTAAACGGCCTCCGTGGTCGACTTGTTCAAACGCTCGAATACAAATCCAGAGTTCGCGGGTTAAAAATCTCGACGTGCACAGAAAAATGTTAATTTTTATACCATAACACATTTAATTAATATAAAAAAATGACGTAGTATATTTGCTAACATTCCAAAGTGGTTAATACTGCAAGTATCATCCTAGTGATAGAATATTATTCAGAATTGAAACTTTGCTTGAAATGACTTTAGTCATGTTTAATGACCAGATTTGAATAGCCGGGAACTATCCTATCTTCCTCTTCCTCATCTCCTACCCTCTCCACTACCTTCAACTTCACAACATGCCCCAGAGTAAAAAAACATTTCAGAACCAAATAAACATAAAAATTAACCATTAAAAAAATATATATATGTATATATATATCTAGGTGTCAATAATATACTCAAATCTCAAAAACTACAACAAAATAATAAGTAAAAACGGTTTTCTTGCTTAAGAGGAGTTTCTGTTTAAATCAGGTAAGTCTTGTCAACAGATGGAAAGCTGCTTGCTTTGCTTGGCCTATAACTTTTTGAACAGTCACATTTGCAATCCCGTAAATTTTGAAAAAAAATGCCTATCCCAGATCATTCTTGGAAGGTGGATAACTAATGTACAATTCATAATTATTAAGCTCTTAAATGAACTAACCCCTTAAATGGACATTTTTCATATGAATATTAATTTAAAATACGAGTATCGCCTAATAACGTAATGTGCTTTTGTTAATGGAATTTAAATCCGTAAATGTGCATTTAAAATAAAAATATCTTTCATTTGTGGTTGGAAAAGTTTGATTGGATCGGGCTAATCTAGGTTGATATAGTTAAATGTATCCATTTATGAAAATGGTCGAAGCAGATTGATGCTTGCCAATCGATCGAGTCCATTTCATTAAAAGGATCCAATTTGGTCAAATCGGCAATCAAATCTTGCCTTGAAATTCGTATTATTTATGTCTTGTATTTATCAGGGCATAAGTTTGGGCTGTTTTGAAATCCATCAACGATCAGCGCCATTTAACTTTTAACGTTCGAATGGTCCTTGTTAAACGCCGATTATCAACCCGTTTCAGCTTTTGATCAAATTTTGATCAGTTGTGATCGTTATGTTTGCCTTGTCTGAAAATTTGATTGGAAAAATTCTAACCAAATGATATTCGGGTATTAACAGGCCAAATATTTAAATCATACTCTCATACAACACTGGAAGTACTAATCAACACGCCTTTACAAAACTTTTATTATTTTAGAACAAGTGAAAACGATTGTATTTCGTCTTAATTTTTGGTAATTCTTTGAAATCTTCATGCGAATAACGTAAAAATCTTTATGTTGACCATTAAACTTGAGACAAAAACCGTGCAAATTTCATGACGCCAGAACTCACAGCTCGAGAGAAAATGTCTCTAGAAGGCGAAATCGATGTCGCTTGAAATGATAAATTTACTTCTGGTAGACCTTTAAAAAAGCGATTTTATGTAAAATGCTAACATAAAAGCAATCTATTGCAGAATTTTGTAGTACCTCATCACATTGATTTTTTAATTAATGATTTATTTATTTATTGTATTATTGACTCACCTTCTGTGTTGCAACTCATCCAGATCAACATTTCTTGCCGTAGACTTTTGTTGCTTTTCCTCAATCATCACTATACTAACTATGGGTATTATTCTCCACTGTCCAGAATGTCGAAACTTGTTAACTCAAGCCACGGTCTCGAAATTTTTGGTACCAGTCTAAATGATTTTTGTCATTCTTTATGACTACTAAAACCTTGTTCAGGCCATGACATGAATGTTTGTTCTAATGTATATTTTTGTCATTGCTTCATTAAAATATTACATAGGTGCTATTCTTTCTCTGTTGCTCTTTTTTCTCATTTCGTGTTATGCGTTTTTTTGTAATTGGACAATGGTCCGTAAGTATAAAAATAAATAAATGTTGATTTCTAAAAATATTTATTTAAAGTGAGGCTTGTATGAAAGTGGAAAAAAGTTTTTTTTAAAACTATTTTTATTTAATTTTGGCTTACACGCCACCCCTCACGCTGAAATCATCCCCCGTCTATGAAGTAGTATTTACGAGCGAGTTATTGTGTACCGTCCAGTTAGCTCCCGATAAAAGGAAGGTTCGTGGTCGCCGCGACACTTTCCACGCGAAAGTAAATATACACAGAAGGGTTGTTCCACCCCGAACCACTATCCCCTCCAGTCTTCTACGCTCCGGGCGCTTCTTCAAATCTGATATCTCGCAAAAATATAATAGTGCCTCAATAAATTTGTAAAACAGCGACAGGCACAAACGAAGTTAAAGGCACTGTTGTTATTTGTGAACACAATCTTAAATAGAAGTAACATTTAGAAATACCGATATATTTTCATGTTCTCCGGATCACTCTGTGATAAACTTTCATATTTTTTGTTTTGTTTTTATCACATCTTAGATAAACAGCTTAAACAATTCACCCACCGAACAAATACACCGACAAAAGTGCGTTGTAGGCGCGTCCGCCTGCCCAAACTAAGCTAGATTATTCCTTACGTCTAGTGAAATTAATCAAACATTTACAAAATCTAAAATGTAAATTCTTAATTTTTTTTTACAGTGAAGAAAAAGTTCCAACTGCTCTCAACCGTCTAAAGCCAGTGAGACTGTGGCACCCTCAATTGAGGTATGTTGTGAGGCTGAATTTAGGGAAAGATGGGGAGGAGATGGGCAAGAGGAAGGTTGGGAAGTACCTGGCTATTCAGATCTGGTCACTAAGCACGGCCAAAGCCATTTCAAGACGACGGCCTGCATGGTCGAGTGGTAAGACGCTCAGAGGTCACGGGTTCGATCCCGGCCAGCGCAAATAAATTTTATTCGATTAATATGTGTCATAACACATTTAATTGATATAAAATAAAATATAGTATATTTGCGGCACGTTTCAGAGTGGTAGATACTCTAAGTATCGCCCTGGTGAAAGAGCACCATTCAGAATTGAAACGTTGCTTGAAATGGCTTTGGCCGTGCTTAGTGACCAGATCTGAATAGCCAGGTACTCCCCAACCTTCCCCTTCCTCATTTCCTTCCTCTGTACTCTACCTTCAGCCTCACAACATACCCCTATTGGGGGATGCCATAGTCTCACTGGCTCTAGACGGTTGGGAGCAGTTGAGACTCTTGTGCGGTATTCACGTAAAAAAAAAAAATGACGTTTCAATTCTGAATGGTGTTCTTTCACAAGGCGATAGGATGTATCTACCACTCTTCCTAAACAGATGATCAATTATATTTTCTTGCTTGGCTTGAAAGTCAAAAATATCTTCATATCTTTTCACTGAATCCACCGATAGGTACTATACAACTTCGCTCAGTCTTAAATCTGATCATTTGAAAAATATGAAATATGCAATGTGACAACATTGTCACCAACAGGCGAACTAAAGATAGTTATTTTGTTATGGAAAAAATAGAAAAATAAGTTTCGCAAGTTAAAAGACACCAGAGCTTACAAATCGCGTGTTTTGATGTATTTTATGTCGTTATACAAATCAGATTTATCTAATGGTTTTATTTTCGGTGATTAATTACTTACATACGAGTAAGAGAAAACTTATCATAGTTTATAAGAGGTTGAGGCGGTTCGTGTCTCCAAAATTATTTCAGAGATAAACAGATATTTAAAGTAACCTTAAAGTGCCATGGAAAAGAAGTTGGGCGTAAAAAGATGTAGCGAAGAAGTCTGGACGAATTATTTGGATTCCAACCCTACAGAGAAAACGAAAAACAACCCTCGAAATCCCCACCTACGTAAATCATTCACACATTCTTTCATAGTTCAAGTATCACGCCCCAAAAACGACCTGCCCTTTGATGTACGGGTGCACCCTCGAACGCCACATTGAAGGCTTATATAAAAAGGATATTTAAGTTTCTAAGAATGAAATGGTTTATTTTTCTATTTCTACCCTCGGTCTTGAAGACTCCTTAAAAAAACAAAAAAGGTATTGTAATAACTCAAATATATTTATTTACATTGCAAAAAAAAACAGTATAGGAGACACATCACTTTCATACAGAGTTCTAAGAAACTGAAGGTTCCTCCTATCGGCATATCAGGACTCTAATGTTTTTTTTTAAGCAAAACTACATCTATGCATAAACGAATTTAGACCCTTGAGTGTCCCTTCATGGCAAAATACAACAGAATTGGTTAAAAACATAAATAAACAATTGGTTAGAATATATATATATATATATATATAAACAAACAAATAACAGTTATGAAACGAAACTATCAACGAGGTAACAACTTAAGAAGAAAAAATCAATCTCAGCGTTGTATTGGGACAAAGAGTTTGAATTAAAAATAGCATTGTGTGTTATAATTATAAGATTAGAGAGAATCATTTTGATAAGATAATGAGTATAATCTAACACTAAATCTTAATTATACTTAACAATCTCCACGGTCGAGTGGTAAGACGCTCGAATACATATCCAGAGGATACGGGTTTAAACCTGACGTGCCCAATTTTTTTTTCTTCTAATTAACATGTGTCGTAACACTTTTAATGAATATAAATGAATAATATTTAGTATATTGGCGACACGTTTCAGAGTGCTAGATACTCTAAGTATCGCCTTAGTGAAAGACCACCATTCAGAATCTACACGGTGTGGCAATGAAAACAACAATACTTATTAGTAACTGCTTCAAAAAAATATGATTGTTTTTGAATTTTTCGTTGTTTTGAGTACACGCAAGTTTTGTTTAATGTAATGCTAAAGTTATTTCAGTGCTGTTAAAAATATACTCTACGTATTAGTTTTCATGGCATTAGTATGAGTGATTTAAGAAAATTTATGAACTTAGTAGTTTTGAAAATATTGTTACATTGAAAAAATGTTTGATTCGCGACAATTTTTTTGTTTAATAATTTTCATTTGAACGCAAGTGTCCCCTCTCCACACCACATACTTCCCCCGAACTAAATCGAACACAGTCACAAATCTCCATCTGTATTGGCTGTTTATTTTATAAATACAACTCTATGTATGTACGGTGATATAAATCTCTAGTTCAAAACATGACACAGAATTGCTATTTATCCTAGACAAACGTTTCTAGATTTGAGTGTAGGATAATACGTGAATCCAGAGCTAGGCGGCTAATTTATAGCAGGTAAACAAACGCAGACCGGCGTTTTCCTAGTTACATGAGTCCAAACATCACGCAGCTTCACAATTAGGCAGATTATTTATCTGAAACAGGTTTACCTTACCGTTAACATGTGAATCTATGGACAATTGAATGAAATCAAAACGATATCGAAAAACGTATTGAATATGTATCGCAGCCAGAATTTACCCAAAAACAATGCTCATACAGATGTTTTTCTAGCATACAGCATGTTGAAAACTTGTTATTAAAGAAAACTCCCATTATGTTATTTTTTATTAAAATAAATTAAAAAAATTATAATAATCGAGCAACTGTACAAACTTTTCAAAGATTCAAATTAGATCAAATATATACTTATTGTCCCTTTTCAGCTAAAAACAATAAGTAGGCGTAATGAGATGCTATTTCTCAGTGACGTTTGAAAAAAAACTGTCAGAAATGTATGCATATGTACCAATACATTAGAGATTCACTACACGAGACTCGAACTCAAAACCTCTACTCTATCCGGGAGTAACACTCTGCCAATTGAGCCATCAAGAAGATTCAACATTCAAAAGATGGCAGTCTAAAATCGGAAGAAATTGAAATATAAAATAGTTTTCAATATAATTATAAAATCGTTTAAAAATACCACTTTCTAATAAAGTCTTGATGGTTCAATTGGCAGAGTGTTACTCCGGATAGAGAAGAGGTTCCGAGTTGGATTCTCAGTCATGACCATTGTTCATTTCAGTTTCTGGTTTTTTACTCTTTCATGCTTGTGTTTTAGATTATTGATATTATTTAAATAAGAAAATAGTGTTTGACAAGATGGAGTTGCGTGGCATTCTATAGCGTATAAATTAAGTAATATTTATTTTATTTAGTAGTTAGTTTAGCCGTTTAATATATAACTAATAGTGTTAACGGTTTAATAATCATAGAACATTAGTTTAACGTGCGATAAAGTGCACGTATTACTTTTTCGATATCTTATCGGACAGGGAAGTTTTTCATCCCTGTCCCATCGAACGGGGAACTTTTAATGGCCATTTAAACGCACGTTCGTCCGATTTATCATTGAAAAGTTAACCCCTTAAATTCGACAAAAAGACCCAACTTTGCGAAAGAACGAAATCAAATTACCAACGAACGGTAAATATTTTACTCATTACAGCCGTGACAAACTTTCAAAGAACATTTTTTATGCAATTGCTTTCAGGCAGCTTTCTTGGAGGGTTATTTTTATACGTGCACCGGGAATTATTTAGAAGGTGGAAACGTTGTTTGGGCTTGCTGAAGTTTGTTTTCATCCCAGTCGTAAATAAAATAATAGAGGGAATTTCTTGCAGCCATAGTTTTTTACGTGTTTCTATTTCCGTCTATTATATCGATTTACTTACTGTTTAAAAATATACCGATTTTTTCGCAGAAGATTGGTAAAAAAAATACATTTCTTAAAATTACTTTTTCTCGATTTACTGTCTAGAATTTTATTTATCTATGAAAAATGAGCACTATTAGTTTATTATTTGGCAATAATCTGTGTATATAATTCATGTTAAATGTATTTTGCTAATACAGAAATTTACAGTCAAGAAATACAGTTTAGAAAAACAGAATTACCAATTAACAGAGAAATAAAGTCAAGTAACAGAAAATAAAATAATTACTTTGTATAAGACCACAGATTTTATTTTAATTATTATAACCGAGCGGTTTCGCTTAGCCTAAGTATCATCAGTGTACAAAATTAAACTTAACAAAAAATACGGATATACTCATTATATAGTTACATATACTCATACATACAGAGGGTGATGCTTAGGGCCAAGCGAAACCAATCGATAATAAAAAAATAAAATAAAAACTGTTGTTTAATACAAAGTTATTATTCAATTTTCATTAAACATGTCAAACCACAAAACCTTTCTTTTTACAAGAAAAAAATAAAAAGAATAGTTTAAAATAGAGCTTTATATAAAGCAGTTTATTAATTTGGTGTATAGAAAAGCCTTTTTTATTATCATTTATCATATTTTATATTAATTATGAAACAAATTTTGAAAACATATAGCAAAAGTATAAAACTGTGCATCAAAATAATTGTTGAATAATGATCGAAGTACTCACTCATTTGCATAGCGATTTTATATGCTATGTCACCCACTTATATACAATATTGCTCAATTTATTAAAATAAGGTAAGATAAGATAAGAAACTTTTTCGGCACCACCCTAAAAGCCTAATTTAAAAGTTAGTAATACATTTGGGTGATAATACAAACCCCATACTTATATCATAAATTTTCATACAATTCAAGAACACTGTATTTCAGAATAAAAAAGCTGTCGAAAGGCTAGAAAGGGTAAGTATAAATTATGAAAATATCCTTTTCCCAGTGAAAATTTAGTTTTCACCTTTGTGGAAAAGTGTCGTTTAAAAAACGTATCTACAATATTTATTCAACTCGTGAAAAACAAAATAAAATATGTTTGAAAGAGAAATTACGGCCAGGGTGAAATTTCTATAGAATTCGAATTTATATTCATAGGATAAGGCTTTGGTGAGCATTACTTAAACCCAGAATTCTTCCCTTCGTGGAAGCCGCAATTATTATAAATCCAAAATACTGGGAATCGGTTTAGTGTGCAGTCTTGCTTGATCGGGGCGTCTTTCTGATAAACAACATACCGAGGTCTAATCCTCGGGCGAATTTTAGTTCCCAGCGCTGTGAGGGAAGATAGCTTCACCCTTAAATAAATTCCCGCCGATAAATCCACCCTCAGAAGGCATAGTTTGCCCTTCGATCAGATAGCGGGAAGGTCCACAGTCGGAGTGGCTGAATGTAATGTAACTCGACCGTGTTAATTGTGTTTATTTCTACACAGATGCATGATCACGTTCAGGCTGTCGTGAAGTGAATTGCGGCAGTAAAAGTTTATAAATTATTGATAAGGAGCTTATAATAAACTTTTAATTTAACTCAGCTGCATTGTCTTTTCTCCGGTAGGTCATCCTTCATCTTAATTCATGAAAATTACAACCTCGCCTCATTCGTGTACGAAATTCTTTTAGATCTTTGTTCATCGCTTGATAGGATTCTGGGACACGAGGTAATGTACAAGAGGTAAGGTTTCTAAGATCGGGATGTTTCAACAATCACACCCTATTGAATAGGGCCCGGCATGAGGCGAACACACTTTAATGGGTTATCTTTTGTTTTGCAACATAACAATATCGTTAGGATTACATTAGTGAAATAGTCTGAGAATATGTGGGTTTTCAAGTTTAGTAAAAAATTAATGATTTTATCCATACAAAGCTTTGCAAACTACATCTGGTAAAATCACATAGTAATATATATGAAACTGCGGTAATCGGAGTAATATTAAATACAAGAAGTTTAGAAAAGTCTTGATACTAATACGATGTTTTTTGCATAAGGTAGTTGAAATATTAAATAGTATCAACTAACCACTGACTTTTTTGTTTTAAACTAGGAAACTGCGCTGTTTTATTTATTTTAAGTCTGTTTGTTTACTAGTAACAGGAAGTTGTTTTATTTCTGATTTTCGCGATTTTCTTAGACACAATTTTTGAAATAAAATAATACTGTATTGTAGACTAACACATCTGGCATATTTGTAAATTAGACTGAAAATTCGTGTCAAATATGAATTACGTAAATATTCACATTTAACCTTTTACACAGAAATATTTTTTTTGTTTCCTCGTTTATTTTTGATTTTTAATTCCTTATATTATTTTATTTTTTCTTTATTAATTAAATATAGATATCCTGGGTTACGAGCCTGACAATATTTTAAAAACTTCTGCTACCATCATAATGAGTGGAAGATGTTGCTTGTGCAATGATGAAGGACTGAGCCAGAATAAAAATTGAACCCAGGGTACCCGGGTGGAAATCCGACGCGTTTTCCGCTCAGCCGTTCAGAGTGGTAAATACTCGCAATATCGCCCCGGTGAAAGAAATCTATTCAGAATCGAAACCTTACATGAAATTGCAGTAGCCGTGTGGTGAAAAGATCTGAATAGCCAGGTAGTTTTTTACGATCCTCTTTCCCATTTTCTTCCCCTACACAAAATATCCCCATTGAGGATGCCATAGAGACTTTTGATCGGTATTCAAATAAAAAATCTTTTAAGTTTGCCTACGCATTAAAAGTTACAACAGAAAAAGTAAGAAAATGTAGAAAATAAATTAAGTTCTTAACTAACTAACTAACCATCACGCCGTTTCCCAGCAGGGGTAGGCAGAGAGGACGGACCGCCAAATAACTTTGTCTTGGCACACACTCCTTGTTTTATTTACATTTATACATCGTCGTCATACATACTCTTCTGTTATTCTAACTCTTCATATGACCCGATTCAAGTATTTGATTTAATTGATCGTGCCATGTCTTTCTCGGGCGTCCTCGACTTCTTCTTTCATTTACTTTCGCATCGTATATTCTTTTCACACTTCTTTCTGCGTTCATTTGCTCTACATGCCCAAACCATCTAAGCGTTCCTTTCTTGATCCTATTCATTACGCTCACATCAATCTTGCATTCTTTCCGGCTATCCACATTTTTAATACGGTCATGCATGGTTTTACCGCACATACGTTTCAAAGATCTCATTTCCACAGCATTCAGTCTACTTTCATACTTCCTCTGCCAGTTCCATGCCTCACTGCCATACATCAGGGTTGGTATAAGCACTCCATTGTGGACTGCTAGCTTTGCTTCTTTGGACAATTTCTTATTTGCGCTTTTTACGATCTTAATAATAATTTTTATTTTTATATTATAGTTAATCCCGCACAAGAGTCGCAGCTGCTCCCAAGCGTATAAAGCCAGTGAAACTATGGCAACCCCAATTGGCGTATATTGTAAGACTGAAGGCAGTGGGAAAGAGAATGATATGAGGAAGAGGAAAGTTGGGACGTACCTGGTTATTCAGATCTGGTCACAAAACACGGCTAAAACCATTTCAAGCAAAAAATCGATTCTGGATGGTTGTCTTTTATCAGAGCGATACTGAGAGTATCTATCACACTGGAGTGTTCACAAGTAATTAAAAAGCTCTGTTTACTCCGATTTCTTACTTTTTGATTTTAATCGCTTTTCATCATTATACATTAGACAGCTGATTGAGAACATTACTCTTTAGGGACCATTTTATTCATTTCCCAAATTGAAGAACCATCGGCGTATTCACAGGCCATTTGCGCCTAGAAGGCAGGGGGAGTAGAGTGGGGGAGGAGGAGGGACGCAGCAGGGTCTATCAGATAAAATGCGTAGCATTAATTTATTGGGAGGTCCGTAATTGGAATTTCTTCATCTTTTTCTTTGGCTTTGTTTTAGCGCTCTTTATCCGATAATGGTGATATATACTGGAAGACGCCCTCCCCTTTCTCTTCCCCTTTATTTCTCTTCCTCTCTCTCTCCCAGCCTGAACCTCCCGTCGCCGGATTTGCGGGATTTATTGCCCCGTGTGGAAAATTTAATCGAATGTGAAACACACCGTCGTTTCCGTTTGAAAATTATTGTTCGTAGAAGGTGAAATGTGTGTAGTGATAAAAACAATAAAAAATATATCTCGAGAGTCTAAACAATGTTCTTGACAAAAAAACATCAGCTATTTTCACAACCTTTAAAAAACACAAAAATGTTGTGATGAAAATAAAAGTAATAAAAAAACTATATATATTTAAAAAAATATTTTGGAAAATGACAAAGTTGTTTAAAAAGTATGAAACTCACCTGATGAGAAGAGCAAGAGCTAAAGATGAGAGATTAAGAGTTTATTATTATTCCTTCAAAAAAAAATCGATCTCATATTAACGGCGTACGTGGCCGAGTGATTAAGATCCTCGACTACGAACCCAAGGCCAGAGGTT
This sequence comes from Drusus annulatus, assembly GCA_022651775.1. Lineage (NCBI taxonomy): Eukaryota > Metazoa > Arthropoda > Insecta > Trichoptera > Limnephilidae > Drusus > Drusus annulatus. The sequence goes on along the minus strand of JAGWCC010000517.1, from coordinate 316,708 downwards.
CAAATCCCAGCATGTGAAAAAAAATAGTGTTTGTAATTTCGTATATTATTTTAACAAAATATATATAGTATATATCCGGCACGTCCCAGAGTGTAAGATACTCTCAGTATCACCCTGGTGAAAGATCACCATTTAGAATCGAATCGTGGCTTAAAATGACTAGCTGTATTTGGTTACCAGATCTGAATAGCCAGACACTTTTTAAACATCATCTTTTCCACCCCCGCTTATTCAGCCTCACAACGTGCACCAAATGTAGATGCCATAAACCTCCTGGTTCCCGCCATTCGGGATTATTGTTCTGTATTCACACAGTTTTATTAAAAATAACTAATTGGTTGAGTATTGGTCAAAATTAATCTTTTTGTACCTGCATTAAAACAATTTGTGTATAAATAAATTTAACATATTTTTGGCACGGTTCAGTTTAATATATCACAAGCATGAATTTGACTTTTCAAAAATAAATAAGTCGGGTAGATATATTTTTTTTAATGAAAAATTTGTTCATTATCTTTTCGCATTAACAAAAAAGGATTTATCTAGAATTAGAAAAGAGTACAAGAACAACAAAATTCACTTTTAATCGAAAAAACTTTTACGTCATTTTTTGTTGAATTATACCAAAAATCTTTGTCCCGATTGTTTTCACAAAATGTTTTTACTCCAACCGCTTTTCGTTTATTATATTTTTACCAAATAATAGTGTTTTCTCCTCCGCAGCATTATATATTATTTTATTTGTGATAATTAGAAAATACGAATTGCTGTTTTTACGTGGAAACCATCAACAATCTAACCCTCTGTCTGAACAATATCACATTTAGCCATCAACACACCCTTCAAATGAAACAAAACCTTCCGACGTCTGAAAGAAACGAAATCGGGGCAATAGAAGTGTGCCACGCAACCCTCCGGCTGCGGCTCTCCGCTTACAAGCCCCTGACACATTATAATATGTGGGTAATTAACATTCCCACGAGGCCCGAAGATGAGAGAAGCTTCAACTTCACGCTTTATTCATTTGCAACGTACATACTTGCCACATCATCTTACGTATATATGGCGTGAGTACATTAGGGTGGGCCTACAAAGCTCTTGCTTGAATTTGGATCTTGAAAGTTGCGTAATTAAGTGCTGATAACTTGACATCGGATTATATGCGAAAAGCAAAAGGGCTCAATCGACACTTTGCTCAAAAATGAGTTAATATGAAGGTTTGAACATTTTTTTTTCTGCATCGAATGCTCTGACTCTTTTTATTTTATTTTTTATATGAATACCGCACAACAGCTTAAACTAAGGCACCTCTCCATGTTCTCCACGGATACAGCTTATCGAAAATATGGTACTTTGGTTTAGGTGAGTCACGTGAATGTTGAGTGTATTGTAGGATGCATACTTGCAGTTGATCCGAAATGAGGATTGTCTTTTGATTTTTAATTTTTTTATAGTGAATACCGCACAAGAGTCTCAACTGCTCCCAACCGTCTAGAGCCAGTGAGACTATGGCATCCCCAAATAGGGTATGTTGTGAGGTTGAATGTAGTGAGGAGGGGAAGGAGATCGGGAAGAGGAAGGTTGGAAAGTACCTGGCTATTCAGATCTAGTCACCAAACACGGCCAAAGCCATTTCAAGCAACGTTTCGATTCTGAATGGTGGTCTTTCACCAGGGCGATACAGAGTATCTACCACTCTGGAGCGTGCCGCAAAATATATGTATTAAATGTGAATCAATTTTAAAGCATTAATGGTTATTTATTATTAAATATTTTAAAAATATTTTTGTATTTAAAAAAATAGATATTTATCCAAATACCATCTAGATATTTAATACGTGTTCGGGTAGAACTTTGAATATCATCAAAAGATGGCAGCCTGAAATCGGAAGAAATTAAAATATTAATAATTTTCAATAGAAGTATGAGATCGTTTTAAAATGCCGCTTTATAATGAGATCTTGTGAAATTGGCAGAGTGTCCTGGATAGAGTAGAGGTTTCGAGCTTGAGTCTCAGTCATGACCATTCTTCTTTTTAATTTTTAGCTTTTTTCTGTTTCACATTTGTGTTTTAGATTATTAATATTATTAAAAGATAATCTTACAATCCACTACCAACCGAGAACTTGGTAACATATTCATAATAATAAAATTATTTTTTTTAGTTTTTTTTTAGAAACCAATCACTTTGTGGTTTGACATATTTAATGAAAATTCAAAATCCAAAAACATTTAAATGTAAAAAATTCCACTTCATAAATTTACTCACTTCTGTCTTAAATTAAAATGTTTTAAATTTTTATTTACATTGGTTGGTAATTCTCAAAAGATCTCAACTGCTCTGCAGCAATAGATTCTGAGATTAAAATTTTTTTACAAACAGAAATAATATTTATTTATTTTTCTTCGCATTTTCTTCTATTCTCAAGCGACGCAGACGTTGCGATTGTTTACCAGTGCTGACATTGGGGATACATACAAAAATACAGATTTTGACGAAAACACGCTTACAAAATTGTTCAAATTACACACTTTGATAATAAAATTGATTGATTCTACACTGTCGTCCATGTTGGTCCAGAACCGAGGAAGTTAAGTGATTCCAGTTTGATAGTTTATTGCGGATTCTTATTTAACCCATGACCCCGCTCAAACAAACCCGGGAAGAGCGAAGCCGCAGTTTTATTCCTAGGAAGAAGGACACCCGTGATACAATAAACGAATCGGGTCACAGAGATAAAAAAAAACAAACATAATATTGGTGCGGAAGATGTGGAATAACGATGGAAGTTACTTGAACATTAATAAATTAAATTAATACTTTGGTTTGACCACGAAATCTATTTATACTGTCTTCAATATTCAGGTACTTCAACTTTTTTCTCCCCCATCTCCTTTCCCTTCTAATTGTCTTTAGCCTTACAATATACCGACGTTAGGAATGCCATAGTCTCACTGGCTTCAGACGCAGAAAAGTCCATCAGTCACCTCTCGCCAAAACCAAAATTGATTGTTGTATGCTTCGAGTCAAGTAAATAAAACCTTGGGTTTGTGGACAGTTTGATAATGCCCTCAGAAGGCGAAACAGCTGTCACGCGTAAAAATAATTAAATCGCAGAGCTTTTAACTAAAAACTGTTTTAAAAAAAATTAAAATAATAATAATTATTGTTTAAATAAAAGTAAAAACCTAAAAATTAAAATGGAGTTCTACAAAATAAACTTTAAAACCATAAATAAAAACCTTGGGTGTTAGCTGCATCGCGTCTTCAGAAAATGTAATGAATTATCACCCCCTAAAATTTCGCGGCTTGATCGTGAAACACCTGTAAGTAAGGTGTTGATTTTTTTAAAAGCTCCCTTTTCTTTCTGAACTCAATTGGCAAATTTTGGTTATAAAAATGTCATCTTCACTAAATTTCTGTATTATAGTCTCAACTGTTTTTTTTTTATTTTTTGTTTTCAAAACGCGAGCCTTAGGTTTGAAAATTAAGTACCTTTTTCTCAGGTTTCCAGTGAAACTGACGGATTTTAAACTTTTGTTCTGTTGTAAGAATGATAAATTGCAGCAGATATAATGAAGAAATCCACCATAAGTCAAATTTGTGAATTTTTTTTGAATTTTATGACAAAAATGCAAGCCTTAGGGTCGAACGTAAGTGACCATTTTCTTGAGCTGTATGGGACCGAATGAAGTAAACACTTGGAATTCTGTTTAAAATGGTAGACAAAAGATGATAAAATGAAAAAAATAATCCGTAATGTAACATTTGTTAAAAAAAAAATAATGCGACCCTTGGGGTCGGATATAAGATGCTGTTTTCTCAGGCTATTTGAGACCGAATGAAGTAAAACTATGAAATTCTATTAGCAGTGATGGACTTAATACGATTAAATGAAAAAAATCCTCCAAATGCAAAATTTGTTAAAAAAAATACCAGTTTGTGGGCAAAATGCGAGCCTTGGGGTCGGCAATTAAAAGACGTTTTCTAAGGCTCTATGGGACCGAATGAAAGAAGACTTTGAAATTCTATTACGACTGATAGATTAAAAGTGATTCAATGAAAAAAACCTCCAAAAGTAACATTTGTTTAAAAAATACCACTTTGCGGGCAAAAGACGAGCCTTAGGATCGGACATTTAATGCTATTTTGACAGGATATATTGAACCGAGAGAGTAAACCTTTTAAATTCTGTTAAAAATGATGAATTCCAGGACTGTTCTATAAAAAATGATGATTACATAAAAAAATATCTTCGGGAGTAACGTTTGTTAAAAAAAAATTACCACTTTGCGGGCAAAATGCGAGCCTTGGGGTCGGAAATAAGATGCCGTTTTCTCAAGCTATATGTGAACGACTGAAAGATGATAAAATTTAAAAAAACCCCTTAATGTAAAATTTGTTAGAAAAAATACTACTTGGGGTCGGAGATTAGATGCTGTTTTCCCATTATAATAATAGTAATTATAAATGGATAATTTTTATAGCGCCGTTTTTGTGGGAAAATCACCTCAAGGGCGCTTGGTAAGTAAGTGCGCTTTTCTGCATTCAATTTAGAAAAAAACCCTCCAAAGCTGGATAGGATGTGTTGGGATCTACCCCGTCATCTCTTTGAACATTAATTTTAATTGATATACTTATATAGATCAAGGATTATATATCACATCTTCCAAAAATCTTAAGCCTTCCCCGTAGCTTTTAAAAACTTTCAGGCGATGGGCGAAATCAGAACTGTTTCACAAATAGACATTTTGCTGAAAGGCAAGACTTGCACCGAGGGTAACTGAATAAGTTTGTTGTTGCAATTTTCAAGTGGGTCGCCTGGATTTTATGGGACCGAGTAATGAAGCCATGGTATACTTTATTGGAAGGCTTAATAAGGTAATGGAGTTCATTTTATTTTTCCGCTGAGATAGGATTCACACAGTTTACTATTTTGTAAATAACATTGAAGTTTGTACTTATTGCTGGAGAAATATTTGGAGCGCTATGCACATATGATTTAACTAACTTTGTCAAAAAGCAATATGAAATTTATTTTTTTATCAAATCGTAGGTTAAGTGTCGATTCACACCAACGTCCGGATCCGCTCAGTGACGATATTGTTCCGCAAGAAAGCTTATTGATATGGTATGAATATCAATCAAGGAGTATGTGTCAAGACAAAGTTGTGTGGCAGTATATCCTTCTGCCCACCTTTGTGATATTTTACTACTTAGTTAGTTAAATAATTATTTTGAAGTGAAAAAATACTTACATCGCAGATTTTTTTATTTTTAAAATCATTTTTTTATCACTAAATAAATTTTTTATTAATTATTAATTTTTGAAAAATATTATTTAGTGATAGAAAAATGGTTCAAAAAAAAAAATCTGCGATGTAAGTATTTTTACACTTCAAAACAATTATTTAACTAACTAAGTAGTTAAATATCACAAGGGTGGGCAGAAGGATATACTGCCAAACAACTTTGTCTTGGTACATATTCCTTGATTGATATTCATACCGTATCAAAAAGCTCTCATGCGGAACAATATCGTCACTGAGCGGATCCGGATGTTGGTGTGAATCAGCCTTAATTGCGTAAAATATAAATCCGTATGACGGCTTCCGTGGTCTAGTGGTTAAGACGCTTGACAACCAATCCAGATTTCACAGGTTTGAATCCCGGCGTTCGCAAATAAATGTATTTAAAAAGAGTGTTCTTTCACATTAATTCCTATAAATTAAGATAAAGTATATTTGTGGTACGTTCTACAGTGGTAGGTTATCTAAATATCGCCCTGGTGAACGACCGCCGTTCAGAATCAAAAAGTTGCTTGAAATGGCTCTAGCCGTGTCTCTCAACATCAAGGATGATTTATTTTAAATACTTGAGAATTTTTAAATTAACTGTTTTTTTATTGTGACGATGGTCCCTTAACGATAAAAATGCACAAAAAATGCTTTATATAAAAAAATCGTAGAGAGCAATCACTTTGTATTCATATTATCTGTCTCTTTCTCACTGTTCCTTTGTAATTTTTTTTTCTCATTGTTCTCTTATTTTACTTTAAATTTGGTTCTCCCTCACAATGTATGTTATATATACTGTATGTGTGTATAACCGCACAATTTGTTTAATTTAATTTTGTTCCTTGATAATGCTTAGGCTGAGCAAAACAGGTCGGTCATAAAAAAAAATAATATCCTCGGTCTTATACAAAGTTATTTATTCATTTCTTTATATAATTTTTTGTCAAATAATTTGACGCTAACAGTTATAAGTGCCGTAAATGGTAATAATTTTGCCTTTGATAGCGTTTAACTGAAAAGAAATGTGTAGAATAAAACAATCGATGTTAAAAAATATAAAGATACGATGTCATTTCGTATAAAAATAAGTCAGAAGGAGTCAAGAAGGCATTTTATTGGTCGCGGTGTAAGGATCTATCTATCGTTAAATTCCAACTGAAAAAGTGGCATTTTACAGCAAATCCCCAAACGGTACTTTAGCTGATGGGAAACCGTAATCCGCCGACTTAAAGCGATGGGAATGTAAGACGCCTCCGAAATACTAATGCAATGAAAGAAAAAGCTTACAGATTAAGCTATTTTCTCAGGCCATAGTCATGGGAAAGTAATCACCGGATAGATGATATTATTTAGGTAATCCTTTGAATTTCTGATTCTAGAAGTTGTGTGTATTGATAAGTTCCGTGGAGTTGTGGTAAGATCCTTTACTCTTGATGTAGAAGTCAATTGTTCAAAATTCATATTTTAAAGTGGACATAAAAAGTATCAACAAACCATCACATCGTTTCCCAGTCGGGTTAGGCAGAGAGATGGTAAACCACAAAACTCTGCTCTGGCATGTACTCCTTACATAATTAAAAATAATACTTTTTCACAGCCGGTGACATACGTAAATAAATGATAAATAATTAAATATCAATAAATAAAAGGTAAAATACCCTGATGTGTACCTATTGTTACTATTGTGAGATATTTTATTAATCCACCAATGTAAATATACCTTTATAAAATATATTAAGCAAGCAGAGACGAGAAAATCAAAGAGTAAATTCAAAAATAGTCAACTGTTAAATATAATGCTACAATAAAAAATAAATATTAAAAAAGCCACAGACGCATCTAACGAGTAACCCATCTTTCAGAGGGTAATAAAACTACCCGAAGGAATTTGTAAATGTAATTGTAAAACCGCCCCTGTCAGCAATAAAACAAAACCCTAGGTCACAGATATTCCCTATGAGCGTTTATACCGGAAACTAATAGTATATACTCCATAGATTTACTTAAAATGGTACAGTCTGAAGATGCCCGACATAAGGTGAAACCGGTCAGGTGTTTAATAAAAAAATTGAGAAATAAAGTTAAAATATTGGTATTATTAAATCATTTCAGCAATAGTTTTTAAGCTCCGTTCAGGTGATATTCCACAAAAATTATGCTAAATAAATGAGTCTCGTATATTATTATGCCTTTTCTCATATTTAATCTTCTGTTATACAAACCATTTAGATGAAATAACTGTTTTAATTTGATTTTTTAGCAATCGCATAAAGTTGGATATTGTTTTATTTCTCTTTTTAAAACTTCTTCTTAACAACTTATCGACACTTCGTATGGTACTGATTTAAGTAGTAAACTTGAAAGCATCTTATTTAATGATTTTAATAAAAAACGAATTTTTAACTTTATTCCACTATTTTTTATTTATTTTAAAATAAGAAGTAAAACTTGGTATTATTAAAATCATAAATATAGAGTTCCACCACAAAAAGTTACATTAAATGTCACACTAAGTTGTTATGTTACCATGAAAAAAATCCATATTTTCTATGACGGTTTAAAAAAAAGTCTTTCCCTTCAAACGTGCTAGTCTCACTATCTAAAGTCTACATACTCGTATATATCTAGAAAATGTTTATATTTCTTTAAAGAATATAATTTAAAAAATCAACTAATAGGCAGTGATAAATCTATCTTACCAACAAATATAGCTTTTTAAATTTATGTTTCCTTATTTAATTACATACTAAATATTCATTAATTGGAGTTACTATAATCTTACTGCCTCCAAAAAGCGAGAATATGTGGTGTTTCATACAAATCTTTTAACTGAATATTAAAAAAAATAAAATATTTGGTGATTTTTATTTAGAAAGTCGAAAGTTGACAATTTGCAAGAAGAAGACGTCACAGGATTTCGAACAGAATAAACGGAAACCTTGACCGAAATAACGGACGAGGAAAGAATATAAATGGAGGAATAATCTTGTTTACCGGCCATCAAAAAGGGCCCCCCGCGAACATAATAAAAAGAGTCGTTCCGAACTAGAAGAAATAATACTCATAAAAATATACAACTCAATTTGAAACTTTCTATTCTTTAGCAAGGTTGAGATCAACATTTGTCATTGATTCACTAGCAGATTGGCTTTAGCGTTGCAAAAATAACTGAGTTTGTAATTTTAAGTCTGGAACCTTTTATTTAACGTCTTTACAAAAATGAGCTCGATTTAGAATTATGCTATTTTTTTTTGTAATGTGGGGGTTTACGCTCCAAGAGTTGGGATGTTTTTTTTTTCAAGAAAGATGAATGAATATTCCTGAGTTAAAAATAACCTGACAATATAAATATTTGAAAAACTCCTACTGTCATTTGAATAAGCGAAAAATGTTTATTATTTTTTTTAGAAATGAATATAACATGTAAATAACAGTAACTACATATGCTCAAACGCCGTGTGAACGTCTGAGCAGATTATTCTATGTTTATTAGAGTACAAAAAATAATATATTAATATCTGACTACTTTGATCAAAAACTCTTTATAAACAATATATTTTCTACATGCATTCAAACATTAAATTAGGATTCAAATTAATTATCGGTGAAATTCTTGGCCTTCTTCAAAGTTTTTTGGGTATCTGTCGCATTTTCGTGATTTTTGCTAATAGATAGGTAAGTACGTGCAAATATGAGTATTACGTGAAAAGCGATGAACAATGTTTTTCCTGAATTAGCTGTACAAATATAGTTTAAGAAACAGTAAAAAATTAAGACCACTAATGTGTAAACTGACGGAGATATTAACAATCACATAAGCTAAGTAAAGTCTATTGCCATCTTGGATACAGCAAAGTTAAGCTGGAGATGAATTCAATCAATAATTCTACTACCCCGAAGATGATTTTATTTGTATCCAGTTAAAAATTCTTATATTCAACACGATCGAGGAACGGCATGAACAGGAATACTATGTTGGCCTGGTTACCAAGATGCTGTAAATTCTATAGAAACGAGAATGCAGATTCCCTGTCAAAGGAAGCCGTATAATATGTAGAATCACTCTATGAAAATTGAATAAGTTTGTTGCAAATTTTATTCATATTTTGAAAGAAAACATAACACGATCATAAGTAATGGGATCAAAAAGAGTAAAGTAGAAAATATTTCTGAAGAAAAATTCAGATTGTTATAGATAATTCGTCACGAGTAAATTCATCAAATATTCTAATATTTGTCAATAAGAGTAGGGTTTTTTTTTATATTACGTTCACTTTAAAATAAAACTCAAAACTAATTGACCTAATAATTATAGCTAGTATTAAACATATTCTATATTTAAATCTACATATTATATATATGTTTTTTTTGAATTCACTGTTGTTTAAATTTTACTCAGTTACTTATCAACTATTGTTGTTAAATATATTTATAAAATAACCAATCATGTAGATGTGTATGTTTTGGGGATCATGCCTGTTAGGTAAATGTACTTAAATAGAATAAAATAAAATATAAAAATTAGAATTAACCATAAGGTTTTATGCTGATTATTTTTATATTAATACATGAAATAATATCAACAATCTTTAATCTATGGCAGCCAATGGAAGAAAAATTGGAAAAATTATACTAATAATTTTCAAATGAAGAATAAGACCGATTAAAAATGTCGGTTTCCTATAAGGTTTCGGTGGCTTAATTTTCAAAACATTTACTCCCGGATATAGTAGAAATTTAAAGTTCAAGTCTCGGTCATGGCTGTTATTTTTTCTGTTTCATATATACGTTAAAAAATATTGTTTATATTTTAATATTAAAAAAATAAAATAATAATAATAATTAAAAATACATTTTCATTGTCTAATTTTGAACTGCATGTGATTTAGATTAGATTTTTAAAGATTTAGCGACTGTCAAACTAGACTCATATCTGTCTCAGGATAGTCGTAATTTAAATTATAACGTTCGAACAATATAAATTATAAAAATTCCGCAAATAGAAAATTCAAATTCGATTGATAGATATATGGACATAAAATAATACATATGGTCATTATTACCTAAGTAATTGATTACGACGTTGAAGATGGCGATCCTAATCCAAAACTGATATGAAATACAGGGACAGACAAGGCTTAACGCAATTTAGTGTATTCTATCACGAGATTAGACAAAGTGGCCGCCATTAGCGGGTCAAGTAACGGGGTAATTATTAAAGTAGCGCGCAGCCATTGGTGGACCAGCGGCCAGAGGGTAGGTAGTGGAGGTGGGAAGAGAGGGCTAATAAAGCATTGTTAATAGACTGAGCCGGCAGGCCTCATTAGAGGCCAGAGGGGTGGAAAATGTTTTTTAGGGACTCTAAAGACCTTATTTACCGAAAAAGATGTAAAATTAGTAATTTAATTGAAAAGGCAGCAGTTTTTTTAATGTAAATGCCCATCATCGATGAGTCACCTTTCCATAATTTGATCCATTACACTTTGTTCCAATTTCTTATTTTAATCGTCGTTAAATTCATTTTAACTTACATCTAGTTGTTTGAACCGTCGTCACATTTGATGTCGTCATCAAATCGGTAATTAGCGCTATTTTGATTTTTTGGCGTTTGTACGGTTCCAATTACCTGACAGTCCTTGGTCCTGAAGCATTTTGTTTAATATTGATGACCGTTATGGTTGATGGCGTAACGAACGTCTGATCAAATAACTAAACTGAAAATGTGACAAAACGCTAACGAATACAACTCACACGTCTAAGATTTCAAATGGTGCTGATCGCCAATATTTGACGACGTCAAATATGATGGGTATTCAAACAACTATCTCTAAGTAGGAATTTATTTGAAAATGTAAAAAAAGTCACAACAAATACCTCTTTTCCACTTTGAATTCCTAATACGTCTTGAAATATTACTGTTAAATCCCCACAGTTGAAGAAAACACTGTTAATCTTGCTGTAAACATCTGCAAGGGAACCGAGTGAATGTTCAACTCAATCAACCCACTCAACACTCCGAAGCTGAAATGAAAACCCCTCAGAGCTTGAATAAACAGCGAGATTTAATATTACTAGGAAGCACTTCACTTCCTGTCTGAGACCAAATGGGCGAGGAAAATCACGTCCTAAGAAAATCCCATCGATGTTGGTATAATACTTCGATGTGAGAGCCATATCGTATTGGTACGGAACAATCGCCAAGTGTTTGCGGTGAGTAAATCCAACTTTTAGAGCATCGCTCTTGCAGTGGTACTAAGAATTAATCTCATAAAATTTCTGACTGTTGGGGGTGCTTTAACATAATATTAAAAACATCACGTCTTTTATCTCATTCAGTCCACTCCACAAATATCTACAATATCCAAGATGAATAGTTTATTTATTTTTATACTAACGGACCATTGTCCAATTATAAAAAAAATACATAACTCACAATATTAATACTAATTATGGGTATAATTCTCCAATGTCCAGAATGTCAAGACTTGTTAACTTAAGCCATGGTCTTGAAGTTTTTGGTAGCAGTCTAAATGATTTTTGTCATTCTTTACGACTCTACCAAAACTTTGAAAGACCATGGCTTATGTTTATTTTTCCCTATTATTGTCATCGCTTAATTTATTATTATGTACTCGTATATGCTATTCCTTCTCTGTTGCTCTTTTTTTCATTTCGTGTTTAATATGTATTTTTTGTAATTGGACTTTAGTACATTAATTTATAAATAAATAAATAACGCAAAATGGAAAAAAAAAAAACAGAAAAATAACAGCTCATATGTAAATAATATTTTAATGAAACAATGACCAAAATATACATCTGGAAAAACATCCAAGTCAACGTCTGAATAAGGTCTTGGTAGAGTCGTAGAGAATGATATTTTTTTAATATATATACAAAAAACCTGTGGAACAAACAGACCGAAAATAAAGGTACGCGCGCATATTTGTCAATAAATGCATCGAATTAATAAAAAAACTTTTCATCCTTTTCTTTCTTTGTAAATTTACTTCCAATACATCATTATTCAACCCCGAAGAAGGTTCAGGTAGAGCCGAAACCGGTTGGTGTATGTATCGAATAAAGTGGTCTTAAAACAAAGTTACTTTTTTCTATTTTTTTAATGATTTTCATCCGACTAAGAGCACTACCTAGCTTTTCCCCACTGTGATCTTCGGAAATGATCATTTAAAAATTATCAGTGATATATTGTATTTAAATCTGGGTCAGGTGTTAAAATATAACTTACTAATTAACCATCACGCCATTTCCCCGCAGGGGTAGGCAGAGAGGACGAACCGCCATACAACTCTGTCTTGATACACACTCCTTGCTTCATTCACATTCATATATCGTCTCATACATACTCTTCTATTATTCTGTGGCTCGATTTAAGTATTTGATTCATTTGATCGTGCCATGTCTACCTCGGGCGTCCCCGACTTCTTCTTCCATTAAATAAAAATATATTAATTTCATATATATCATCATTATAGTTACAATGGTAATACGTAGTAAACGAGTATATGTTTTTAGCTAATTGAATACATTGTCAATGAAAATTAAATAATAACTTCGTAAAAGACTACATATTAAATTAATTTTTGTATGACCGGCCGGATACGCCTAGCCTAAGCATCATCAGGGTACAAATTAAAACTATTATTTCATTTTCATTAAGTATGTCAAACCACAAAGTGATTGCTTTCTACGAAAATAAAATATTATTAGTAATTAAAATTGGCATTTGAGTCCGAAAATTAAATGTTATATTTTACTGAAAACATTAATCTTAAACTTCATGTGCCACCACTGGGCTAATAGATTAGCTCGACCTTTGACCTAAAGTACTTATTTCTCTTTTATTTAAACTGTCGAAATACACTTTATTCCATGGGTGGAGATAGATGAACTAACTCTGCTAAAAGTTTTTAAGACGAAACTTTATGGACCAGTAGGTTCTGTAGGCAGTTCATTCGAGTTTACTTAAGTATATTTTTTAAGGTTGTAGAAATAAAATGTTAATAATGTTTAATGTGGATAATATTTGTAGGGCTATACAATATAGCTATACCCCGTCACATTGACATGGTGTCTACTCGATAATAAAGAAAATATCAATTTTAATGATTATGTTTGAAAAAATTGTGATAATTTGGATTTAATTATGTTTTATATTAATAATTTGGATTTAATTATGTTTTATAAGGGTCAGCATACATACTTTTTGGCTTTCTAATACAAGTAATACTAAAAATTATGTATGTGTGAATTTTATATGAGTATTAAGGAAAATGTCTAGGTTTCTAGTGAATAAAATTCTATTCCTGTAATCTTTTACATTTGTTATGAAATATATAATGGAGATTTGGGTAAAATGTTCAAAAATGCTCTCGCTGGTTTTCGAACTGCATCTTTTAGTGACATTTTGGTATGTTTTTCATAGAATTTTAAAGATTAAAATTCAAATACTTTATTCACTAGAAAACTTCACTTGAAAACTTCGACAGTTTCCTTACTACATATAGAAAATTTACAGATAAATCATTAAATTTGTAGTATTGCTTGTATTAGAATGTTACAAAGTGACGTTTAGCAACATTTGAAGTGCTGAGGCCTAGCTTACGCTAAAACTAGCTTCACCCGGCAAGTTATTAGATATCAAAGAAGCTACAATGGTATTTATATTTTAAGGACTTTGAGTACTATCCCTGGTTAAATCCATCATCCTTTGTCTTAAATGCTGGGTATCAGTTGCTTTGCCAACAAACGAAAAGCTGCTTTGCTGATAATGGCCTAAAACCTCTTGAACGGTCACATAAACAATCCAGAAATTTAAAAAAGCCTATTATGTTTCGGACAATTTTATAAGAGCACACCTGTACAGATATTTCTTCATTTTGAGATGGAGAATTAATTTACTATTCGAAATATCTCCTGAAAAAATGATCGTGCTCTAAAACAAATTTAACTTTTATATCGACATTTTCCACAAGAATATTGTTCAATTATAAACGCTTATAAGTATGTAATGAGTATCACATAATATTGTGATGTACTTTTATTATTGAAATATAATTCTGTAAATGTAAATTTTAAATAAAACAAATGAATAATATGAACACAATTTTTTTAAAATTAATGTAATTAAAAAAAATGTGTTTCATTTATTTATTATATACTCGTATACTTGCGGATCATTGTCCAATTACAAAAAAATCATAATACGAAATGGGATAAAAAAAGCAACGGAGAAAAAACAGCACATGCATAAAATTTTAATGAAGCAATGACAAAAATATACATTTGAAAGAGCATTCGAGTCAAAGCCTGAACAAGGTTTTGGTAGAGGTAAAAAAGGACAAAAAACATTTAGGCTGGTACTAAAACTTTCTAGACTTAGAAGAGTGATGATTGAGGAACAGCAATTCATTGCAAGCTATAAAAAATATTTTATCTTTAATTTTTTTTAAATATCATTCACCACATATCTCATAGCCCCGTACATCAAAGAACTTTTATTTATTTACCATTTTCCGAAAGGAGGTCTCATTTTATTTTTATTTCTCGTCTCAAGTTTGTGTTTTCAATTCAGGAAATTATTTTTTACACTGTGAATTTTGTGTTCAAATAAACATGAATGAAGAAATCCGTCTCTTAGAGATGAAACGAAATAAAAGATCCACAGAAGACTTCGTCATAAAGAATCAATAAGCGTGTTTCTATTATTTATCAAACCTCGTGGATGATAGGTTTGAAAAGAACATCTGTATCGCATTAATTGAAAATAGAAAATTATTATTATTTGTAAGGAACTTCTTACTGCTGTGGCATTTTGAGCAAATGTGCGGGCCGGCAAATAAAGGAATATATTATATTATATTATGTTACTTGGTATTTTACGTGGGAATATTATAACACATAAAGGGCCTAATACATCTTTATACGGGTAAGTGATAAGTGAAACCATTGTCCATGTGCAAAATAACATTATCAAAGGCCAGATTACGCTGAGCGATAATTCAAATATATCAAGAATTTCTTTTGTAATAAACCACAGAGATAAAACCCTGGATTAAGGGGAGAAATAGAGGTCTGCGAGGCCTTAGAGATAATATTCACGCATTACGGAGAATATCAGAGGCAGTGGTCTTTAATACTATCTAATACAATGGGAATTTCTGTTAGAAACATAAATATAATTCGGTTTATTTTAATGGAGGAAGATACAAAGAAGAGAAATAACAATAATATAATAATAAAAATAAAGAAATAAACATGAAGACAAAAAATCAGAGGGTGTACATTTGATATTGAGGAATCTTAATTAATACCTCACATTAAAACGGTACGTATAAATAATTTTGCAAAGTGGTGGATATTCTTAGTATTCTGGTGAAAAACCATTATTCAAAATCGAAATGTCACTTGAAATAGGTTTGGTTGCCAGATCTGAATAGCCCTGTATTTTCCACCGTCCTCTTTCCTATATCTTTCCCCTCCCCACCCCTTCAACCTCAAAACATACCTTAATTGGAGATGCCATAGTCCCACTGGCTCCTTGTGAGTAGGTTGGACTCTAAAATGTCCAAACCGCTCGCGATACGAGATCGAAAGGGCATAATCTCTTACTTATCCCTTTCGCTAAAACAACATTTGGCCAAAGAAACTTCAGATACTTTGCAACAAAACTAAATAATGTACTTCCACTGGCCATTAGACAGAACGCAAATTATGTAATATATAAATTAGACACCAAGATTTGGATCTCCAGCCTAGGCAGATCAAACATAAATGATTTCTTTTTAAAATAAAACTTGTTGTGAACTAATAAATTTATTATGATGGTTTAATATTATATTGTTGTTGTAAAATTGTAACTTTATATTTTTATTTCTATTTTTAAAATGTTGTGTAGACTGCTAACTGTAAACTGCGCCTGCTCTCAACATAGGAATTCCTAGCAAGACAGGCATTGAACCACCACCTTTATGTTGTAATTTTTGAAAAGAATAAAAAAAAAAAAAAAAACTCTCGTACAGTGTTCACATTGCATCCACGTCAACAAAAACTATCGAACGGCGAGTGCCAGCAGTATGCGATTTGCAAAGCCCTACAGTCAGCCAGTCTGGAATATCTAGAGGAATAGATTTCTAGTGGACTTTTAGATTTAAAAAAATATATATTCGCAGCACACTTCGTAGTTTGACATGTTTAAAAAAAAAAAAATAACTTTGTAAAAGACCAAGAATATTATTTAGCTAAGCCTAAGCATCATCAGAGTACAAAATTAAACTAAACAAAAAATATAAAGTGTGCGGTTATATATATACATATAAAGAGAGAACAAATTATAAAGTAAATAAAAAAATAAATGATAAAACAATGGAATAACATTTAAATTGTAACAAAGGTAAATAGAGAAAGAGGCAGATAACGTCAACTGAGAAGGTGCTTAAAGAATAATGTTAAATTTTATGAATTTACAGGAAATATACCTAATATTGAACTACTGGAAAAATTTACCTGATTATTCAGAAAATGACTCTTATTTTAACAATACTCAGGCTAAGCAAAACCAGTCGGTCTTAAAAATTTAATTAATATTCGTGGTCTTATACAACGCTATTTTTTCATTTCTCTAAAATAAGTATGTTGAGCTGTTTAATTTAAGTTTAAGCCATTGCCAGTTTAGAATGAGAACAGCCATAGTTACTTAGGCATTAGTCACGGAGTCAGTAAGTATTTGCCTAGTGTCTGTTTCTATAACATGAATGAATGAAAACGTGCAATTCTATTGTAGAATATTAGAATTTATGGCAAATTATCTCAAATTGAGCTTCTGCACTTAGTCTCAAATTTAAATTATTTTGTGCACTAAATGGGCTGGTACCATCATACTCGCCCGATCTCTGCGTGAGGTATAGCTGGCGCAACGAGAGTTGAAACAAACAATACATGCATAGCGTTGGGTTTATTGTGTATCGGTATACGCTCCAGTGGCAATGTATTTACGACGTGTCATAAAGAAAGAGCCTTTTGTCTTGTTTACGCCTACTTATTGTCACTAGTGGAAAAGGGACAGCGAGTGTTTATGTTGATATTGTAAATGCGTGTTCTATTCATTCAGTTCGACACGCTGTACGTAAGCTATGTATCTGTGTGAGTATTGGCCGGCACCAACTCTCGTGGTTAGACCTATACACTCTTACTCGGAAGCAACTGACGCTCAGAGCGACTAAGTCTGACGCCTCGAATAGACTGGCTGAAGCCTCTCGTATGCATGTTGTGAAGTTTGGAGACCAAGCATTCAACGCGTTCTTCAATTTTTTACTTTAAATGGATCTAAGAATAAAATCCATGATTTGTTTCTCCACAACTCCAGGACGCTCATCGTCATTAACATCTTCTCGGCCTTCTGTAAAGCGCTTGTACCACTTATAAACACTTTTTTGAGACAAAGTAGACTCGCCAAATGCCACAGTCAACATTTTAAATGCGTTGGAGCACTTTATTCCATTTTTAACGCAAAATTTAATACATATTCTTTGAACCATTTTTTCCAAAAGTAAAAAATCGAAGAACACACAAAAACGTGACTAACCTTTCCAGTTGTCAAAAACAAACCACTTATCCAAAACGGCTGATAATGCCAACATATGATAAACATATGTGTACCAACAACAACAAAAAAATCGATAATCGAATGTACACAGCCCGCGAAAATTCAAAATTTACCTTTTATTTTGAACAGGCCATGTGCTTAGCGAAAGTTTCTACAGTGTGTTGGAACTAGTCGTGACTTAAAAATGTACTCGCTCTTATATTGTTTAGCTGTCTGGACTTGTCTAGCAGCTATCTAACTTGTGCTGGTAACCTCCGCAAAATGTGTCCTCGCATGTCACCGGGATCTGCCCGGTCAGCCTAATGCCCGCCTCGAGATAAAGCGGCGAATTAATCTAGCGGATAAAGGCCACCACTATCGGCCAACTGTCTCGGTCGAAGATCGCTGCTCTAAGAACATGGTCCAAAGGCAGGGAGACTGGAAGCTAATAGTGCTAAGACGGAGTCACTTTGAAATTTATTAGAGACATGAAAGAGTGACCTTAAGCCAAATGAGGATGTGATTTTTAAAAAATAATGTTTTTCAAGACACAGCCTTGGAGTAACGATATAAGAAGGTATAGCTAATATTTTTACCCAACCTGTACAAATTTGCGATAAATCACTTTCTCAGGGTTTTTAATTCGTATACCATGAGAGAGAAAGAGACAAGAAAAGTCGTCACATAATATCGTAGCACTTTTTAGTATGTAAGGATGTTCTCCGTCCGGGCTAACTTCACAAAGGTTATTTCATATATTTGTGTTGAGTGAAATACTTGCAGTGGTTATAAAAATAAATCAAACATGATGGTGATATGTGGTATGCGTGAATTTTCAAATAAGACCAAAGAAAGGTTATAAAATATAACTTTTCAGAGGTATTTCAATATTTTTAGTTAATATTTTTAACCCAACTTTAGAATTTTCACATTTTTAATGACATAAAGACATCAAATCAACAAAAAGATTCCATCATTAATAGGCAAACCTTCTGTTATTAGTGTTTGGGTGATATTTTGACTTTAAAAATCATTATAATGGTGTATTGATAATTTTTCGTTTAATGTGTTCAAATATGTTTATTAAAAATGTCCGAACTCCATGTGGGCGGTAACTAATAGGCTATCCAACATCCTTTAACACATCTTTGTCTCTTTGTATCGAGTCAGTATAAAGTCAACAATCGTGACTATACTGTTTCGTAAAGGCACCTCTCCATGTTCTCCACGGATACAGCTTATCGAAAAGATGGTACTTTGGTTTAGGTGAGTCACGTGGATGTTGAGTGTATTATAGGATGCATACTTGCAGTTGTTCCGAAGTCTCAAACTGCTCCCAACCGTCTAGAACCAGTGAGACTATAGCATTCCCAATTAAGGGTATGTTGTGAGGCTGAATGTAGTGGGGAGAGAAAGGAGATGGGGAAGAGAAAAGTTGGGAAATACCTGGATATTCAGATCTGATCACCGAACACGGCCAAAGCCATTTCAAGCAACGTTTTTATTCTGAATGGTGGTCTTTCACATGAGAGATACATAGAATATCTATCACTCTGAAACATGCCGCAAATAAAGTATACATTATTTTCTATGAATTATTTGAAAAAAGCTAAAAAAACCCACAGTTGTGTCGCTTGAGTCAAACCTTCTACCAAATGGTAAATATTTTTTAGATGGCCGAAGGAGCACAAAAGTCTTTAGAATCAAACGAAAAATAGAGCATTCGATGCAGAAAAAAAAACTGATCAAAACTGCATATTTAACTCATTTTTGATCAAAGCGTCGCTTAAGCCCTTTTTCCTTTCCAGCGACGATATGATGTTCTTCTTTGTAACAAAGGCGTATTTAGCCTCCGGTTATAACCAACATAATGTACAAAATACTCCACATAACGATGTAGTGTTGTCTATTCCGTACTTACCCAAGTATCGGGATTATACTCGTATAGTATAAAATATTCGAGTCTAGAGCAGGAGTCGGCAACCTACGCCGCGTGAGCCTTACCCGGCCACCGGTTCACTTTTTATCAGCTCTTTCATGCTTTGCGATGAATCTAGGTCAGTTCAAAGCCTAAGCAATGACTTTCTAGAAATTTATCTGCATCTGCAATAATAAACTTTTTATAATCTCAAACACAAATATAAATAAGCCGGAAACTAAAAAGAACAATGGTCATGATCGAGACTCAAACTCGGAACTTCCACTTTATCCGGGAGTAACACTCTACCAATTAAGCCACCAATACCTCATTATAAAGCGGCATTTTTAGACAACCTCATACTTATATTGAAGATTATTAAAAGTGTATACTTTGCCATTTGTCAAAGCCATATAGGATATGGAATAGCTGGTTGGAGGGGAGTTGCTATTACCTTGCTAGGTCCTCTTATAAAAATACAAAAAAGTGATTTTACGAATTATATTTAGAAAGCCCTTTAGGCACCCAACAACACCACTCTTTCAACTTTTAGGAATCCTCAATATCAGACAATTATATCTTAAAATAGTGTTAAAAATAACTCATTCTTCAAAATCTTTAATGTATATCACACATAATAAAAATACAAGGGCCAAAAAACAAGGAAAACTTTTAGTACCTAAATACAATACAGCTTTTGCACAAAGACACCATCTATACATCGCGCCTCACACTTACAACAAACTCCCACCACAGACTGTAGCCATCACCAATATGTATTCCTTTAATCAAAACATTACTAAATGGCTAATGAGTAAGGACCGCAATAAAATTGAAGAGCTCCTAAAATAGCACTTGAAATTCTTCACCATGGCAAACTAGAACATTTTGTAACAAATGTCATAATTTTTTTAAAATATTCTACTTGTACTCACTGTCACTTACATCAGAACAGGTTCTTATGACCTAGTGAGGTAGGTAATGTAAAAAATATAAGAAAAAAAAGTTAATAAATAAAAAAAAAAAGATTTTTTTCATGATAGTTTTCTCCGAACACGACTATTGTGAACCTCTGCACCTTGAAAATACCTCTGCGGCAAAACGTGTTGTTCTACAACAATGATTTCGAAACAAACTACCACATTCCTCGCCTCTATACTTCAAAACGAATTCATCTCAAGTATTGACATTTTAAATTAAAATTTGCCAACTTTTAAAAGATACTTGTGATGTGTTTATTATCAGTATGAAGCAAAGATTATATTTGAACCATTACTTAATATTTTGTTTTTTATTTATATGCAATTGTTTTTCATTGTTCTAGTTGGTATGTTATACCAATGAGAACTACTCGATCTAAAATTTTATCGAGTCTGTCAGATACTCACTTGCACCTAAATTGCATACAATTATACGCAGAGGTGGCTGATGTTTTAAAAGCAAGGAATATAGATAAAATAGGGATATAACATCATATATCTTTAATTAACTGTATTTTAATGAAATGATGATTTTTAAATAATAATAAAAAAAAACAAATAAAAAATTATGTAATAAAACACTGTTATTTGCTATTTTACTATTATTCTTTATTAAGTAATTTTCACTATATAATGTGAAAAGTCAAATTTGAAAATAAGTAAATAAATATTTCTAGATTTAACTAAAAGTTTAGACTTAACACTTGACTACCTCTTCCCCATTTCCTTTCCATCTTCTGTTCCTTTAACCCTACAAACATATACTCATTGTCATAAAATATTTATTGTTATTTTGTTACTTGTTATATTTACACTGTTTCCTTTTTTAGAATCGTTTACTTATAATACAATATTAATGTTTTAAGTGCCAACATATTAACTGTCCTCAATCATATTTCCTTTTCTTTGATTTGAAAAATGTGTTAATATGAATTCATATGTTTCATCTGAATTTTTATACCCTTAGCTCCTGGTGAATTGTTTTTTAATCTGTTGATGTACATACACTGTTATACCCATATCTTAACCTTTTCTCTCGTGATTTATGATAACGATCATGATTTTAGATAGTTTTAATTTGTATACATATTATGTATTATTTTCTCCTTGTTAGTTAATCTTTTTAGCATAATTAATTTAGCACGAAGCGCACTTGAGGAGAAATTTCACTGCTATTATTATGATTTAATAAAACAAATTTATAACTTTATTACACTTTCTAATAATATAATAAAAGTGGAATAAAGTTATAAATTTGTTTTATTAAATCATTAAAATGGAATTCCACCACGAATTAACAGTTTCAAAATTAGAAAGCTATTATTTTATTATTATTACAACATTCCTTAAAGTGGAGACGCCATAGTCTAACTGGCACCGAGCAGTTTAGACCCTTGTGCGGTATACCCACGAAAAAATAGTTTTAAATTTAAATAAAACGTTTTTCAATCTCTGCCCTGGATAGCGAAGTATCTTATGAATATGGCGGTTGGTGTATGGAGGGGCCGTATGCAGCCCACTCCATAATACCTTCTTGTTATCATGTAAATGTGGGCACATCGCTTCCTCAGCCAGTTCTGCTTTATTTAAACGTTTAAATAAGGAAGAACGGAGATTAAACAGCAGAAGATGTGTAAACCAGATTACGTATTATTCAATTTAAATAGGACTCTGATAAAATAGCATTTAAAAATACGTTAGTGGGATATAGATTATTCAAAAATTAGATTTTTTTTTAATGTTAATAATGTACAAGATTCCCAACTGCACTCAACTGTCCGGAGCCAGTGGGATTATGGCATCCCCAATCGGGTATGTTGTGAGGCCGAAGGGAGTGGGGAGGGGAACGAGACCTGACACGTATATTTTACTACTTGACGGCCTCCGTGGTCCAGTGGTAAGACGCTCGACTACGAATCCAGAGGTCGCGAGTTCGAACCCGACGTACGAAAATAAATTTTATATAATTGGTAAATATCATAACACATTTAATTAATATAAAATAATGCATAGTATGTCTGCGGCTCTATGTATCGCCCTGGTGAAAGACCACCATTCGGAATCGAAACGTTGCTCGAAATGGCTTTAGCCGTGTTTGGTGACCAGATCTGAATAGACAGGTGCTTCTCAACCTTCCTCTTACCCATCTCTTTCCCCTCCCCACTACCTTTAGCCTCACAACATACTATGCCATAGTCTCACTGGCCTTAGACGGTTGTGAGCAGTTGGGAATATTGTGCGGTATTCACCATAAAAAATATTAGTTTGATATAAAAATGGCTAAAAAGCTAAGGTATTGTATCTCTAAGCGTTATATATATTTACTTTCAGTATCGGCCTGGTAAAAAACCTCAATTTGGAATCAAAACGTTGCTTGTAATGGCTTTAGCCGTGTTTGAGAATCGTTTGTGAATAGCTAGGCGCTTTCCAAAGTTCCTCTTACATTTAAAATATGTGGATATCTTAGAAATGGTGTTAGTTAGAGATGTAATATTTCTAAAATCTGTGTTCACTATGAAAATTTAAAAAATCACATTACCTGTTCAGAATTAACCTAGTTTATCACTTGTCCAGCATCATATAACGGAATATTATCGATTTTATTTCCCCAAGGACAAGGACATAGGTAAATCTGGCACATGGCTAAATCAGTCCCACGTTTCGTCGTCAGAAAATGCTGGTAGTTCGCCGAAATATGGTTATTCAAGAGCGTGATTAATGTCGGTTTTGTTGTGCTGCGAACCCCTAGTTAATTAAATAACTGCGGGTTGTTTTACTTGGAGTTCCATGTCCCCTTCGCAATAGTGGACTGTATAATAGCCAAACGAGAGGAGGGGGTGGGGCTCGGACAAGCTGAACCTAAAATGGTGGAATATGGTTTAACGAATTAATCACATCAGCCGCTTCGAGTGATGAAGGAATATAATTATTATCCTAGAAGTTGTACTGAATGCTGATTTGAAGGTTTGCCTACCTCGAACCATTGAAAAAAAAATACACAAAGCTAATCTCAACGTTATATCGGTTTTGAATTGATTATTATTACATATTTGTAAAAAACATTTACTTTGTGGCTTGCCACATTTATATATAAAACAGGTAAACTTTGTTAATAACCACTTTAGTATTCAATATTATGTCTACCTGTTTCGGAAGTACCCTTCCATCACCAGGACAATATTAAAATTAATCTAAAATACAAAATGCTGAGATATATATACATATTTAGGAGTTGGAATGGGAAGGAGAAGGGGTAATTGAGAAGATTATGGGAATAACAGAGCGGTTTACTGGAAATATATCTAGGATAGGACTATAAGATAAATTAATTTGATTATTCAAAATATTTACTAACCAACCATTAAGCCATTTCCCCGCAGAGGTAGGCAGAGAGGACGGACCGCCATATAACTCTGTCTTGGCACACACTCCTTGCTTCATTTACATTCATACATAGTCTCATACATACTCTTCTGTTATTCTGACTCTTCACATGACCCGATTCAAGTATTTGATTTACTTGATCGTGCCATGTCTTTCTCGGGCGTCCTCGACTTCTTTTTCCATTCACTTTCGCATCATATATTCTTTTCACACTCCTTTCTTAGTTCATACGCTCTACATGCCCAAACCATGTAAGCGTCCCTTTCTTGATCCTATTCATTACGCTCACATCAGCCTTGTATTCTTTCCGGATATCCACATTTTTAATACGATCATACATGGTTTTCCCGCACATACGTCTCAAAGATCTCATTTCCACAGCATTCAGTCTACTTTCATTCTTCCTCTGCCAGTTCCATGCCTCACTGCCATACATAACCATGCAAAATATTACATTTACTATGAGTGATTTTTTAATTTCTAATGCATATAAGTTATCTAATTTTTTCCCTTTATTACAACGGTGAAGAATTTTAACCCCTGTGTCCTTATTAAAATTGTGATCAGTAGCAATGAGGTGATTGGCGAACTCTGAAAAATTATTGATTATTTATATTTAGGATTATTGTTATTTTATTTTTTATATGTCGACTAGTTGTTACCCGTGGAGGTAACTTATAATCAATTAATTTAAAAACACACCTTGTTTAAACCCACTTTTTTATTTTTTAATAAGTCAACTAGTTTTTATTCTGCTGAATCTTCATCGGGACTTAAAAAATGATATACTATATACCAGTATATTTTTTAGTACTATATATACCAGTATATTTTTAAGTCCCGATGAAAATTCAGCAGAATCGAAACTAGTTAACTTATTAAAAAATAAAAAAGTGGGTTTAAACAAGGTGTGTTTTTTATTCAATTAATCATGTCAATCCACAAAGTGTTTGCTTATTCTGATAATTTAACTTTTTAATTATTTATTTATTTATTAATTAAATAAAAAACACACGTTGTTTAAATCCACTTTATTTTTGTATAAGTCAACTAGTTTCAACTCTGCTGAGTCTTCATCGGGACTTAAAAATATACTAGTATATTTTTAAGTCCAATAATATACAATACAATATATTTTTAAGTCCCGATGAAGACTCAGCAGAGTCGAAACTAGTTGACTTATACAAAAATAAAGTGGATTTAAACAACGTGTGTTTTTTATTTAATTAATCATGTCAATCCACAAAGTGTTTGCTTTTTCTGATTATTTATTTATTGCTTATTTGGAACATCAACAGAGTGATTATAATTTATCGAAGGAAGCAATCACTTTGTGGTTTGACATTATAATTTAAATGAAAAATTTATTTGTGTACATTCCTGAAGGAGGTTGAGTCCACCCGACACCGGTCGAATACAGAAATATATATAAATAAAATAAAGTGGCTGAAAACAAACACATTTTTCATTTAAATTAGAGTGATAATAGTTCATACAAATTTAATAGATACAAATTAAAAGTAAGGTCATCAATCCAATTACAAAATGTTCTCTACTTAAATAAAGAATACCGATAAAAAGTTCAAACTGAAAATATGACGATACAAAAGCATATTAAAGAGTGAGAGTAAAGTGAATATTTGTGTTTTTTTCTTGATGACGTTTATTATAAATAGTTATTTTTTCATATATTGATGTATTTGTATAAAAAAAACATTTGTATTTCCTATGTTATCCTTTATATATAAAGGATAACATAGTTAAATGTATATATATTTAAATATTTAACTTTTACCTAAGTCAAATATCTGCAATGTGGGTCAGTAAAAAATTGAATTACCAAAAATCTATTATTTATCTATGGGAAAATATGTAAAACTTGATTTTGGCAAATTGTGGGTTGGGTGCTTTCTGCATAACTACGTCTAATTGGGGTATGTTGTGAGGCTGAACGGTGTGATGAGAGAAAGGAGACGAAGGATTGGTAAGTTGGAAAGTACATGACAATTCAAATTTGGTCTCCAAATCCAGCTAAAGCCATTTAGAGTATCGTTTCGATTCTGAATGGTTGTATTTCACTAGGGCTATACTGAAAATATAGCTAGATGTTATTTTTAAACAATTTTCGAATGTTGTTTCTTGTGTGCAAGCGAGTGTTCGAATCATTCCATTTTTTTACAGAAAGAGTTCATCTATGAATCATTAATTTTATTATTATTGTAGAAAATAACATTTCTTTTACTGGTCTATCTATTTATCGATCAAAAAGACAAGATTTTAAATGTAAAATATATTTTATAGTGAATTAGATTAAAAAAATATTATTTCTGTTATCTAGAAATACGTATAAATAATATTGTAATCTTTACAAATCTAAAAAGTCATGCATTTAAGGGTTAAGATAGATATTATAGCACATTTGAATGCAAAATTGTACGACATCTGATTGGAGTTTCAATGTCAATTAGGAGGTGGTGTCAAAATTTAATTTAAGCCAACAAAAATTTCTCAACCTAACCTAGATTATCATTACGACAACAAAAGATGAATATGAATAACCTTGCACGGATGCTTTAATTTTTACATAATTACATTTTTACAGTGGAGGACATCAACATTTAATGAATTTGATAAAACCTTAGTAAAGCCTTAAAGGAAAAATTATTTCAATGGAAAACGTTTTAGATGTACCAACATTTACGACTCAAGTCATTATTTATATTTATTTTACTGTATTCCTGGAAGCTTTTAGTTAGTGACGTATTTAAGAACTAGAATATGTTTGAAATAGATATATTTCTTGTCTGCACGTGAGAACATCCGATGTATTGGCGAGTCTATAAGTTTTCAAAAGCCCTAAAGCAAGGAAATACCTTTTGGATAGTTTGCTCTGGTTTGGACGGTATCTTGGTTTTTGCACACGTTCGAAGGTATGAAGTATGTCTCGAAATAACGGTACAATATACAAAGTAGTAGCTACATGGGTCGTTTGCTGAAACTATTTAACCCGTGAATGTAATTTAGAGTTTTGCATGTAATCGTTGATTAAAAGCCCATGACTGGCGATTTGGATAAAATAATGTTGAATAAAGCATCTAACATCTAAGCCATGTAAGTTTACTATGTTTGAAAAAAACCTTTTTTTATTAAACTTTAAAATTAGTTATTTTGCAAATAACTAATTATAGAGAGATATGAAAACTTCCATTAAAACGGTATATTTTGTTTTTTGTCGAATCTACCCATCTAAGTTTTAAAATGTCATACATTTCTTAAATGATGGGCGTTAACACTAAACTTAAAATCTGATAAGTCAAAATCATATGTTTGAGGGACTGAGGTAACTTCTTTTTACAAATGCATTTTTCAAAAGTTTTATTTTAATATGCCATGCGTTAACTACGTACTAGTAAACTGTTAATACCTTTCCACTAAGATCTATAACTTACTTCCACCAGAAATAAAAAAAATGAACATTGCAAATTTAAAAAAAAAAACAAATAAAATCCTAGTTTATGAAATTAAAGAAGAATAATTGAACAGCATTTTGAAAAAAAAAACAAAATTCAATCCACACCTATTTGTCGTCAATACATGACACCAAAGTGAGAAGGACTAATACAAACCTTATAATTTGTCTTTTTTTAGTTTATAATATGGTATAAATTATTTTATTATTTATTGAAAAAATAAACAAAAATTACATGTGTCTTCTTTGTGTATTAATTTTATTAACAATAAAACCTTATTTGGATTCCGAAATGGCTAGATTAAAAATATTTGTTACATCTTATTGTATGGAATTGATTAATTTTGTCAAAATGATAATAACACTTTTAATGAGTTAACCAAAATATATTCAAACCTAGGTTAAACTTTTAAAATATTTTTCCATAAAAAACCGTACAAATAAAAGTGTGACAATAATAAATAAAAATATATCGTTCCAGACCTAAGATTATTATTATTTCTGGTTATATTCTTTTTATTAGATTATATTCTTTCACAGCGAAATAATATATTTTGTTTTTTGACTAACTGAAAATCATTTCGTATTCTCCAATCAAAGTGAAAATAGTGAAACTCCTTCTCCTTACAGCAATGACCTCTGATAGTAGCAAAACTCGATAACAAATAATCCAACTAAATAATACACACGTTTATCGCTTTGACTCTCTATAAACTGATCCCAAATGGTCTAAAGGCAAAATAAAACAGTTTCCCGTTATACTCGTACACTATGGAATCGCGATAGAGTTTTCTATTTGTGAAATATTCTGTACCAGCTGAACAAAGTGCTGTCGAAAAAACGGTAAGCTGGATACATGCCCCGTCAGAGGTGGCTGGCCCAGAAAAGCAAACTCGATCACACAAATTATACACCATATAATATCGAAATACAATTGATGGACTGATGAACCATTCTAGTTATGATCATTGTAGATATACTACCAATAGAAAAACATATTATTGATGACGCAATCAAATAATGTCCCCTATAAGAAATTTCAGATGATACCTACTCTACTAATAAATGGGATTTTTTCATTTGAGATAAGTATTTCAATTTAATATTATATTCATATATATTGATACCCTGCAATACGCTAATAATGTGTCTATTTGAATTTAAAATGTCATCATAACATTTTATTTCCCAGAATTAGATAATTACTTGTTACTAACTGACTATGGAAGTTTTTATAGTATATTTTTCACAATTAACCTAACTTTGGATCGCACTTTTTGAAATCTTTGTCTTTCTCACGACATATGGAAAATGGTTAAAATTTGTTTGATCTCAATAATGAGATAAATCATCTGAAATTCATTATAGAAAATGATAACATATTGTTGCTGGAAGGCAAATTTTTGATTATATTCATAGTTCTACTTAAACATATATTGAATATAAATATATATATTTAAAATCGGAAGAAATTCAAATATTAATAATTCTCAATATAATTATGAGATAGCTTAAAAATGCCGCTTTCTAACGATGTCTTGATGGTTGAATTATCAGAGTGTTACTCCCGGATAAGGTAGAGGTTCCGAGTTCAAGTCTCGGTAATGACCATTGTTCTTTTTAGTTTCTGACTTTTTTTTGTTTCATTTTTGTGTTTTAGATTATTGATATTATTTAAAAATTTAATAAAATAATTAATTTTATAAGATTTGAGTGTTTATTCCAATCCGTCCCTGTCTCCGCTTAACCCGACTTTCACATGTGACGTTAGCGCCGATAAACAAGGCAGTTTATTGAAAATGTACATACCGATAAACGTATAAAATGGCTGTTCGGTCGCTACTGAAGCACAATGGCTGACGGTTTTAGCTTTAGCTGATACGGGCCCCTCGCGCGGCCGTCCGCTCAATGCTATCGAAATGGTGCAGCCAGCCTCTCCTGACTCGCGGGACATTCCGCTGTCCGTTTTATTTATTTGACGAAAGTCGAGTCGGAGTTAAATAAAAAAAAAATGAAAAAATAACTTTAAAAGGACCACGAATATTGCTTTCATTTTTATGACTGATCGGTTTCGCTCAGCCTAAGCATCATCAGGGTACAAAAATAACTTTAAAAAAAACAGGTGTGTAGTTATATATACATACAGAAGGAGAACAAATTATAAAATAAAATAACAGAACAATAAGAAAACAATAGAAAAACATTTAAATTATGACAAAAGAACAGAGAGAGAGAGACAAATAATATTAATTAAAAGAGACAAAACGTCAACTGAGAAGGTGATTAAAGAATAATGATAAATTTTATGAGTTTACAGAAAATATAGTTAATATTGAACTACTGGACATTTTTTTGTAATAAGTATTAAGCATAAGTCAATATCAATAAGTCCTAGTTAATAGTCTAAATTCTAAGTCACTAGTCATAAGTTTTAATTATAAGTCTAAATTTTAAGTCACTAATCTTAAGTTTTAGCGAGCCGTAGTACTAGTTAGATAGACATTATGAGGGGTATTTGTATAAGCCCCAGCTAGTTAGCAGAGGATTACGAAAGAATCCATAAAATCAAAAAATCAAAAATTGTAAGAACTTAGTTATAATTTAAAATTTATATACCACCGGTTATTTGGCTTAGTGATTAAGTTGTAGGTTATGCTGATTGTGTTATAAATCGCCTTTGATGTGATATTTCTTTCACAAAAACGGTGTTATAAAAATTAGCCAATTATTATTATCATTAAATGGTAATTATATTTAAAAAAATCTTACTCCAGCTACTTCGGAAATATGATGAAATGATTGGGTGAGTGGGTTCTTCTTAATTACATCGGTAAGAAAGCATTAAAGTCAATCCTTTGAAATCGTATTTTAATATATTAAATATGTATTTCCACTACATATATTCAAAATGATAAAGATAGTAACGAACTAAAGTTAATCTAATAATCAACACTGGGGGAAGGTGTAATATTCCTAGGAGTGATTTGAATCCAGGAATGAAATATAATATACTATCTCTCAGAACTTGGTTCAGAGTTTCATTTAGATGATAATTTTCTTTTGGTTAGGGTACCTGACTACTTTACTATTCATTCGATGGTCTAGAAATTCTGAGATACAAAACACGTGAGTATTCCTCAATAAATTTTAGCCCATGGGAGATTTTTTGGTTTATCCCAGAGGATTAGTCCGGGTTCCTTTTGAGCATCTGGTCGAAACAAAGATTTGTTTGAACATTAAGATATCTACCTACACTTTACTTCAAAAAGTGTAAATTTTGCCAATCAAATGATTTCTTCCGTAAAATGCATTTAATAACGTATACTTAAGCTGGAAGAAGTTAACAAACTTCCACACTATTGAACAAATTCGTGTAAATTTATTTTGCAATATATGATTCAATCGAAGATTTATGCCAGAAATGGTTAACGAATCTGAATGGCAGTTCTTTCACAATAACAAAAACATATATTTTTCAATCGATTTTTATGGCCTAATCTCTAATTCACATTCGCAAAATACTTTGAAAATAAAACTTTAAATTAAAATTAGATAAATATTTAAATTATCAGAATAAGCAAACACTTTGTGGATTGACATGATTAATTAAATATTTTAATATTATTATGATAGTCTTCTCAATAAAACAAAGTAAAAGAAATTTATAAAATAAAATAATAGTGAATACCACACAAGGGTCCCAAACGCTCCCAACCATCTGGAGCCAGTAGGACTATGGCATCCCCATTTGGGATATATTGTGAGGTTGAAAGAAGTGAGAATGAGATGGAGAAGGAGATGTCACATAACTCCACTTCTGAATCGCCTTCATTGGCTTCGATGGCGTGAAAGAATAGAGTTTAATATTTGCCTTACGATCTTTAAGGCACTGCAGGGAATGGCACCAGCCTATATATCGGAACTGTGTGTCAAAATCCTTTTCAAGATAGGTATACCGAAATATCGACATGCAAATTAATTAACTATCCATCGCGCCGCAGGGGTAGGCAGAGAAGATGGACCGCCATACAACTTTGTCTTTGTCTCGTTGCTTCATTCGCATTCATACATCGTCTCATACATTCTCTTCTGTAATTCTGACTCTTCAAATAGCCCGAATCAAGTATTTTGTTTACTTGATTGTGCGATGTCTTTCTCGGGCGTCCCCGACTTCTTCTTCCGTTTACTTTCGCATTAAATATTTTTTTCACATCCCTTTCTTAGTTTATTCGCTCTACATGACCAAACTATTTAGGCGTCCCTTTCTTGATCGTATTCATTACGCTTACATCAGCCTTGCATTCTTTCCGGATATCCACATTTTGAACACGGTACATGGTTACATGGTTTTACGCACTTACGCCTCAGGAAACTCATTTTCACAGCATTCAATCTACTTTCATCTTTTTTCTGCAGGTTTTACTATACATCAGTGTTGGTATGAGCACTCCATTGTGGACTGCTAGGTTCGCTTCTTTGAACAATTGTTTTTTTGCACAAACAGCGTTCAGTCCTCCATTAATGGGTTTCCTGCATTCACCCTTCTTTCAATATCCTTATCAGCCTTTCCGTCTCTCGTAAGCATACTTCCTAAATAGACGAACTCATCCACTTGCTCCAAGTATTCATCATTCACACCTATATTGCAGTCTCTCTTTTAAACACCATAACTTTGGACTTACTTAAATTCATCATCAACTCATTCTGCATACACATTTGGTTCATCCTAGACACGAAAAACTGCAAATTAAATACGCATATTATTATTGTAATTGTATTTTTCAACAATATTACATTCCATTTGAAAATATTTTTCTTAAATAAGTTTTCCAACAGATTTTGGGGTCTGTTGACAATAAATGGAAATCTTATGCCAAGAAATTTCCGCAGGAAGTAAAACTCTCGCTGTCAATCATAAAAAAACGGCAAAAATTCCTAGGGGATATTCAGCAGACTTGATTTGGTCCTTGCGTTTAATACTATTGTAGAGTAAACCCAAATGTTATGCCCCAGGAAATAAGTTCTTTTGACTATCTCTTCGCGCTATGATTTGTGCTAAAATAATATATTGTACAAATGCTCTAGTCGAATGGAAAATAAAAAAAAAGGTGTAGGTACTTTATGTAAATACATACATAGAATGATGTATCTTTAATCGTTGAAATATACGAAAAAACCTGTTTTACTGAAAAAAATTGTAATTTCAATGTGTTGTTTTTTTACTCACATTTCTATAAGAATATTTTATTGTTATAAACAATTGAAAAAGGTGGTACAAAAAACATGTGTGTTTTATAACATTGTTAATATAATATTAGGAAAAAACGGTGGAAGCTAGAAAAACTGCTTGGCTGACCAAAGAATTCCAACAGCTGTGACACTTAACTCAAAAACTTAAAAAAAAATTGTAGGTATGTTTATTTAGGCGTGTGGTTGTGTTAAAAAGTAATCGTAATTAAATCGCAATAAAAGATACAATCTAAAAAAACATTAACAAAACACAAATATAAGGGTAAGTTTGAAAAATGTATGCTTCTTTCGATAATAACGGGTTTAAATTGATATAATTTAAAAAGTAAAGTTCGATGAACACAATAAAAATGAACAAATGTGTAAATACAATTTATTGCCTGGATTTCGGTTAACGATTAGGATTCGAATTGTAAAACTTTAAAGATATAAATGGAGCAAGCGTAGACCCTACTCGGATAAGATTACTAAGCTCCATTATTAAGCTAAGAATTATGTTAGAAGCCGTTTATAAATCTCAAGACGTTTACTGTATCTTCATATATTCCTACATTTATAAGTTCCCTACCGTCTAAAAATACTTTTCTATAAATATTCAATGGAGCTCGTTTCAAATAGGTATTCCAGGTATCGAATGCAGACATCAAGAAGGCTTTTAAAAATATAAGGAAGAAGTGCACTTCAGAACCTCTCTGTGAATTCTGTACAGCACTGCGGTATGGTTCATCAAACACTTTGCGAGGGCACCCGATAAAATCAGCTCGTACAAAACAGCCGCGACAAAAAAGATTTTTCTGGAATATGTTTTTTTTGTAGTAGGCGTATTTTTTTATTTTATTTTAATTGCTTCAACATACATCAAAGTTTACAGAGTATATAATAATAATTCTTTTTTAAAATTTAGTAAAATAACTTATAAATTACTCGATAATAATAATAATAATTGGCTGATTTATATAGCGCCGTTTTCGTGACAGAGATATCACCTCAAGGGCGCTTTACATCATAGTAAACATAA
This sequence comes from Drusus annulatus, assembly GCA_022651775.1. Taxonomy (NCBI): domain Eukaryota; kingdom Metazoa; phylum Arthropoda; class Insecta; order Trichoptera; family Limnephilidae; genus Drusus; species Drusus annulatus. Next base: position 282,787 of record JAGWCC010000517.1, on the reverse strand, counting down.
TATTACAACTAAGACTTAATATTAATATTTTTACGCGTGATAGCTGTTTCGCCTTCTGAGGGCCTTCGCAGTTTGATAATGCCCTCAGAAGGCGAAACAGCTGTCACGCGTAAAAATAATTACATCGCAGAGCTTTTAACTAAAAATTGTTTAAAAAAAATTAAAAATAATAATAATTATTGTTTAAATAAAATTAAAAAACCTAAAAATTAAAATATGCAGTTTTGATCACAAACAATTTCTGCATCGAATGCTTTGATTCTTGTTTGATTCGGAAATTTTTTATGGCCCTTCAGCCATCTAAAATATGTATTTACCATTTGTTTCATAGTGCTTTCTCACAAATTTGAGAGAAGACTTGACTTAAACGACACAAGTTTGGAACATTTTTAGCTTTTTGTCACTTTAGGTAACTCAGTGAGAAACATTGAGTTACTTGGCTTAACTTTTTTATTGAAAAAAAGAAGAATATAAGTGCTCTGGTGTAAACTTCCCAAACGGCGCTTCAACCCTTTTGCCTTTCTGGCGACGATATATGATTCAAAATAAAAGTTAAAAGTAATGTGTGTTTTAAAAAAAATTGTAACAATATGGTGTGCATTTAAAATAATAATATTTTTTTTAGAAATGCTTAATTTTATAAAACATTTACAGAAACAAAAAAAAATCATTCATTTATACTAAGTTTTAACAGATGTTCTCACTTACGTGAAAACTATCCAGTTATTAAAACTCAGTTAGTGTGCAATAATTTAAAAAAAAAATTACAAACATAAAGAATACATCAAATATAAAATCACAATAACTCAATCAATCATAAACAATACAAACAAAAGCAAGATACACAAAGAGAGACAAAAAAGATAGAAAATATGATAATATAATTAGCTCAATAAATTTTCCATATTTTTAAGCAATAGCAGGACATTTAAATAAAAGTATGCCACCATAAAATTATCTTCTTATCTCAGTTAATGTACCTATTGTGACTAGCTTTATTTTGTCGAGCAACGCTCATTTACTGGGGAAGTTTTTTTGTATTGGGCTGTTTCGTCAACGCGGTGTGGCCTTTGTAGATTCCCAGTACATTGGGACGGTTCATCACTTTGAAAGCTGTACTGACTCTTCACGTGTGGATTTTCCGAGGAACTTGACTCGCGATTTTTCGCCTTTAGATTGATTTGGGTCTTTGAAGTTTTAAAATATACCTGTTTACATCTTGCACACTTTGAAATGGTATATTACAATAGAAGTGTTTTTAACATATTTGTCAGTGTGTTAAGGATATCAAAGGTGGGTATTAAGTACGTACTAGTAACAAATAAGACCATAATAATAATTATTAAAATATTAATATTTTTTTTGTAGAAAGCAATCCCTTTGTAGATTGACATATTGAAGGAAATGAAATAAAAAAATGTTTTTAATTTTGTATCCTGATGATGCTTAGGCTAAGCAAAACCAGTCTGTCATAAAAAAATATGCATAGTCTTATACAAAGTTATTTTTTCATTTCTTAAAGACCATAATTAATATGATGTGGGGAATGATTTAAAACAAACAAATCCAGAGTTGTAGATACTCTAAGTATCGCCTTGATCAGATCTGAATAGACAGATACTTCTCAACCTTACTCTTCCCCATCTCCTTCCCCTCCCCACTACCTTCAGTCTCACAAAATACTCCAATTGGGGATGCCATAGTCTCACTGTCTCCAAGTTGTTCAGAGTAGTTGGGACTCTTGTGTGGTATTCACTTAAAAAAAGTAATAATATTTGTATAAGTTCGTAGTATATTAAGCGAACCATAGCTATCTTCTGACAAGAGAGAATAGTAGATAATTTAAGTATAGCCCTGATGAAAGACCACCATTAAGAATCGAAACGTTGCTTTAAATGGCTTTAGCCATAGTTGGTGACGAGTTCTGAATAGCCAGTTACTTTATAACCTTCTTCTTCCCCACCTCCTTCCCCCACTACCTTCAACGTCACAACATACACGAATTGGGGATGACATAGTTCTACTGCCTCCAGACGGTTGGGTGCAGTTAGGACTCTAGTGCGGTAATTACATTAAAAAACACCTTAGCTTTAATTACCTTCACACATCTTCTTAAGTCGCCATTGAGATGATATTTCACGACAGTGGTGCAGTAAAAACTAGCTTGTCGTTTTCGAAATGAAAACCAGTAATATAAATATAAAAATTTTGACCAGTCGGTTGACAGCTGAGTGGACAAACGCGTCGGATTCCCACCCGGGCGTCATGGGTTCAATTCCTCTGCTGGTTAAGTCCTCCATCATTAAACAAGCAACACTTTCTGCTTATTATGATGGCAGTAGGAGTTTTTCAAATATTGTCAGGTTATTCGTAACCCGGGATTGTGTGTCTTTCTTCAATTATAAAAATAAAACTAAAATAAATCAAGTATCTGATTCAAAAAGTATAATACCAAATCACCATCGACTATTTAAATCAACGGGGAGTATATAAATGACTGTTAAAGTCTACAAAAACATAAACTTTACTTTGATAATTTGTTTGAATGACTTTTTATTACTATTACAGTTGAATCAGCACAAATTAACGCTAATTGCGTGGACAAATTTATGTCCCTGGATCGATCGATACCCACAACCAATGGTTTTACTTTAATTGTCGGCCATTATCGAATCAATGCGAAGTAGAAAGACTTTAAATTTAGTATAATTAAGAAAATACGACCACTAAATTAACTACCCCCATTACCAGTTTTTCTCAATTCGTGAGAAAATACCTTTAGACTGGTATTAAAAATAAACAAATTGGCGTGTTTTTAATAAAAAATAAAATATTTTTCCTTAATATATTTTTATTTATTTATTTATAAATTAACGGACTAAAGTCCAATTACAAAAAATACATATAAAACACGAAATGGAAAAAAATAACAAGACAGAAGGAATAGCATATACATAAAAATAAATGAAGCGATGACAAAAATAAGGCAAAATAAACATAAGAGAGAACATTCAAGCCATGGTCTAGTCAAAGTTTTGGTAGAGTCGTAAAGAATGACGAAAATCATTTAGACTGCTACCAAAAATTTCAAGACCATGGCTTGAGTTATTAAGTCTTGACATTATGGAGAGTGGAGAATTATACCCATAATTAGTATTTTGATGATTGAGGGACAGCAAATCATTGTTTCATTTTATGCGGGTACTGTACTCAGATTTACCCCTTAATTGAAGGCTTTAATTATGTAAAGGACATGATAATTAAATGAGATTTGCTGCTTATTGTATTTAAACAACGTTTACATTCACTTTTACATGTATATTAAATTTATTAGTATAAAGGTATTACGTCATCTACCTTGTTTCATCTTTTGCTGCTCGTAAGTGCTTAATCTGTGAGAAATAGTTTAGATACAGGCAAATTCTCTATATTTTATGTTTAATTTTGTGTATTCATTAGTGTTTGTATTTTTGTTTTCTCCTCAATAAAAAAATAAATGAAAAAAAGTACTCAAACATATTCATTGTTTTTTTATGTGATTTGCTAGCCAATGTAACCGAGTGATAGATAATCCAAATATCGCCCAGGTGAAAGACCATTCAGAATTAAAACGATTTTTTTAAATGGGTTGTTATCATCTTTAGTGACCAAATCTGAATAGCCAGGTACCCAACCTACCTCTTCGCAATTTCTTTCTGTTCCTCCCTACCTTTAGTCCCACAGCATATTCCTGTTAACACGCCATACTCTTACTTGCTCCGGACAGAAAATCTTGCGTGGTATTCACATAAACAAAAAAAAACTGTCTAGTAGGGGTGGCCAAAGCGTCGACCGCATAACTCTTCTTAGTCGCCCTCCTATCTGAAGTCGCGTACAGACAAAGAGCACGGGCGAACACACGCTAGACAACGGAAATCGCCAATTCCTAGCAAACCTGCGTTCGCTATCGCTTATACGTCCACACTTCTTCGCCATTCTCTGCGCGAATTCATTTGCTAGAGTTCCGACCTCAGAGCAATAATAATATTTACAAGAGAGAGCGCTGCTGTAGTCAGTTTTGATGAGTTTTGCCGGACTCGGCTAGGCCTGGTCGTGGCCAGAATTAGGATTAGGGTATTTATACATCCACTCATAGCACATGTCGACATAATGTTTTTGTTTATTCGTATAACCACTTTATCACAGTATAGTTATAAACAAAATAGAGCATAAAACCCAAAAAACCGTTGACTTATGTCCATTTATGTCGCATATCAAAACGTGTGGGCGGAGTCAACGGAGACGCGGGGCACGAAGAACATCCTTACTTTAAAGCGGTGAGACAATTTGGAAAATTTTGCTGTCTCTTTCTTTCTCGTGTTTTACGACTTAACCCGGAGAAAGTGATTTATCTCAAATTTGTATAGGTTGCAATAAAATAATTAGCTCTTCCTCCATATATTGTTACTCCAAGGTTCCGCCAAAAAACGCGAGCTGCTGACAACCACGTACTAACAACTGCCAAAAAATGTCCGACGACCCCACAAATATCCCACAAGCCGTCTCTCAATAATGGTCTATTAATAAAAATAATTTGTCACTTGACCACTTCATATTTTTAAGTCTTCTAAATTCTGTTATCAAAACAACTGGATATTGTTTATGTTTATGTTTATTTTAAATTAAAAGTTATTTTAGGCTTTAAATTACTACTTTTCTTATGATCACTCAACACATACAATGTTAGTAGACCGCCGCCAATAATTTTAAAAGCAGGTCGCCTGTAGTCATCAAAAGTTTTGCCAACCCTGCTGTATGGTATGCATAAACATATGACCACTACAAATAATATACCTAGCAGGACCTTTAAAATAGATCTTCAAACATTTAATATCTAAACAGGTTTATTTATTGCTTAAAATAATTGTGTAAGTATTTTACAAATAACCACTGCACTAACCGAGCTTTCAATGATATTTTAATCTTTGTGACGATATCGTTTTGTTATTTATTTGTTTTTATATAAACGTAAAATTCGTCCCCTATCGAATCACATCGTCCTTTGATCGGATGCGGATCTAAACTTTGACATCCGCCGCTCCTAGCGACCTTCGCGGAACTTTCAAAGATTCCAAATTTTAAAGGGGCGCTCAAAAAAAGAACATTTGAAACCGGATGTTGCTGGTCGTTAGGAAGAAAGCGGGGGGAAGGGCAAAAAATACTGGAAACCCCGCCGGAAGTGCCCAAGCTCTTTAATAATGATCGCCGAATTTATTGCCACCAACAATGTATTATTGCTGTAGGGGGCAGTAGATAAATCCCACCAAACAAAGACATTATCTTACACAAACGGAGTGAGATTATGTAGAAGTTACTGTAATGGTATGTAGATTATTTGCCACGTTGAAATAACTGCTTGTACTTTCTTTAGAACGTTACAAAATAGACAATTGTCAAATATATCAAGTTTCTTTAGTTTTTGAATGTAGAACATTTCCACATGACACAAAGCTATTGAATATTATAAAAAAACAAACCTAATAAAGAAACAGTGTTTTGATGATTTATTTTGTTCCTATCGAAAAAAAAAAAAATTAAAAAAACCTTTCTAAAAAAAAAGAGTATTTAACGCCTGTCTTTGTTAACCGCTAAAATGAACTTAATACCAGCATAGATTAGATAGTATGTAGAAAGTGCACGAGCATGAAGATAGAAACTGGTATTTTGATTTTGTAAAGAAGTGCATAAGCCATACATGAATGAACCCAGAGCTTTAAATGTAAGATGAAATAATAACTATTTACGTTTTTGTATAAAAAATGTTAAAAATATTTCATTTTTGTCATATATAATAGTAAAGTTTATTCCTTATGTACACCGTACAAATAAAAAAAAGTTTCAGAGGAAAAAAAATAATATATAAGGCTTGGCAATAATACGTTAAGACTTTCAGCTACACTGCACGGGAATACTGATAATGTTATGTGATTAGTATTAGTATTAGTAGTATTATTATCGTATTGGCGTAATGATTTAATAAAAAAATAATTATGAACCTAATACTGTGAAATAATGCGATGTAATGATACTGTTTTACGAATAGTTAAATAGCCGCAAAAAATGGCAAAAATTTATGCATTTGCAATTTCTTTAATGATATTTAAAACAAAAACAAAAAAATTGACATATTAAAAAAGAATAAAATTTAAAGCTTTTATGCTGATTATTTTCATATTAATAATTGAAGTAATATCAATAATCTTCAACGTAAATATGAAACAGAAAAAATATAACGGTCAAAGATGGCAGCCAAATCGGAAGAAAAATTTAAATAAATAATATTAATAATTTTCAAAAGAAAGAATGAGATCGATTAAAAATGCCAGTTTTCTATAAAGTGGCTGAATTGGCAGAAGTGTTACTCCCGGATAAAGTAGAGGTTCCGAGTTCGAGTCTCGGTCGCGTCCATTGATGTTTCATATTTACGTTGAAGATTATTTCAATTATTAATAAACTTACTGTTTTTGTTTGGGTAATAAAAATAAATTTATTGATTTTGCGTTCCTCGTAGTAATTTATTTGTTTTTGGAATAATTTAATAATTAATATGTGTTGGGAACTGGCTTTTTATTGCTGATAGAGACAACGTTTTATATGAGTATGAAGAATGTTTGGTATGTTTTTGTTAAATTTATATTCTGGCAATTTTGATATTTGTGGTAATTATTTACAGTTAATTTAATAAACGTAAATCATCGAAAGGCTGATACAGAGATTTAAATTTGTAATTAATTAATTATAATTTGTTGTCGACGTGTTTGCATGTTTTGCCTTATAACCTTTAGAAGGTAGCGGTTTTAATAGAAGTTGATTGAAGTGACACTCCTTCGAAATTAGATTGACATGTGGGATAAAGGTTGTAATAAGCTCAAGAATCGCTGTATAAGGGTACGTCCTGCAACACCCTGTATAGTAAGACATATTCTGTTGATAAAATGGTAATATTTGAATTATTCATTAAAATATTACCACCATATCCATTTTCTTGGCTACTGATATTTTATACGCTTTCAATGCAACTGTTTTTTTTAAATCTTATCTTTTTTTATTTATAATTATAAATACTTTACATTACTGCATTCCCATATAACATATACGTACGTTTCTGATAACACGTTAACAGCTTAAAGGTTTGATTAACACGTAAATAAAAAACATCAAAATTGGTAATACTTCTAAATTTATTAATAATCCTTATGGTAGCTAATTTATGTAGGGTCATTTTAGTGAAATATTACCTCAAGAGCGCTTTACAAAACTTAAGAACCATGGCTAAATTTCTCATCAAACTATCGATTTACATATCGAGAAGCTAGAAAATGACCTTATTGAAATATGTCACGGGCTGTGAAAAAGTTTCAAGCTTTTTGTTTAGCAGTAGATCGAGAATTTGTCGATCACTGTATGAAAAATATTATAATAATGGCAAGTTTAGATGCTAACGGGCTTGATTAGCTTTCAAAATCAGGACAATTCTGTTATTTATGGACACGGTTTTCTGAAAAGATGAATTTTGAGTTTAGCTCTGAACTCTGTCGAGTCTTTTATTATTCTCAGATCATGTGGCAGTTTATTCCAGACTTTAGAACGTGACACTCTAAAGGCACGCACTCTGAACTGAGTGTCTAGTGGGCCCTTGTCTCCATTTATTCGAACTTATTGTCACATTTTACACCGTCGCAAATTGATGATAAGCGCCATTATTATTTTTTACCGTTACCACTTAAAATAATCGCCCCCGTTAACCACCGATTCTCAACCCATTTCAGTATTTGATTGAATTACGAGCAGGTGTCAAGCATTATAGCATGATCGTCATTACTAAGGTCTAAGTTTGCTTGCAAAAAATGTGGAAAAACGCTTTTCACCTAAGCAAAGTGAATAAATTTTATTTATATATTATCTACAGAAATGAAAAAATAACTTTGAATAGGACCAGGGATATTATTTTAATTTTTAAGACTGACTGGTTTCGCTTAGCCTAAGCATCACCAAGGTATAAAATTAAATTAATAAAAAAAAATATAGTGTGCGGTTATACGAAGGTCATCCAGAAAGTAAGGTTACAACATTTATGTAGAATCGAAAAATGATTGTATTTAAGTGTAATTCACAGGATACTTCACAAACATATCAAAATATTTTTCAACGTAATCGCCGTTGTTACCTACCATAGACTGCCCCCGACCCTAAGATAACATGAATCCGGCTGTGCATCTTATCTAGCCGTGTCAACGACACCGAATACACTATTATCTACAATGGACCCGGAGGTGGACTGCACACGACTCCAGCAACGATATCACTTATAAAAGGGACCGCAACATCCCACAAGACGTTAATCTACGACCTTCAGTTAAAGAGACTACATGTCTAGTTTGTTTGTTAGATTCTCCATTTGAAATTGTAATTAATCTCACTTGTACTGTTTGTCTACTTTGAATAAATATTGTGTTTCCATCAACGCATTAATTTTATTAAAAACTAATAAAAGTTAACTCCGTCGAGATAGAAACATTTCTGTAGTCAGGGCACCAGGTTTTGTATGGCAGTTTTATAGACCTCCGCCGCCAGCTCTATCAGACACTTCCTCGACCTCCTGATCGTTGAAAAAGAGTTTCCTACACAAAAACTCCTTTAGTTTAGTGAAGAGGTGATAGTTCAAAGGTGAAATTTCCCCGGCCTCAGGAGCCCTTACTCTCTGGTTGAACCTCGTATATACGAGGCCTGTTCAAAAGAAAAGGTGAATTGTGAATTTTCGCGGGCTGTGTATATTCTATTATCGATTTTTTTTGTTATGTTGGTACACATATGTTTATCATATGTTAGCATTATCATCCATTTTGGATTAGTGGTTTTTTTTGACAATTGGAAAGGTTAGTCACGTTTTTGCGTGTTCTTCGATTTTTTACTTTTGAAAAAAAAAAGTGATAAACATATGTGTACCAACAAAAAAAAAAAAAACAAAAAAAACGATAATCGAATGTACACAGCTCGCGAAAATTCAAAATTCACCTTTTCTTTTAAACAGGCTATGTACATATAGAGGGAGATCGAAATATTAAATAAAATAATAGAACAATGAGAAATAACACTGTACTGATGATGCTTAGGCCAAGCTAAACTCGTCGGTCATAAAAATTAAAATAAAATCCGTGGTCTTATACAAAGCTATTTTTTCATTTCTTAAATATGCCAAACCACAAAGTGATTGCTTTCTACGAACATATATATTATCTAATTGAATAAGCGCTGAATTTGACTCATATTTTATAATTGTGGAGATCCACAGATACTGGGTAGAGTTTCTCACGTCGCATGCAGCAGGGGTAGCTGTGAGAATAAAACGTCGAGTCTTATTTTCAATAAATCGTTTTCGTTTCCTTCGACAAAGTTAACGGCGTCCCATGCCTCAGGCTTCGAGTCACGGCCTCCTGCCAGGCAGGCGGGCAGGCAGGCTGTCAGGAAACTAAGGCGGCCGAGCAAAGTTAGAGCTTTGATTAAATTCTTTAGAAATTAGTCGTTAAGAATTCATTTGTCAAAAAACGGTAAGCCGTGACAAAGTTGGGGGGAAGTTTCGCCCCTTATTAGTTTATGCGCTCTGGATCGCGAGTCGCCGGCATTATCATTCCGTCGAAACGAGCCTTGTTATGAAAGACATCAGCTTGACAGATTAGAATTTAATTTTATATTGATTTATTTTAATTCTTTTGCGATCTGTTTTCCGACATTAACTACAAAATAATTTCTTTTGTAAATGCGTACGTTTGTATTAGTGCTGGGCGTTGACGATAATTAAACAAAACTCCACCACCGTTATCGTTGGCAATTATCAATAATAATAATATTTGGATGATTTGTACAGCGCCGTTTTTGTGAAAAATCACGTCAAGGGTGCTGTACAGATCTTATTTTTTAGTTGAAGAAAATATACAGGAACATACTTACCTGGCAGGTCCCATCAGATTGACACACATATTTACTTAAAATTATGGTTTTTTAAAATTATTTTTATTTTTTATTTAATTTGTTTTGTTTTTTACTCAATTTTTTAGTTAATTTATTTTATTTTTACTTTATTTTTTATTTAGTATTATTATTTTCCAATTTTAGGGCATGAGATCAAATTTAAATGTACTTTCTGAATTTGTCAATTGTTGAATATTACCATTGGCAATAACGCCGATGTTGAAGCGACGATATTGATTTTAATAATAATAATTCCCTGTTGGAAGAGTTGAAACAGTTGGGTAGTTGGAGAAGTTAAAGGTGCTATGTATAATGCAACAGATATATATTACTTACCACCGGTAGATTCGTTCGACTCTAGGCACTACGTATCGGCCGTTTTGGATAGGAAAATCCACTAAGACGTCTAGTAAGCAGGAATACAACCAAAATTGCGCATAATATCGGCCATGGAGTATACACTCATACACCTTTTTGTTTATTTGGCGCTAAAGCTAAAACAATAGCTACACACGCAGTGAGTATTGAGACTGCGTAACGTTAAATAGTATTCGTGTGTGGCTACTGATATTTTTAATAATTATATTTAACTGTTGGCGCAAATTTTCGTCAATAGCGTTAGACGTTTACTGCATCTAGCTGTTATTTCTAACGGCTCGTTATATTTTGATACAGTGTGTATGTACAAGTGAGATCTTTTCAAATTCGGAACTGATGTAAACCGAAAATATAAAATATTGAAATAATATTTTTTCATATCTCTAACTTCCTAAAAAAGTACATACCTATATTTTATATGATCGTGTTAAAGCAATCCCCTTTTTTAACAAGTCAATTTATTTTCCTCGATTTTTCACGTGTAACAACTAGTTAGTTTTTATTTGATCTCAATCATGTGAATCAATATTTTTAAAATTCAAATCCATGATTACTAAATATAAATATTGTAAATCAGAACCACTGAAGAGAAAAATCTAATAGTATTTTTTTCCTTTCTTTTTGTCTGGGGCCCAGAAGTCGAAAGGTCTTGCTTTTGTAAGTTGGCAACACCAGTTTTTTTTTTCAAATCTTTATAAATCACACATCTATTGGTATTTGTTGATTACTTGACCACAATTATTTTTATTTGTCGATTCCATGATCCCATCGATCACTTATTAAGAATATTGTTAAAAATATGTTTATCTAAACATTCTTAGCGTATAATAGAAGTACATACCTTAAATGTGTGTTTTATTTTTAAATAGCCATAAGTGTGGTTAAGATCCTCGACTACGGATCCAGAGGTAGTGGGTTCAAATATTAGTGCGTAAATACATTTAATTTAAATAATATGTCCAATTTCAAATTTAATTAATTTAAAATAATACAAACCTTTTATATTTGCAGTGCATCTCAGAGTGGTAGATAATTTCAATATTACTCTGGTGAAAGACCACCATTCAGAATGAAAACGTTGCTTGAAATAGCTTTTGCCGTGTTTAGTGACCAGATCGAACTAAATTAAATACTAGTAAGCCTTCCCCTTCCTCATTTCTTTTCTTTATCTAATCTTCTCAGCCTCACAATATACCCAAACTGGGAATGTCATAGTTCCACTGGCTTCGGACAGTCGGGGACAGTTGGGACTCTTGTGCGGTATTCATATAAAAAAAACGCGTAGAAGACGAAATATTATCAATGGGTTTGGAGGAAATATAAATAAATATTGAATAATAATTAAAGATTAAAACACTGTTAAATAAGATAAATTATACATATACTCATAGTTCGATCGCACAGCGAATCAAACCTCAGAACTCGCTATTACCATAGCGAAGAAACCGCTTGACTTGCTTAACAAAGGGTGTTAAATGATGCTGCTTGTCCTGTCCAAGTGGAATAATAAATTATAAGAGCTTTGCTTAAATTACAGTTAACTGCTTGGAACTTCCAACTTGAATATGACTAGTTCTTTGAAACAATTTCAAAGCTTCCTGAAAATTATAAAAGCTGTTAAATTTTCATAAACATTAAACAAAAACATCCCTTTGAATTGTATGGAGATTATTTTCTTTGCGCACGACACACAATGAGAGCTTTGATTGAAGAAAAGGCTACGAGATATTTTTTTTGACTTGATAGCATTCAACAAATAACCAATATCCAAACATGTTGAATTTACCCTTATGATAGTCAACCTCAGATAAAAAAAGGCGTGAGAAGTAGAGAGGTTTATTGCTTTGCCGGCCTCCATGGTCGAGTGGTAAGATGTTCCACTACGAATCCAGAGGAAGCGGGTACAAACCCAGCGTGTGCAAATACGTTTAATTTAATTAATACGTATAATAAAATAATAATTAGTATATTTGTGGCACGTTCCAGAGTGGCGAATACTCGATAAGAATCGCCCTGGTTAAAGACCAACATTAAGAATCGAAACATTGCTTAAAATGGCTTTAGCCATGTTTAGTAAACAGGCCTGAAAAGCCAGATACTTCCCAACCTTTTTCTTTCCCATCTCTTTCCCTTCCCCTCTACCTTGAACCTCACAATATACTCCGATTGGGAATGCCAAAGTCTCACTGGCTCTAGACGGTTGAGAGCAGTTAGGACTCCCGTGTGGTATTCACTATTAAAAAAAAGGTTTTCTTAGAAGTCAAACATTACACATTCAAAATATTAAGTGACGGAATCAAAATAGACCTAATATACCTCAGACTTAATTTCTGATATTCCTTAATATTCCCTTCTCTTCATAAAAAAAACACTTCTCACCACTGTGAGCCCCATAGCCTAAAACTATTATGGCGCTTGTATGGTATTGTGTAAAGAAGATTATATATATCTTAAAGAAATTTAAAAAATAACTCACGTAATAAGATCACGGTTACGTTCATCATCAAGGTACAAAATTAAATTAAACATAAAATACATATACCATATACATACAGAGGTAGAAAAAAATATAAAATAAAATAACAGAACAGTGAGAAAATAATAGAAAAACTTTTTAAAATATATAATATATAACTGCACACTTTGTATTTTTGTTTAGTTTAATTTTGTATCCTGATGACGCTTAGACTAAGCCAAATTGGTCGGTCATAAAAAATAAAATGATATCTGCGTCTTACAAAAAGCTATTTCTTCATTTTTTTAAATATGTGAAACCACAAAATGATTGCTTTCTACGAATATATATATGTATGCTTGTTATTTATGTAGTACAATTTTGTAATGTATCGTTTGGGTTTGTAAAGAAAACAAGTAATAATTTACTTTAATGGTTTATTTAATATTGTATGAAACATTTAACAACCCTTAGAGCATAAAGTACCGTACAAGATCATCAAAAGTTTGGATGAAGTAAACAATAAACATCCCTTATAATACCTCTAGGTTTCTAGTAGAAAACGTACATACATGAACAGGTTTGCCCCTAAAATCTGGGAAATTAACTAACTTGGAATTTTACTCGAATATCATAATTGTCTATGGATTGTCTTTGTAAAGTGAAAAGTCGCCCTCACGTCGAGAAAAACACAGGGAAGCAGGTTTCAAGGTACATTGGTTAAAAATACATGAGACTACTTTGCAGCGATCACTATGCAATGTACGTGTTTTCGATAAATGTCTAATTGATTATATAATTGAACATCGTATATTTTTATACATCAGCCTCCTTTACGACAGCTGTAGAGCTATGTGTGGAAGGTAAATCACAATTAACAATCAACGAGAACAAGACCGTCAGCGCCTGTAAATACGTTATATGAAATAAAAAATGAAAAAATTACTTTGTACAAGACCACAGAATTTGTTATTTTTTTATGACCGACCGGTTTCGCTTAACTTATCATCAGGGTACAAATTAAACTAAATAATCAGTTACATTTGTCCAGTAGTCCAATATTATGTATATTTCTCGTGAGCTTATAAAATTTCTCATTATTCTTTAATCACCTTCTCAGTTGACGTTTTGACTCTTTCATTTCATATAATCTGTCTCTTTTTCTATGTTCCTTTGTTATAATTAAAAAATTATTCAATTGTTTTCTCACTGTTCTCTTCTTCATTTTATATTGTGTTCTCCTTCTGTATGTTTATATATATAACTGGACAATAAGCATTTTTTGTTAAGTATTATTTTGAACCCTGATGATGCTTAAGCTAAGCGAAACCAGTCCGTCATAAAACTTAAAACCTGCGATCTTATACAACGTAATTATTTCATTTCATTAAATTTGTCAAACCACCAAGTAATTTTTCAAAGTTAAGCTTTCTACGAAAATACATTATATAAAAATGAGGAAAAATCGCATTGCTGCATTGTCGGGAATCAAACTCGGAACCTCCCGACCCAAAGACAATACGTAAACCATTAAACTACAGACTATTTAATCTTGTATAGGCTTTGCATCTCTGTACTCAATTAAGTCTATGTTATAAAATAAACTAACTATTACTAAGAAAATAAGATGAGCAATTAACATTTCACTTCCTTAATTAAATTTATAAACGTATGTTATAAATAGAACTAGCGAATTGAAACTCGAACATTGTTCACACCTTTTAGCAACGATAACAATGAACTTAAGCCAGTAAAATTAGTAATAGGTTTCCATCCGATAGTATCTTATGTTAATTAAGACAATAACTGTATTATTATCCGTAGACTCAGAATTAATGAATTACTGTTCCTCAATCATCACTCTACTAATTATTATTGATATCATTCTCCACTATCTAGAATATAGAAACTTGTTAAATCAAGCCACGATCTTGACATTTTTGGTTCCAGTCTAAATGATTTTTGTCATTATTTACGACTCAAAACTCTACCAAAACTTTGACTTGACCTTGGCTTTGACTTGAATGTTCTTTCTAATGGATATTTTGACCTATTTTTTATCGTTGCTTTATCAATATATTATGTATGTGCTGTTTTTTATCTGTTGTTCTTTTTTCCCATTTCGTGTTTTATAATTGGACAATTGCTCGTTAGTTTATAAATAAATAAATTATAAGTGAATATTTCCGTGCCATGTGTCGGTAGTTCTCTTTAAGAGCAATAGCTTAAAAACTTTGTGTAATGAATACTGATTTGAAATATATACAATGCTAGATTTAATTACGGTTCATAACAAATAAGCTAGCATAAAGTCACCAGTGCTTGAATGCTTCGAATCAGAAAACTGCTTTAATCTCGTAGATATCTATACCTACATTGTTTTGAAAATTTACCACGTTTTATTGCCGTCATTCAGTCATCAGATCACTATTGGCTACTTATCTCAACAGTTGGGCATTTACACAATCCTTCTGCTAATATTTATTCCCGATAGCACCATGTTATCGGAAAGATAACAATATGTTGAATTCTAGGAGTTTTTTTCTATACCGTTCCATAATACTGACTTTTAGTTTACTTTCTGAATTATTTTCAGTTAAAAACATTCGCCTTTTTCATTATTTATTAACTATTAAACTCAAATTGATTAGTATCACTTTACATTCAATAAAAAACACTAATCTTTTAGTTGATAATTATTTACATATGTATTATTACAAGTAATATAAAACCACAATAATTAAATTCAAAGCCTTACAAATTTTTCTTCTCCATTCTTCATCATTTCAAGGAAAATTGGTTAACGTTCCATTGCCATAAACCTTAGTTTATTAACTGATTTCGATAATGTATTAGTTTTCATATAAAATAAACAATATTGTACACTTTAAAATGAACACTTGCAACATATATTAGATTTGCACTATTAAATTAATTAAGATTATATTGAAAATATTTTACACCATCTGGTTTCACTTTTTTTAAATTAATAGACATTTACATATTTTAGTTCAATTAAGAAACGTTTAATATATATTTGGATACCATATCTAGATCTTGAAACAAAATTGCAATTATTTATCATTAAAAAAAAAACAATTGCTGTTTCTTAATGTACACTCTTTAACCTTAACGCCGCGATCCTTACCTAAACAAAATTACATACATACGTAGCACTCTTTGTGACATTCCTAACTAATCATTTTAAGCTGTGCTATATTTTTTTTTTATTTCACGATAGATTTATTATTGGCTTATCTTAGAATGTGTGCTCTGTTTCATCTTAAGTACGATGAAATAGATGAATATACAATAGATTTCAGGATGCGCCTCTTATATCGTAAACAGTGAGACATAACAAAAAATCAAGCGGCGTCTCACCGGTGCTTACACATACCAACGCGGTGTTTATATGACTACGAGTGTACTCATCGATGCACTAACTGAAATCATTTGGGATGACCTCACGCACACTACGCTAGAGACAACGGTACTGCGGCGCGAAATTCAAATGACTGGACCAGCATTTCGATTCATCTTCAGTTTCAATCCGCTTTATGTAAACAAATCAGAAGTTTTCACTAGTCACCAGAGGATGACAGTACGAGGAAATATTAAACTATTTTTAGGTTCACTTATAAACTAACTTCGTGATGTATTGACGGTGTACACAACAGATTTGTCGGGCCGCATGCATGTATGCATGAGGCACGGTTTGTTCTCGCATACATGTATGCGCATAGCGGTGTAAGAGTTAAAGGTCAATATATTTACCGCCGTATCAGAAACCATACATTTTTTTTTCTTCTTACTCGGCCAGGAAATGAATTTAAAAGCGTTCATTTTGATTAAATCTAACCGTAGAAGGGGGTGAAGATCAATACATTTCGTCGACATAATGGTTGGATAACTTTGTGGCACAAGGGGTTTTTAAATTTAATTAATATGTATCCAGACCGTGTCACTAAACCATTCCAAAAACGAGAGAATATTTATTGGAATCAATTGGTTTGCCACCTTTGGCATATCGACTTGACCCATGTGAAGTAGGTGATCTGCAAAACTGTGTCCTTGCAAGAGCTTCGAGGCTATTTCGTAGTTTATATTTGAAAAATGTGATAATTTTTTACATATTTACAAAAACTAAATCGGAAAAATTAGCTATTGTTAATCTAATATTTGCCTTTGGCAGAGCACGTTTACTAATATAAAGGGTCAGCACACAAAAATACACACTTTTTGGCCATCTAGTAAAAGCAAAACTACAAATTATGTATTTGTTTATTCTTAACGGGTTTTTAAAAATGTCTAAGATTTCCAGAGAATACAATTCTTTAACAGTAATCTTCTATTTTTTTATTGAAATGGATCCTAGAATTTTAGGTAAGACGTTCAAAAATTCCTCTGCTGGTTTTAAAGATGCACCTTTTTCTGACATTTTAGAACGTTTTTCATAGAATGGATTACAGTTAAAACGTTGTATTCACCAAAAACCTCAGACATTTTTCTAACTTCTAGTAAAAAAATTGCGTATAAATCATTTGTAGTATTGCTTGTATAAGAATGCTACAAAGTAACAATTATCGTCATTCTTGAGTGCTGACCCTCAAGTCAAAATGAGAAATATTTATGTTGAAAATATTTAAATGAAAAATCAATCATCTTATAAATATTTTTAAACAAAAATATTACGTAAGCATCAGATCAAGACAAGTTAAAAAGGTAAATACTATATATATTTAAATCTACGATCTACAGGACTTGAATCAATCGTTATTGAGGAATCGGGGGGGCAATTTTTATTAAATGCTTCGATATATAACGTTTGCAAGTATGTGTATGTACGTGGTCTCAGATAAAATATTCTCTATGAAACTCCTTTTTTAATTTTCAGACATGTTCAAGGTCTATAAAAAGCCTCGCTTTAATGAGGATTTAAAACAAAGTAATATGTCATCGTTAGTGATTGGTGGTGAAATGGGTAAGATGAACCAACCTTGAGCTTTATAAATACTTGCTTGTTGTTACTGTTACCAACCAGCTTCATCCGCCTTAAAACAATATTGTTTCTTAGTGATCAATCAAAAAATATTTAAAAAAAACATTGTATCGTTTAGTCTTCTTTTTTTAAAGGTAAACTGATATTTAATAGCTCATTGGCACATGATGGAAATGACGGTGCTAGCTGTGTATAAAGAAACACTGACCTAAAAAATTTTAACAAAAAAATATTTACAGATATTATGATGCCATTGAAAATTGAACGAGATGTCGGCTATATATTTAAGACTTAGCTCATTTAACAGTAGAATATATAATTTTACGTGTCTTTTTAGTCATGAAAGAAAGATGGTCTGCTTTCACTTCAAATACTTGCCTTCCATAGGTAACGTAGTGATGAATTTGATTGCATATTATGTGAATGTAATTTACCTGACCTAACAATTATTCCGTTGACCTTTAAACCACACATCATTAGTATTCTTTCAGTTGGTTGGGGGCATTGGCAGCTTCCTAAATTTCTCGTAGAATTCACCATTACCTGATACCGAATTACTTTTATTACCACTAAGGGAGGTGTGCAGTTGTATACACACCTCCCTTAGTGGTCGTAGTTTCGTAGTCGTTAGTCGTAGTTTTCCTCTTTTTCATACGGTTAGAGATCGGTTGTGACTACAAAGGGAAGCTGAGGTATTTCAGCCATTCGTTCTTCATCAGGGGCTTTACACCTTCATTCACAGACTATCCGACTCCGGCAAGAACTGCTGTTGGGCGACAGAAGACAGGGCCATGTCGATGGGCTTGGTGTCGTCGTATAAAGCAGGAGCTTCGCACAGGATCACGAAAGTGCCCACTATGGAGGCAATGGTGAAGATCCAGAGGAAGAGACGGTCCAATACCATGGCCACAAAACCCCAGTCCTGATCTTCCTGTTGAACAAATAAAAAATAAAGGTGAGTTATATCAGTGTGAAATGGTACATTGTGGTATTTTACACGAAATGACAGCGCATATTTAAGCAATTTAAATTTTTAATAAATTTTAATTCATGAAAATTAAATAAAAACTTTGTAAAAGACCACAGATTTTATTTATTTTTTTATGACCGACCGGCTTCGTTTAGCCTAAGCATCATCGTTTTTTGTTTAGTTTAATAATAATAATAATAATAACAGTGAACTTACATAGCGCAGTTTTGTGATATTTCACCTCAAGTGCGCTTCATGCTAAATTAATTATGCTAATAAGATTAACTAACAAGGAGAAAATAATACATAATATGGATACAAATTAAAACTATCTAAAATAATGATCGTTATCATAAATCACGAGAGAAAAGGTTCAGATATGGGTATAACATGTATGTGTATGTGTACATCAACAGATTAAAAAACAATTTACTAGGAGCTAAGGGTATAAAAATTCAGATGAAACAAATTAATTCATATAAACACATTTGTCGAATCAAAGAAAAGGAAATATGATTGAGGACAGTTAATATGTGGGCACTTAAAACATTAATATTCAAGTATTGTAAGTAAACGATTCTAAAAATGTAAACAGTGTAAATACAGAAAGTAACAAAAGAAAATAAATATTTTATGACAATGAGTATATGGTTTTCAGTAGATAGTGAGGACATTGAGTTATAATGATACAAGAAAGGAGAAAACCGAAACAAAGCAAATTAGGGATGTTTTCAATATGGTATTGTGTAATGATCGCTGTGCGACCGACAGAATGCTCCTTGGGTGAGGGGCGCTTTTGTTCGGGCCTGTTGAATAAAATATAATCACTTTTTCTTGAATACTTTTTATTGGAAGAATTTAAATAATGTTAATAATTAAATTTTTAACTGAACAGGGTTTACTACTGCACAGGAGTAGGATGAGAATATGAATGTATAGTGATGGGTAGTGGTAGTTAGAATAGTAAAGAGTGTTTTTACAGAAATGCTCTGCTTTTATACCTGCATGGTCAAACTTAGAATATTAGAGTCCAAACATGTGGTCTATGGAATAATACATTTAAAAATAATTTTAGAAAGCGATGTTAGGATATTATTATTGAGACAGAAATACATTAAAGGATGCAATCAGGATACAATATGATATTGGTATGAATGCTTAGTGACATGGGTAATTTGCAGGTGTACTAAACTAGTTGGCCCATTACACCTGATTGTGTCGGTCATAAAAATTATAATAAAATCTGTGGTCTTATAAAAAGTTATTATTTCATTTTCATTGAATATGTAAAACCACAAAGTGATTGCTTTCTCCTCAAATATATTTTTTAATTTGTGTTTATTACTTACATTTAATATTAACACATTTAATTAATTTAAAATTATAAATAGTATATTCGTGGCACGTAGCAGAGTGGTAAACACTCTAAGTATCACCCTGGTGTAATACCACCGGACGAGAAAGTAAAATAGTTAAAACGAAAACGAGTCGACAGGTCAAGTTACCTCAAACTGGTTACTACGAGTTACTGACTGGTTAGTGACAAATAGCGCCGTCTGAGGTGTCTCATTCAACTTGGTCCTGACTCAACGCGGACTAGCTAGTGATTTTCGTCAGTGACTAGTTATTTTTAGTAGCTCCGTGTGCACACGGCCTAAGGATTATGCGTTCAGTGGTTAGCGCTATAACACAAATTAAAATAAATCGATCAAAATAAATTTCATAATTTGAAAATAATTTTTCATTTACTGAATATTCTAAATCAGTATTAAAAAATTATCCCACTTACGGCATTGAACTCATCCTGCCTCTGCATATGGTGCTGAATGAACATGACGTTGTGGATGGCCTTCTCCAGCTCGAAAGGGTACTTCTTCCTGGGAGCCACGTCACTGAGGGACTCGTCCAGCCCCGACATGACGCTGGGCAGCCCGTTGTAACCCCCCAACCCCCCCAGGGCGCCCACCAGCCCACTGAAGCTGTTTCAGGAAATCCAAACAAATCAAAAGCAAGCCGAAAAAAACACTGTCAAGTCCGAGCCGTAAATGAAAGGGTGGTGCCATCTCGTGGCGAATCACTTAATCGACAAAAAGTTAAGCAAAACTATGAAATAAAAATAGTTGTGTGAATGGTAATCATTGGCAATTGTGTCGAAATAGGAATTGGGCTGATATTCACTGCATATGACATAGATGATGATGATAATTCATGATTTACTTTACTCATAAGTTATTTTTTTTCTTAGTCTATGTATAAAGTTATTACAAGTTAAATTATGCAGAATTTGAGTGTACATAATAGAAAATGAATCTGAATAGATAAATAGTTTCATTGAAACCATCTCTCGATTGTTCTTATATATTTCATATAAATTCTAAATATTAAAATAACTTTACTTGTTGCAAAATCAAATAGCAAAAATTACCTGAAAATGTTTCAACATTTTTTTTTATACACAGAAAATCAATGAAAATACAAAGGCTATGAAAAAGCAGAATGAAAAAAAAAACACTTATTCAATAAATGTGAACGCATGGCACCATATTTAATAAAAAAATAATAAACACTTAGTTTTGACCAATGTTTTTAAAGATACATTATTTAAATGTTTTAGAACCAATGGTTCCTTCTTCAGGATACAAAGTGTCCTAAAAATAAAATGACATACTAACTGATTTATTTTTCAGTTTGCTTATTCTCGTATCTACAATTATTGTAGGTGACTTTATTAAAAATAACATTAAATACCACCTATAAAAAACAGTGGTCAAAAACTAAGTATTTATTATATTTATTAAAAACAAAACATATTTACAAAATTTTACATGTGACGAAAAAACCTTTTCTTCTTTTTATTTAAAGATGAAATTGGTTTAGTATAATGTGCAATATGGAAAAAATGTTATAATGGTTCAAATATTAATAAAATTGTGTTGTTTTACTTTTCAAAAACAATGGTTTGTTTATATCGCCGGTATCTAGAATGTAAATTTTTAACATAACATGTTAAAAATACTTTGGGCTTTATTGCCTTTATTGAAAACATGCTTAATTATTTAACTATTAATATAGAGGCTGTAGATATGGATTGAAGCGGCGCACTGGGCAACATGTATTAACATGGATTTCAACTGTTCAATATGCGGGCACTCAAGTCTGGGAAATCAATGACCTTACGAAATCTGTGTACATTACAAAAAACCATATACTATCGCAACCATTAAAGATAGTACCTTTATTTTATGTTTTGTATCACGCCGACAGAACTAGCAACTGTGCTCGGTAACATCAGTGACAAATGATAATGTGTATCCTCGCCCGCACAGACAACGGCATACAATAATAATATGCCTATGATTTTAGATTGCTTCTCAGTCACACATCATAACATGAAAGTGGTCTCAACCAGAACACACATAAATCAGACGTTTGAAATATCATTTCTCGCATCCCAGTTTGCCACACTGTCGAATTTGACGGTAGCGAATCGCGCGAGTTCAGCAAACGAAGCAGCAATATGTATTAATTGCTAGTAGAGATGGTCGATATTCCTGTCGCGCTTAAAAGGAACCGGTTCCAAGCCGGTCACTGGAACCGTCGATATTAGTGAAGAACCGATTCTTTTTTTTTTGGCAAATAAAAATCGATATCATTTGTCCGAAGGACCGGTTCCTTTTTGGGCACATTAGGCTTTTTGCGGAAAGTTCCCTTTGACGAGGAACCGGCTCCACAGTTGCAGTGCTTTTCGCTAGCAACCTCCCCCCCGCGTGCTTATTTTGGCAAGGAACAGGTTCCAGTTATTTTCGTCTTCGAAATCTCTAGCAACCCCCTTTCCCCCTATTTAAATATTTTTTTTGC
This sequence comes from Drusus annulatus, assembly GCA_022651775.1. Taxonomy (NCBI): domain Eukaryota; kingdom Metazoa; phylum Arthropoda; class Insecta; order Trichoptera; family Limnephilidae; genus Drusus; species Drusus annulatus. The sequence goes on along the minus strand of JAGWCC010000517.1, from coordinate 260,119 downwards.
AAGGAGCCGGTTCCAGTTCTTATCGTTTTTAGAATTTTGTTAGCTACCTCCCCCCCATGAAATAAAATAAAAATATGCCTGCGAGGAATAAACAAATCTCCTTCATGGAACTTTTCTGACACCAGGAACTGGTTCCTCGCCGGTCACCGGTAACTGGAACCGCAGGTACACCCAATTTCCTATATCAACCATCCCTTACTACAAGGATCATCAATCACTCACCGATTAGTTGCGGTGGTCGTGTGGAGTCCATTGCAACCACCCGGCATATGGTGTCTGATAGAATCGGGACTCGATGCACCGGAGTTAGACTGCGCTTGCGCAGCGGCCAAAGCTGCGTTGAACTTGCTTTTATTCTTCGCGTTCCTTCCCGGTATCTTGTCTGCGGCTAAGTCTTTCAACAAATCTTTCGGTACTCTCATCAAAAGGAGTTTAGGAAGTCTTTTTATAAAGAATTTCCGCACCCAAGGGGCCATTTTATGAGTACTGGGCTTCCTGTAATGCACGTTCAGGATGATAATAGTAATCACTACGCTCAGTCCGACCAGTAACATAGTGAACAGGAGGTATTTTCCAAGGAGCGGTAGAGCTAGGGAAGTTGACGGTATGATTTCTGATATCAGAAGGAAGAACATGGTCTGGGACAGGAGGATGGAAATGCTGAGAGCTATCTTTTCTCCCGAATCGGCAGGGAGGTAGAACACCAGGACCGAGAGGTAGGATATCCCGACGCAAGGAACGATGAGGTTGACGGTGTAGAACAGAGTCTTACGGCGCAGAGTGATGTTGAAGAAGATATCTGAAACAAAAATAAGAGATTATAATATTTGTTCAAACTGATGACGAGCGATGTTTAGAACGAAATTATTTAATAAAAACAGACAAGGTAAATCCTTTTTAAGTAATACGAGTAAACGAGTTTTTCCGTAGTAGTTTTTAGTAGACTGAATGCTGTGGAAATGAGATCTTTGAGACGTATGTGCGGTAAAACCATGTATGACCGTAATAAAAATGTGGATATCCGGAAAGAATGCAAGGCTGATGTGAGCGTAATGAATAGGATCAAGAAAAGGACGCTTAGATGGTTTGGGTATGTAGAGCGAATTAACGAAGAAAGGAGTGTGAAAAGAATATATGATGCGAAAGTGTATGGAGGAAGAAGTCGAAGACGCCCGAGAAAGGCGTGGCACGATCAAGTAAATCAAATACTTGAATCGGGTCATGTGAAGAGTCAGAATAACAGAAGAGTATGTATGAGACGATGTATGAATGTGAATGAAGCAAGGAGTTTGTGCCAAGACAGAGTTATATGGCGGTCCGTCCTCTCTGCCTACCCCTGCGGAGAAACGGCGTGATGGTTAGTTAGTTAGTTTTAGTTAGAGTTTTTCCGTTTTCGCGTATTACATCGACCAATTTTTGAATATAAAGCTTAATTCTCAAACTAGATTGCCCCTACTTACATTGCCATTGCATTGATAGATTGCCAAATGAGTTCCTAACATTAAAATTGTACAAATGTAAAACACTGAATGCATCTGTTGAATATTAGGCTCACTGAAAAAAAAGTTGTATTAGATTACTATCTCTCTTTCCCTGATTACTATTACTGTATTTATGTTATTCTTGGTAGTATTTCTTTTATTCTTTTTATTGCTGGATCCTATTTTGGTTAATGCTTTAATGTTTAGTTTTTGATTATTCATTTTGGGAAGCTTTGAGACGGATGTGCGGTAAAACCATGTATGACCGTATTACAAATGTGGATATCCGGAAAGAATGCAAGACTGATATGAGCGTAATGGATAGGATTAAGAAAGGGACGCTTAGATGGTTTGGGCATGTAGAGCGAATGAACGAAGAAAGGAGTGTGAAAAGAATATATGATGCGAAAGTGAATGGAAGAAGAAGTCGAGGACGCCCGAGAAAGACATGGCACGATCAAGTAAATCAAATGCTTGAATCGGGTCATGTGAAGAGTCAGAATAACAGAAGAATATGTATGAGACGATGTATGAATGTAAATGAAGCAAGAAGTGTGTGCCAAGACAGAGTTGTATGGCGGTCCGTCCTCTCTGCCTACCCCTGCGGGGAAACGGCGTGATGGTTAGTTAGTTATTTTGGGAAGCTTACACCAGAGCACTTTAAGTTTCTTTGTTTTGCAATAAAATTCATGTCTTTAGTATCTGATTAGATTTAGAATTAAAAAAATAACTGAGGTAACTCAATGGTCTCCTTGAGTTACCTGAAGCGAAAACAAGCTAAAATAGTCCCGAAATTGTGTCGTTTGAGTCAAGCTTTCTCGCGAAAGGTATTTGTACAATGTATTTTAGATGGCTAAAAAGCCACAAAAGTTTTCAGAATAAAATGAAAGTCAAAGCATTCGATGCAGAAAAAAGAACTGATCAAAATTGCATATTTAACTCATTATTTACCAAAGTGTAGCTTTAGCCCTTTTGCTTTTCTAGCGATGATATGTTTTATTTTATTTGTACCTACCGAAACTGTGAACTTATTATAGTAAGATATTCAATGTCAAAAACACCCGTTAGGAAAACTACTAAGAAATAATTTATCGGTACTTTTTGTAAAAAAATGTGTGAAATAAATGAAGAAAGTAGATTTTAAATGTCAGTTGACTAGTTTTTATATAATTCAATTGAATTAAATTTAATATTATTATTATTGAGTTCTGCTATTTTAAGTTTTTTTATTTTAGTTTTTAGTGACAGCTGTTTCGGCATTTAAGGCCATTGTCAAACTGCCTTAAACGCCTTTGACAATGGCCTTAAACGCCGAAACAGCTGTCACTAAAAACTAAAATAAAAAAAACTTAAAATAGCAGAACTCAATAATAATAATATTAAATTTAATTCAATTGAATTATATAAAAATTAAAATGGAGTTCTACAAATTAAACACAAAAACTATAAAAAAATCAGTTGACTAGCTTTATTTCAACTTAATATATTTTAAATGACTGATTTTTATTTTTTCGTGAACATTTCAATAAATCTATTCTAGGTTTCGTAGTGAATATTTCACAACGATAATGATAAATCGTCTCTCAATTTGCCTCGTCTAAATATTAGAGGGGTTTGCATAATATTAATGTAACCAGAGAGGAAAACTCTCATATGATAAGCAGAAGGCTTGCGGAGGGAGGCGCACACCCCCTCGCTCTTCATATTTTCCAGACTCTCCACGAGGGCACGAGATGCAATAGAAAATGTCTAGTGGTAATAATGTTTTATGAGTACTTGCACTTTTTTCATAACCTAAACTTATTTAAAATTTAAAGATATTGAAAGAAGGGTCAATGCAAGAAACTCCATTAATGGAGGACTGAACGCTGTTGGCGCAAATAAGAAATTGTCCAAATAAGCGAAGCTAGCAGTCCACAATGGAGTGCTTTTACCAACCCTGATGTGTGGCAGTGAGGCATGAAACTGGCAGAGAAAGGATGAAAGTAGACTGAATGCTGTGGAAATGTGGTCCCTGAGACAGAAAAAAAAAAAAAAATAAAAAAATCAGCAAAATTTTAAGTTATTATGATATGGTGATTGTGTCCTGCCAGAAGTGACCTGCCAGGTAAGTGTGTTGCTGTATATTTATATAAACTAATAATTAATATTAAGTACAAATTAAGATTTGTACAGCGCCCTTGAGGTGATTTTTCACGCCATACAAATCATCCAAATATTATTATTATATTGTGTAAGTAAAATATTAATACTTTGGTTTTTTTATTTTATATTAGTTAACTTGTACATTAAAGTTTATAAAGTATTTGATGATAATTCATATTTTTTGATTCAATAGTAATTTTACGACTTTTATACTACTTGATATTACTTATGTATTTTAAATGGTTTTAACTGGCTATTTTAAATTTGTTAATTTGCATAATTTTGATGGTTTACGGCAGTGGATTATAACATTTTATCCCTTTATAAAGTAAGCTACGAGTATTTTGTGTATTGATTTTATTATTTTTGGTAGTTTGATTTCTTTGCATGTCCTGGTATTATGTTGTAGATAATTCTGTCAGAAAAATGTTTTGGTAACAAGTTATTCTTCACTATATGTATAAATATCAATATGTTTGATGTCAGTATCTCTTTTACTTTTAGCTAATTTAATTTCTCTGACATTGTAGTTACTTTTGAGTATCTATTCCGCCAAAGTATAATTCTCATTGCTCTATTTTGGAGAATTTTAAACTTGTTTTGTTCTCTGTCGTTACACAAAAAAGAATCGTTGAACAGTAACAAAAATGTAAAAAAATATTTTTAATTTATAACAATCTCAGACATAAAGAAGTTAATGAACTTTACAGAGACATGGAAAATTGATGATGAAAAAAGCTAATGGTAAGAAATAGGAAGAACACAATGGCGCAAAACCCCTAAAAATTCAATGAACATTGACTGTGAAAATATTGTATCAGTATTTATCACCGGGGTATTTAAATATTCGCATATTTCAGAGCACCTTCGGAACCTTTACTGGCTCAAGTGCCTTGAAAGAGTCCAGTACAAGTTGTGCTGGATGGTGTTTAAATCCATTAAAGAAATGACCCCACTGTACATCACCGAACTATGCGTTCTAGAATACATTCTTCGAAGACAGTCGACTCTTAGATCAGCAACGACATCGGCTATCGGACGGCTGATAGAACCCAAACGCAATCATAGTACTAAGTTTGGAGATCGCGCTTTTGGAGTATCGGGGCCAAAGTCTTGGAATAAACTCCCTCCGGAACTAAGCTGTATAACGAGCCCAAGAGAATTTCGGTCCAAACTGAAAAACTTACCCTTTTTTAGACTCTCATATCCTTACATTCAATTAAAGAATCTCAACATAATCTGTCTCTCGACGAATCACCTTTAGATATACAAATTTAAACCAAATCCTGTACTGTACGACAAAAAAAAATTAAGTTAATAAGTGTGTTTATCTGATGGGACCTGCCAGGTAAGTTCCTATATATTTTCTTATTTAAACCAGGAATTAATATCTAAAAATAGAAAATAAGATCGATACAACGCTCTTGAGGTGATTTTTCACAAAAACGGCGCTGTAAAAATCATCTAAATATTATTATTATTTCTATTAATGTACGCATTGTTTATTTTCACGAAAAGGTTCGATTGCTCAAATATTAACACTGGGCGAAAAATATATTTACCAATATTAATTGTTTGTTTTTATCATCGCTTAGGCGGTGTAATTATACAAATATCAATTGAGATAAGCACGAAACAATAAGATATTAGCGAGGCGATTCGCAGAACAAACTTGCTCCACGTCGTAGGAGTTAATCGAAAGGCGAATTATGAAATTCCGTGCCCAGCAATATGAGAAAACGTACGAACATTGTATGCAAGGAGATAAGACGTGGGAAGTTATTGGGGTTCTAGGCACGTATACCTCGTTGTATTAAGATAAGAAATGTGTTAATGAAGCGAAAAGGTCCTCCACGAGTCCTTCGACAAACTACTTATTTTCGATATCCATCCAGATTATCCGAGCCTTTTCATTACATGCGTTCTCCAAGCACCAATTATGGAAGAGAACGGCTCGTTATATTGTTGAATTGGGCCGTGTACAGAAGGACGACGTCCTTCTGCGCAATAAATAAACCCTCCTGCTGTTGCCTAGCTTGATAACGTTTTGTAACAAAAGGCAATGCGATCGAAATGAAAACTATTTGATTTGTTGGAATTTTCCTTAACAAAGGTACAATACAAATGTTATTGAATGAATTTTCTGAATTCAGGACACTTTGTTAGAAGGTAAATACAAATCAGACGTTTTTTCTAACTTATTCACTTTTTTATTGTTTTAAAAAAAAAAAAAAAGTGAATACCGCACAAGAGTCTCAAATACTCCTAACCGTCTAGGGCCAGTAGGATTTACGCATCCCCAATGGGGGTATGTTGTGAGGCTGAAGATAGTGAGGAGGGGAAGGAGATGGGGAAGAGGAAGAAAAAGGTTGAGAAATACCTGGCTATTCAGATCTGGTCACCAAACACAGCTAAACCCATTTCAAGCAACGTTTCGATTCTAAATGATGGTCTTTCACCAAGGTGATACTTCTACTACTCTGGATTTCACTAAAGATTTGGTAAAATAATAATCATAAATATATTTTTTTACAATATTACAAATTTTAAGAGATAATTTATTATTCTTAACCGCATTATTGAATTTTTCTATTCTATAGTACAACAAATTCTGTTAATTATATTTTTACGTGATGGCCGCCTTGCATTCGAAAGTATTAAGCTTTGGCAAAGCTTATCAAACTATGGTTCAACAACATAATATATGTAGAGACGTATGAAGAGACGTTTACCTAAATAACTAACGTAACCTGATATGTAGTCGTTTTACTAATGACTTAATCTAACCTAACCTAACCTCCCTTAATCCCCCAACCCCAACCTGAGCGAACCTTGTACTCGTATATTCCAACAGGACATCAGCAAACGTGTTTCCGATTGGTTGAATATGAGGTCAAAATGAAAAATTACATGTGGATGAAATCACACATAAAAATTACACTATATATTTATACACGATAAAATTACACACATAAAATACCTTTTTTTTGTTTTTTACAAAAATTTATTTATATTTTTTAAATTATTGTTTAACATTATTTTCATAGAAATGGAATTTGAACCTCAAATAAATATATTAGTGGGCTCAATATGAACTGATTACAATTATACACAGTCACAAATACATGCAAATATACAGATAATTACATAAGAGAGTGATATAATAGAAGTAAAGAGGGAGACAATCTATTAGAGGAGAGGGCAAGTAAGGAAGTAGACACATTATCGGCGGGGTTTACCGGAACCAAATCTAATAAAAGACTAAAGAAATATATTTTTATTCGTAAAAAGCATTTACTTTGTGGCTTGCCATATTTATAAATAGAACACATATACTTTGTTTATAACCACTTTATTATTTAATATTATGTCTACCGGTTTTGAAAGTACCCTTCCATCATCAGGACAATATTAAATTAACCTTTATCCGCCCTGGTGAGCACTAAATTTTCTTCATCTAAAATTCTACGAATGTTTTTAATGTGTATATTCTCCATATTAGTGACCTTTGTAATTTTTGTTATTTGATGTTTAATGATTTCCGCACTTTTATATTGAAATGTTTTAGGTTGATTGGTTAACGCACTTTCAATATCTACTGCCACATTTTCAATAGCGTTGTGAATATTATTATTATTATAATTTAAGTTATATTTTAAACCTTTAGATAATATACATTCTCCAGATACTCCAAAACATACATTTTTTGATCGTGTGCAGAATTTATCTCCACATGTGTTTCTGCCAGAAGAGATGAAGTTATTATCTAAAAACTAGTTAATATGATATTTCAAAGACAAATAATTTAAACAAGCTTAAAAACACGGAAAACAACGTCATGCTGATAATAATAATTTTTTGAGTTAATATGCCATTTAATATAATGAATTTTACTGTTCATACCATTTCCGGTATATATGTAAGTGACACATGCGAGAGATGGGCGAGAGTATGTTCTCACAATAAGATTTATTTTAGAAATTATTTCTGATTTAATTAGAATGTTTAAACTTCGTATTAGCACAATAACCGTACTTTGTACTCGTTTTATAGGACATTGTTTTAATGAAGGCTCTTTGAATAGGTTCAACTCGATTTTGGTAGATTGCATAATGAGGGCACGAGATCAGGGAACGAAATTCTAGTGTGTTACTTAACAAAATTTATGCTTATAGTATTTGCTCGAGTGGTTTAATCTGTCATCAATAAATTTCGCATTAAGGTTTTATTTCAAGTGTATCAAAAGTTATAGGTTAAAAGTTATAATCGCTCGAAATATACCATCTAGATATCAAAAGGGATGTTTACATTGCAACACATTTCTTCAGATTGATTCTTGGATGGTCCGAAACTCAGGTCTCATGGAGTGCATTCATTTATATGTTCCTGATGGTTATCTTTGTCATCGGCAGCATAGATTGTTTTATCTCCCGGCCTTCATGACTAACTTGCCAATGGTTATACCGGTGGGGAGGGCAATCTTTTTTTCATTGAATCGAATCGCTTCGGATGTCTATATATTTTGCATAAATGAAGCTTCGTTCAAACGACAATCATTCCTGCTATTTGTGTAATTATTCCTTGGTTTTTATACATCATTTTGATGAAATATTACGTTTAAATTGTTTTATTGTCTATATTTTACACTCATTGTAATTAAAATTTCTAAGAATTGTTTAATTGCTTTTTATTTATGACTATTGTGTACTTTTTAAGAAACTTACTCACCTTATTTAAAAACGCCTTAAAATAGTAAAAAAATGTAATGTTTTGAAAATAATAACCAAATAAATTTAAAATTTGGTGAACAGCAGTAAAATATTATTTCACGTTCGATTCCTATGTGTCAAATTGAAAAAAAGAAATTCACCGTTGAAAAACTACAACCGCTTGTAAAACTTTGTTTTTCACAAATTAACTTGCGCGATAGTTTGGACGGGAGAAAGTTCGAACCGGGTGGAAGTTTGTCGTACTGCCAATGACGTTTTTTCTATGTAGCTAAATACGAGTATATCGAGAGGATAATTTTTTTATCCATCGAGTAAGAAGTACGGTTATGTTTTTTCTCAGTTATTAAAATGGATCTCTTCGATAGATGCAAAAATTATTTATGCGAGTATCGTATCGTTTGAAATAATATTTAAAAAATACGTATTTCAGAGAAATTTAGAAATCTTATAAATAATAATATTTGGATGATCTGATTAACTATAAATAATTGTCTTAGTGAGTACGCACTACTGTACGAGTGGGGACTTTTCGAATTCGGAACTGATGTTAATTCATCAAATTGGAAATTATATTTTTCAAACTCACCTATCTAATAAAGTAGCCACCTACTATGTATTTTAAAAACCGATATTCTATACTTGAAATGGGAAAAAATATTTTTTCTTGGCAAGAAAAGTGATTTTTCACGGGTCAGTTTGTTCATAAAGGATAACATTATTAAGGGCTCAACGAGGATTTTAAAATTGACGTCAGTCAGGACTACGCACAAAAGAAATGATTCCAAGGAAAAAACAGATTTTTTTTTTGTATGAAGCAGCAAATACTTTCAACTTGGTGAGTTATGGCGTCATAAAATTTGCACATATTTTTTTTCAGTCTGGATTTTTTAGGTGATGCACTATTTTTAGCTGTCAGTTTAATCACGAGCAATGGATCTTTGAAAAAAAATGTGTTCAACAGCAAATTTATTTTAACTGAGGTCGTAAATGTTTCATATAAAAGAGTTAGAACATTTTTATTTATAAACAGTCACTCAAACGCTTATACGTAAATATTTAGTAGTGAAAAGGGTGCAATTATTTTTACTACGATACTGCATATAGAAATGAGTAAAAAAAGGGTTTCTCTGAAAGACCCAGAAAACGGGGTTTAAAAAACTACCTTTATCAAGAGATACACAAAGATAAAATGCGTAATAATAATAATAATAATATTTGACTAGTTTATACAGCGCCATTTTTTGTGAAATATCACCTTTAGGGCGCTTAACAAATCTTAAAAAACTATGGTTGAATTTACCAAAAAACTATCTAAATACCTGAAGCTATAGCTGGAATTACCTTATTGAAATTTACATATTAGTTATTTACATTTGTTGCGGGCTGTGAAAAATTGTCGAACTTTTTGTTTAACAGTAGATTGAGGATCGCGGATCACTGCAAAGAAATATGTTATTATACTGGTGAGTTTAGATGCTAACGGATTAGTCCAGCTTTGTAAATTTGGGAAATTCTGTTTTTTTTTATTTATACGGGTTTTGAATAAATGAGTTTTGAGTTTAGCTCTATACTCTGTCAAGTCTCTTGTTATTCTTAGATCATGTGGTAGTCTATTCCCGGCTTTAGATCCTGACACTTCTGCAGCACGCTCTCCGAACTTAGTGTCTGGTGTGCGCTTTGGTTCCTTAAACTTTCCGATAATCATTGACATTGCCGATCTAAGGGTTGTTGTCGTCTAACTTTTGCGAATTGGAATCTTTGGGAAAACACAGTTCCGATAAATAACCCGGAGTCATTCCATTCATTGCGTACAATTGGATTAAACAATGATTTTTTTGTTTATTTAAGAATTTACCGGTTTTCGTGTGCGAAACAAGAATATCTTTCAAAATATATCTTTATTGACGGTAGGTACTGACCAGGGTAAGGCTCCTGACAGCAGGGGTAGTATTTCTCGTGCCTCTCAGCAGGAACTCCTAGAATGTCCCACTCCACGGAAGGGTAGTACTCTCGTAGTTCTATACCCACTTCTACCTTGTTGTCTCCCGGCTTTTGGCTGATGTGCTTCAGATCAATCTAAGGGATGAAAATATGTCATTAAATCAATAATAATCTAAATTGGTTGAAATTTGTAAGTGTAAGGATAGTTGTGTTAATGTGATGGATATGTATTTTGACAAATATTTAGTATTTTCTACACTCATTTCGTTTTACTAGAACTAGATTTTTACACGCCGGTTCAGCGTTGGTTTAGTTACACCTGACGTAAGCCATTCAACAAGACGCACAAGCCGTGGTTATAAGGAAAGTTTTATGCTATTCCGACCTTACATCACGCGTAAAATTTACAACTCTTATGAGGTTGATATAAGCGTAACGAACGAGATTAAGAACGGGGTGCTGAGATCAGATGGACCCAGAAATAAACGGATGGAAGGAAAAAAAAAAGTCGAAAATGCTTCGGGAAAAAAATGGAACGATGTGGTGAATTAACTACTTGAGTTGCGCCATGTTAAGAATTGTAATCTCAGAAAAAGATGTATGAGACGATGTATGGATGTGGATGAAATAATAAAAGTGTGTCAATACAGTGACGTTCTATTTTCTCTGCCCACTCTGACGGGGAAATGACGTGACGATTGATCGGGCAAATATACAAAAATAATAATACACTGTTATTAGCCGAGTTCCCACTCAGGCATATGATGATTTAATGAGTTTCAAAAATACATACAGATTATTCGTAACCAGGGAGTGTTTATATTTCTTATTCTATTTGTTTTGAACATAACGTTAAAGGGTAGCAACATCTTTGAATCCTCGTCTTGTTTGATTTATAACTTGTAAGTTTTGACTCCATGGCTACATCAATATTACCGAATATTGTTGTATTTCTTTTAATTTCAAATTTAAAAAATTAAAAAAATAAAACCAATATTAAATTGGTTTTAGAATGAAGAAACTATAAAAACATTGCGTTTGAATTGTAGATACTCGTAGTATAGCAATGACGTACCTTCCAACTTTCCGTTCTCAGTTTTTTTTCTTTTTCGTTTTTATTACACTCAACTCTTATTTCACCCCTATGGCTTATAAAATGAAACTTTACGACATAATATAAACTGGGAATGGCGGAGGTCACGTACACTTTGCACCAAAACTTTGGAGATTCGAGTTGAAATACGATTATAATAAGTGAAAGAAATTTAATGCAAAAACGGTTTGCTTAATAAATATCTCTTTTTTGATGTTACTCATTTTTTAATTTTTGTTTAATGGCGCTCTGCTCATGTGAGAAAATTTTAGAAAGTTTATAAAAACATGTAAAATTCAATCAAAAATACAAGCTTTAAATGGTGAAAAATCAATAATTTAACTCTGCTACCCTAAATACATTTTCCATCGATTTTCGCAATATGATTTCTTTACCATATATTGAATGTTTAAACTTATTCGGCTCTTTAAGATTGCCGGAAAATCTTAAGAAAATCATTATATCATAACAGTATTTATAAAATATAATATGGGCATTCAACTATGGAAAAATTTGAAAAAATAAATTTAAGTTAAAGTCTTCGACAGTAATTATAATTATGCACGAAATATTGTTAACATGAAATGATTATACTCCACTTGGTGGCTTAAAAAATAGCTTATTTGAACAAATCAAAAAATCAAACAAATTAAAACAGTAAAAATCCTCCTGAAATTATCCTTTTCACAGTAAGTAAATAAAGTTAATGTTTTAACATAGGTAATGTTTTGCCAGAAATTTTGTAGTAAATTTTAGCTCAGTTTATTTTTACAAAAAGAAAGATTTTAAGACATAATTTTAACAAATACATTTTGTGGTTACATGATTGAATTTTATAATGCAAACATTTTTTCAAAACTGACTGCCAGAATGGTGATGATCCTGGTAAAATCTTTGCGTTATTTTATATTTTGCATTATTATTGTGACAAGTTTCCGAAAATTATTTACCTGGGACCTAATATTGCTCTCAAGAATTTCTGAAACTGGTAATACATAACTTTATACTATTAAATTTCACTGGAATTGATAAATCAATACAATACAAGAGTTTAAAAGAGTGATAAACACTTTTGAATATGGTTTCGGACAATTTTTGGAGCTAGTGAGACAATGGCACCATCAAAGTTAGAAAAGGGGATTCGGTGACTCATTTTTCAGATGTATATTTAGTTGCTAAACATTGATTTAACAATTTCAAACATTGCTTCGATTCTGAATTGTGGCTTCTTCGTTAGTTAGTTTGAATTTTGTTTGCACGTAGTCGCTACCTACGCACCGTTTTGTTTCAGTTACGTGCAGTTATATACCGAAGTTCAACGATTGAGAATAAACATTTTTCATTCATGAATCTGCGAACAATTTCTCAATAACTATAACCAATTGTATAGCTTTCCAAATTTATTGAATAAAACTATGTGTATGATTTCAAGGAAATAAAAAGTATCCATTTTTCAATGCGACCAGAAGTAATTAAAAAAAATTGAGTCTAAGAAGTTATGCGATATACTCGTATTTCTGAAAGTTTACATTAAATGCATCATAACATGACGTGTCAAATCTAAGATTTATTTAGATAGTATCAATAATCAACAACACAAATATGAAATAGAAAAAAACTAGAAAATAAAAAGACAATGGTCACAACCGAGACAATGGTCGGTTGTCACCATTGTCTTTTTTTATTTTGTGGCTTTTTCTATTTCATCGTGTTGTTGATTATTGGTATTATTTAAAAAAATTTTAAAATAAGCATCGATGCCTTGGAGTTAATTCTAATTTCAATAGGATTTATTTATTTAAATAAAATCGGTAGTTTCTGTGATTCTGGTGTTATTTTTACCTTTTGTTTATTTTTATCTCAAAATTCAAAATTTTCACATGGATGTATTATACAGAGAGATATAAACTTTTCTATACTTTTAATTAGTATTGGCATAAACAAGTTAAGTAATGGGTATGTTTTTGAAAAAATAAACGAGATAAGTTTGGACAGAACCAATCACTCTAAAACCTGTAAAGATAATCCCCGGTAAACAAGAGAAGTAACCAAAAGCTAAATGGCCAAATTGTTTTCGCAGGATCACAAAACCATGCCCCACGAGCGTTTAAATTGAAACAAACTTTAGCCCTCGCAAATGAACTTCCTGAAATCTTAACTTTCAGTAACCTTCTGAGTAAGCAGCCCGAAAGGAATAAAGAGTAGAATCAGCCCTAATTAGGAATACGCCGGGTCTTAGGCGAAAGTTTTGTCCTTTGTTAGGGCGGACTTTTATTTGCCAGTGTTTGGGAAAGCCGGGAAGGAAACTGCAATATAAATGTTTGAAAAATGCTTTTCTTAAGAAACATTTCAAAATACAGAAATGAAATCAATTTTTGGTAAAGACCTTGCATATCTTCTTTCAATCGTTAACGTTATAAATTAGGTGACCGCGTTTAATCTTTTTCAATTTCTCGAGCGAAGGTTTGTCTGGTCGATATTTCAAAGTCGAGGATATTGAATAAAGGATTGGAACATGATTTTTAAGGCTATATTTCCAAAAACCCAAAAGATGAATTCTGTGATTACCAGAAGAATGCAAAATAACTACACAAATAAATAAGTTAACAAAAAATGATTAGTTAAAGACGCTTCATTGAATTATTCATTCAATGAAGGAATGGATTTTGACTTTCGAGATATCTGCCATTTCTGGGATAATCGGCTGTGAATAGGACGATAACTGATAATACAAAGCAAGTATAAAATCATTTAATGGCATAGAATGCGTAAAACACTCTTCCGAAATTCGAATTAATTAAAAAAAATCGTAAAAAAATAAAACACACATTATCTGCAGAGCTTCATTGCTCGCGTATGAGCTTTGCACAGATATCCGGCGGTGCACAAGCTTTACAAGCGGTTGCAAGCCTTTGAAGTTTTGACCAATCGACCATTACACGTACTACCGAATGCTTCAAGATCACCGAACTCCGCTTCGGAGAATACCGACCCTTATTCCCGGTGCCCTAAAGCTCACTTTATATTATTACGCCGTTATATCGCGTAATTGAATGAGTCTTGAAACTTGTTAAGCTAAAATGGTTTCAGCACGTTCGAATTTTAATGGATACCGCGTCGATTCCGTGTCTAGAATTTAAATTGAAAGCTTTCGACTATTCCACGAGATTCCAGAATAATTGGAGATCACAGGATCAACTGGCTATAGAACTAGTACCACGAGCTCTGTCTCGAGCTTTGGAATTATATTAATTCTGTGAATGGACCATTCTGCATAATTTCGAATCAATCCGAGCGATATTGAAACGGATATTTATTGAAAATAAAAACAGAACGGTTTTCCCGGCTAGAGCGTGTTACGTAATGTACGTAAGGCATTCGCATTCGAGGTATACAAATGTTTATATTACTGGAAAGCTCTTGAACTCGTGTGTGCGATTCGTGTTAGGCAGATAAACAATATCTCTTATTTGGAATAATATTAAACAATTATAGATAGGTTTCCATGTTTACTGCTTTGGATGAAAGGATGAAAGAAATAATCGAGATAAAGTGAGAATTATCACAAATAAGCAAAGCAGATCTCTGATTGCCTTAAGCGGTCTAACTCTCGAAGGGTGAGTTATGGCGTCTAGATCACGCAAGTATTTTCAGCTTAAATTATTTCCATCTTTGTTCGGATAAGGGCGATCGATTTATGTATTAAATATAAGTCAAAACGCCATTCTGTTTGTCTCATATTGTAATATTATATTATTATGTAGCCATGAAGTTAAAACTTACAAGTGATAAATCACACAAGACAAAGATTAAAAAATATTGCTATTACTAATGTTAATAAAATCATTCCTGGGATGTGGATAACCTAATATTAAAAAACCTCTTACTACCATCATAATAAATGGAAAACGTTGTTTTTACAATGCTAGAGAACTTAGCTAGAAGATTAATGGTACTCACGATGCCTGGGTGAAGACCTGGTATATTTGTTAACTCGGCTAATATGCGACTTATGCCCCTCCATACTAGTGAACAAATTGTTTTTAATGTTTAGAGCAACCAAGGATTTAATCGAAGATCTAATCTATGTTGAAAAAAATATTGGAAAATTGGTTTTTAAATCTACTGAAATACAGATTCTTAAAAACCCATTTGATAACATTGAAATATAATAATATTAAACATAATAATACGTAAAAGGTAAAGCGGCAACTTTGAAAGCAGCAGACTTTAGGAGATAAATACATAGCTGAGGTAAATACACTTCTTGATGCCTTAAGTTAAGTAGATTACACTAAGACAGATTACATAATTACCAATTAATTGTTTGTAATATTTAATAATTGATTGAGTTTTTGTAATTTTATATTTGATGTATCCTTTGTTTTGTAATTTTTTTAAACAATTATTGTTCACTGATTTTTTTTAACTGGATTGTTTCACGTAAGTTAGAACATCTATTAAAATCCAGTGTAAAAAATAAAAAAGAGTTCATATCGTAAACAGAGCCTACTCAAAAAGTGTTTTTTATATTGAATGAAATTTTTTTGATAATAAAATTAAGTGAAAACCCAATTCGTCTAAGTGACAATATTGAACAAAGGGCTGGAAGCCTGATCGACTAAGAGGAACCGGATTCAATTACCTCAAGGGTGTTTTTTCCTGATAAATAGTTCCGTGTAGGCAAACACGTTTCGGCGGCTGATTAGGGGTTAAATATTTACACCGCAGCAGGCGGCCCGCTGCGAGGCAGCCCAATCTCCGAGACGGGGATTTGAATATTGAGGGTATTATACTCCGCCCCACTCTCCGCACTAACGCTGAGAGGGCGGGATATAATTAAACTAAAATTACTTAGGAATCTTTACGGGCTTAGGAAAAAATGCGGTACTTTATGAATGGGAATATCGAGTTTTTTTTGTATTCATAAATACATTTTATTTTAGCAAACAGATTTTTGACGCATATATAAAAAAATTAAAATAATCTAAAACCGTAAAAATGTTCCAACTTTGAGTTTAATGTGTTTCTAAGAGATTCTGCATCATGTGACATCAGACAGTTGTCAATATCGACCGATATGGTATATTAGTCGGTATCTATGACGTCAGAGCTGAGCCGAAGCGTTCAGATTTAGTAATAATAAATAACCACTTTTCTAGAATGTTTATTTAATGGCTGTAACAAAAGCCGTAAGAATAAAAAAAAATACTTAAATTTTTGCCGTTATAAATATTTTTTTCTAGGTATTTGAATTCCCCATCGAAAAAGTATTTAAAAAAATGAATTAAAAGCTGCGAGACCATTTTGAACTTGTTTGGTGTTAATCATCTCTGCCTACCTATATTATAATATTATGATTTGAAATTTTAATCCCTGTTTAGTAATTAATGAAATCTAGTTAATCCTTTAAATTTAACATCTACAAATTAATATACACTCATAATATAATAGGTGAATAATTGTTTTAGAAAAATGTGATTTGTAGAAATATATAGATAATAAAGTAACGTAAAAAGTTTTATGTTTATGATGTAAGAATGAATGAAGAGCAATTGGTTTTTACATTTTATGGTCATATCTTGACAAATATATATTTAATATGTTTAAAATCTTCGTTTGTTAGTTACTGTCACAACCAAATGAACCGACTGTTAGTTATCATTTTTTACGTGAGTGCACCATACTATTTAGTTATTTTTTAGATTTGTACAACGCCTCATAGGTGATATTTCACGAAAGTGTCGTTACAAAAATGGCCAAGAAAATTTTGACTGTGAGCTAAAGCATCTAGTTACGTGTTTGACTGAACCCTGCAAAGTTCTCCGAAGGAATCTTATCACGTTCGAGAAACTGCGGCTCAGGCCTTCAACAGATTCTAACTTACGTGCACGTGCTCTGCGGGTATATTACTAAAGCTCGGTTGATTTTTCCATATTGAAAAATTGAAAGAAAAAAACTTTTTCCATTCAAGATTTATGAATAAAGTTGGACGGTCAAGTAAGACGAAAGAAGTACACACGTGACGCCAAGATGGCGCCTTTATCACCGGGGGTTTTCACTGCAGCTGCTGGGCACGTAGAACGTTTATTTATCCCATTTTATGGCTCCATTTCCCCCCACCGGGTGTGTGGATTTTATAAGGGTAAAAGATGCAGCACTAGCAAAAATAATTTTAAATGAGAGAAGATATTTTATTTTAAAAATAAATAAAAACATTTCTGGGTTACGAATAAATTGACGATGCTTGACAAACTTCTGCTACTTTAATTTTATTTATTTATTTTTGGGGAAATTAACAGTTAATCAACAATTAATACAAATATAATAATAAGAAAAACAAATCTTGCCAATTACAATTTTTCCTCTGCTGATGATAAATATTATAAATAAAGTGTGACAGCATACAGTTATATTTTAGTAACTTAACTAAGTTGGCGGAGGAAGGGAAAGGTTGAAGGGTACATAGAAATGGGATGAAGGGGAAAAGGATGAAAGTAGACGGAAAGTTAGTTTCAGTGATTTAGTTTGGGTGCAGTCGAGAAGTGGATTTTTGTTTCGTTTTGTTATGTCACGTATAGTCGACCTAAAAATGTCGATGTGATAATAATTAAGTTGAATGAATTTGTAAATCTGTAAATAAAATAAATAAACATCATAATAAGCGGAAAATGATGCTTGTGCAATGATGGAAGACTTAGCTAACAGAGGAATTGAACCCACGAGGCCCGGGTGGGAATCCGACGCATTTGTCTACTCAGCTACTGACTGGCCAATAACTATATATAAATATATATATTGCAAATAGTTTTTAATTGAAACAAATGTTGGGGGATTTAGTTGTTTGACGAGAATAATTAAGAAAAGGAGTAGGAACTAAACATAATCAAAACCCAATAAAACAAGGTGTTTAAATATTTTTCTACAATTTAAATGAAAATAAAATACAAAAAAATGAATGTTTGAAATAGCATTCTTACACATAACGATATTTCTCAATGAGAGAATTTGGAAAAAGGATAATGTATGTAGGGTGCAAAATCATGAAATATTTAGTCTAAAAATTGCAAATGTTGCAAATATCCAAAACAAAAACATTTTAGACAAGCTTTCATTATTACATTTTTTTTTAATTCATGTCACGTAAGACTTTTTTTCTAAATTCTGTTTGTTTGATGGTTACAAATAATAATTTTATATAAAGCATATTACTATTTTAGGAAGCAGTCTGTTTTATTTCCATTGAGAAGGTAATTATGACGGCTATGAAAATACAAAAGATGATATTAATAATAAAACGATTAAAAGTTGTCTGCCAACTGTTTTGAGACATGACGTCATGATATTAATACAATATTACAACAAACCTCGATTAATTACTTAAAATAATTTTCTAAGTGATTTTAACAATAGTTTTAGATATAACTTGGCTTCGTAAAGCCCTTTTTGGGATATTTTTCAGAAAACAAAAACAGTATTATTATTGAAATAATATCAATAATCTTCAACGTAAATGTGGTACAGAAAAAATAACGGTCGTGACCGAGACTCCAACTTGGAACCTCTACTCTATCCGGGAGTAACGCTTCTGCCAATTGAGCCACCAAGTCCTTTACATTAGAAACCGACAGTTTTAAGCGATTGCATTCTTCATTGAAAATTATCAACATCATTTTTTCAATTTATCCGTCTTTGACTTCTAACAAAGTTTCGTTTCTTACGTTATTTTTTCTGTTTCATATTTACGTTGAAGATTATTGATATTATTTAAAAAATCAATAAAATAATAATAAGCGTAAAAGGTTTAAATTAAATTCTAATTTAAGTATTATTACTATTGGCAATGTAACAGATCTTCCATATAACTTTGGCACTGCATTCAAAAGATAGTCCACCGGGTAAATAGTTTAATGAACTGAAAAATATCTTATGATTTACGAGGCCGACAAACTCCTTAAATTTCCCCGGCTTAGGGTTGCCAGATTATAAAAATGATTTGATAACGGTTTCAGCTCCGAAGTACGGGCCACGGTGATTAATTGAAAAAAGGAGGAGTTTGAATTGGGAAACATGGGAGAGTAGTTTTTCTTGTTGATGAGGTGCTGATAAATTGGTTTCCTCATGAAATTGCGGCGCTAAGAGAAAGGAAATAAATAGCTTTTTAAAACGTTTTATGGGCCCTGCGGCTTTTGAAGAATTTATCCCTCTCTCTGAAACTTCCTTCAGGAGATCACTATCCGAAATCGTAGTTGTTGTGTAGATCTTGATTGATTTACTTTCTAAAATGGTGATTGTTTAGTAATATTTAACATTATTAAGAATATCATTCCCTTAAGTATTGCCCTGGCGAGATAAAACAATTGCTTTTGATATGCAAAGCTTTTTGATCTAAATATCCAGATACTTTCCGATCTCTCCATTAAACTTACTTCCTCTTTCCGCACTAAAACACCCCATAATATTGGAGGTGCTATTATCTAAGGGTCATTTGAACATGGATCCTCCAAAAATATAAGACAACATTTATTTAATATAAATCTTATGTAATAGAAACCATTGGTAGTAGATAATATTAGTACATCTAAAAAATGCTACGGCATAAGCGGATAGTGGTACCATCTAGCGTCTAAATAAGAAGCTATTGCATGTACCTCCCTGGGTCATTCTGAATTTTGTCCGCTAAATTATCTTCTTTCTCTATATTTGTAAGAAAATGGGTAACATATCTGTATACATTATATTGTCTCAAGTAGTTAAAATTTCGTATTTGTTTTATCAATTTCGAAATCGTTTATTTTATTTTATGGTAATTAGTGATAAATAAAGTTCGATAAAACATGTTTGTGTTACCGGTACAAACTCAGACTTCAGTAAGCATAGCTGTATTCGCGTTTAGAGCTGACTCTGTTATTAACATATCTAAATGATAAACTTACATGATTATAAACCTTTATTGTACATGATAGAGTGAGTTTTTATAACTCATCGGGATTGCTATGTATGTCAGCAAGATATTTTATAAAAATAAGGGACAAGTTAACATCATATTATAGAAATCATAACACAAAGTGAGGCGATAAATACTAAAATTGTATACCTACCCACCTATTACCGAGTTTTAAACTTTTTTTTAGAAAAATCCTCATAATATAAATGGAAAATATTAAACCAAAAATTATTTGTTGTCGTATCTTACTATTTTAACGGTTGAAAGGATTCTGGTATTATAGGGTGCGCAGTTAAAGTTTACTCAAACAATACACACTTATTTAGGATTGTGTGTATTGGTGCGTAAGTATACACTTCCGACAGTGATATACTTATGAAACGTCACTGAGAAAAGCTTTGTATTGCTTTTGCTTACTTATCGTTTTTGGTGAAAAGAGAGGAAAAGTGCACACGTGCTCTAATTTTAAAAATTTAACGATATTGTTCTTGGTACTTGGTTAAAAATACGTAATTTATTAATTTTACTGTAATTTTATATTCTCAAAAAAAAAAAAAACATTCAAACATAGTGTATACCAGAAATATATCAGTACGAGTATTGTGTTCGTAATTACTCTGGCTGCGAGATTTTTCTACCTATAACCTTAAAATTCCAGACATAAAATAATTAGATTTTTTTCTTAGAAATAACGCCCAAACTATATTCCAGATATTTTTTTTGTTTCAGGTGATAAACAGATGTTCTGTAATATAAAAAAATACGTCAAAAATAAGTCATGAAAAATGCTAAAACAGATAGTGTTTTTTTTTCTTGCGTGTCCTAGTAAAGCAGATAATAATTTTTGATTCAATTTATAAAAAAAATTAAAATAAAATAATAACTTTGTATAAGACCACACACCGGTTTCGCTTAGCCTAAGCATCATCAGAGTATAAAATTAAACTAAACAAAAAATACAAAGTGTGCGGTTATATATACATACAGAGGGTAACATAATATAAAATAAAACTTAAAAAACAGTGAGAAAACAATAAAATTTGAATTATAACGAAGGAACAGAGAGAAAGAGACAGACAATATGAAATAAAAGAGGCGAAACCTTAACTGAGAACGTGATTAAAGAAAAATGTGAAATTTTATGAGTTAACGGTAAATATACCTAATATTGGACTACTTAACAAATTTAACTAATTATTAAGAATATGAATTTTAATATCTTTCTTTATTTCTTGTACTTAAATTGTTAAATCTGTTGCCATGACCATTTTGACGAAGAACATGAGCACCGGCGCTTTTATTGAAGGTGCGATCTTTTATGTATGGTCGATCATGAAAATTAAAATTAAATCCTTGGTCTAATACAAAGTTATTATATCATTTTCATTGAATATATAAAAGGTTGATAAATGGGTTAAAAATGTGTCAACCCTGCAATTGATTCCGTCGTCTGCCCCAGTCTGGGTTCAAATCAATTCGGAAACGGCAAATTGGATTGTCTGACTTCGAGAGACGAGACACCTCTGCCCACTGTCAACTATCTGCTGAAACCGATAGCGATGGTTCAACAAATATCGAGGAGAAGCTACTAACTAAAAAATGACATTGAATTTATCCAACAGTTTTTTTTACTCACGCTTTTAACCGGTAAGGCATCCTAATACAAATGACGCCGAAGAGAACAACCGATAGAAGTGATTTGGGGGTGTGCCTGTTTGACTGAAGTAAGGTTTATTTGATCTCACTTAAGGTTAAATTGATGAAAATTTTTCATATTTCTAAATTCTTTCCTGAGCAGATACATTTCATTGACCTCTCTGGCACGCAGGACTCGAAAGATTTTTTAAAAAGGAGACGTCACCTTCTTTCAAATTGGTTTCGGTTATAAGGCCAACCATTTTCTGTTCAGTGAAAGGACCCAAAAAAAAACACTTAATTTTCCGAACAGTTTTTTTTGTAAGCACCTTGTTACATGGGCATCCTTACTCAATTGTCAGCTCAACTGTCTCATTGAGTTTGAACTATCAGTCTGAAGACTAAAAAAGTGTTTGAATAGGGTATTTATCAGATCTTTTATTGATGTTTCCACTAAAGAGGAACCTTTTTTCATATTTTAACATTTTTTCAATAAAGATTAGTATTTCAAGCACGTAAAAACTTCTTTCCTGGATAAAATACCATAAGTATGTAATAGCCTTTAGCTCTGGACTCAGAGAAAAACCTCACGTGAGTAAATTGAAAAAACATATTTCGTATGAAAAATAAGTATTGAAAACCCAATTACTTTGTGTACACTATTTTCCGATCCTCACCAATAAAGTGTTTTTATTTTTTATTATGTATCTTGGTAAATATAAAATTTAAGGGGTGGCTCCACGCCTGCTTCACTAGGAAATTCCTATGTGGAGATATTATTTGAATATTAACAGTCAATGGAAGATACTTTCAAATCGCCCTTCAAGCGGCCACCCATTTTTGCATCAAAGCGTTGCTTGATTTAAAAAAAATATTTTTGTTTTGTGACTCGATCTGAAGAGTTAAGTGCCTTTTATCCCTCTTTTTTCCATTTTACCAACCCCTTCCCCCATTTCCCTGATCTTACAAAATATTACAAATTTATATGGCAACACAATATTATTCAGCTAAAACTAAACAATACGTCATACTGTTACCGCCATAGGCATTTAGTAGTAAATATGTGCTGTGCCAAAGTACTTTGCCTTAAGAAAACTTTCGAGAAAACCCCTCGGTTCTGTTACTAACCGCGATTGAGAGAGTTTGAGTCGGTAAGAACCGTTTCGTGTTGTATTTATTTTTTAATTTCCGTCGCATCCTTCACAGCTATATAAGCTTAGATTGAAAGCAGTGAGGCTTCAGAGGCAAGCGGAAGTGTTGCATAAATAAACGGAGAAGAACCTAAGTGGTGAGAGCAACATCTAGCTAGAAATAATTGTGTTAATGATAAATTTAAAAATATTCCCAGCTTGGAAATATTGAAATAACTATTTCAGACTCTTTTATTGGGAGACAAATAGATATTGCACTAAATAAATAGATTCCGATTATTGATGATTGGATTTTATTATTTTTTCATTCATCATTTTGATGAAATATTATGTTTAAATTGTCTTATTTTTTACCGTCTATAATTTGCATTCATTGCAGATTATATTTTTTAGAATTAATTGCTTTATATTTATGAATATTGTGTATTAATACACTTACTAGCTTTATTTAAAAACGCCTTGAAACAAAATTTTTGTAATGTTTTTAAAATAATAAATAACTGAAAAACTGACTTATTAAGCGGATATTGGGAAGATGCCATTTGCTATGATTGGAATACAAAATGTATTTCGTTTAACCTTTGGAATGCAGGATTCCTGCAAGGTACAACTTCCATCGTACCTTGCTGACTCATAACTCATTTGTATATTTGTCAATAATGCAATCTTCTCAGATAATATGTTTATGTTTTATTTTAAAATTTTAATTTAATGGTAGGTGGTTTTACAGGAATATCTACTTATTTTCGGAGAATTAGTTTTTTCTCCCTCATTTTACAGAAAAAAGTTTGAATAAGAAATGTCAAGATTGTCGTTTTATTGTATTTTTATGAAGCTGAATAAATATTGAAAAAAAAAACTAATCGGAATGAGGTTACACAGTAATGTCACTTTTAAAGTCGTTTTTTTTCAGCTGTACTGACGTAAGCAAACATCAAATAGTTATAACTCGACTTGTTCCGAACTTAACGCAATAAAAAATGTTTCTATGAATTGATTATTTTGTTGACAAGCGATTAATCGGTTCATTTAAATATCTAAACAACAGATTTTAAAGGCTAAAAAATTCTGAAAATATAATGAAGAATGCTCAGCACACTAGAGGGTAATGTTTTATATAAGTAAATCTAGATTCTCGGAAAGAGAGGGTTCGAATACACGTTGGAGCAAGTTGATGAGTTTTTTCATTGAAAATTATGTTTGTGAGAAGGCTGATAAGGTTGTTGACAGAAAAGTGAACGCAAGAAATACAATTAAGTGGGAGGATTGAATGCAGTAGTTGATAATAAAAAAGTTGTCGAAGGAAGCGAGACTAGCAGTCTACCGTTATAGTACTAGCACTAATTTACGAGGCAGCGAGGTAGTATGGAAAAATACTGAAATAAAATATATGACTGATGTAAGTGTAATAAAATAGAATAAGTTAGTAAAGCTAAAGTGTTTTGGAAATAAAGAATAAACGAACGGAAAAAGGGGTGCCGGATAAGGGTAAATACATGACGCGAAGTAGATGGAACCAGTAGTCGGGTTCAATGCAAAAAAAAATGAGGAGATATGTTCAAGCATGAAAACATAGGAGATAAAGTAAAGTTTAATTCAATTGAATTATACAAAAATTAAAATGGAGTTCTACAAATTGAACACAAAAACTATAAATAAAAACATGAGGAGATAAAGTTAATCAAATACTTGACTTGGGTCATGTTAAAAATCTGAATAAAAGAAGAATTACATAGTATGAGATGTTCTATGAAAGTTGATGAAGTAAGAAATGTGTGCCAAGAAGGAGTAGTGTAGCGTTTTATTCCACCTGCCTTACCTTCTGGGGAAATTGTGTGACTCTTAGTTAGCAGATAAGGTTGTCTATGGGTTGATGAGTCTATGGTATCTTTGCTATTATTATCGATGTTGTTTATGTGATACTAAAATTACGCTTTCTATAACTTGTTACTTGTGAAACTAAAGCCAAAGCAACAGTTCTAATGAATATAATTTTTATTATAAGTCTATCTCATTTATACAATACTCATAATATGGTCTCTTTGAACCAACACAACAAGTGAAATATCGTCGCCGGAAAGGCAAAAATGCTGAAGCGCCATTTTGGGAAGTTTACACCAGAGCACTTTGGAGTTTTTTTTTCACAATAAAATTCATAAGTCTTCACTGATGGATTCAGGATTGGATTTTGAAAAAATAGTTAATTCAAGTAACTGAATGCTCTCACTGAGTTGCTCGAACCGACAAAGAGCTAAAAAAGACCCGAAATTGTGTCGCTTGAGTCAAGCCTTCTCCCAAATGGTAAATATATTTTAGATGGCTGAAGGGCCAAAAAAGTCTTCAGAATCAAACGAGAGTCAGAGTATTCGATGCAGAACGCAACTTATCAAAACTGCATATTGTACTCATTTTTGACCAAAGGGTCGCTTAAGTTCTTTTGCCTTTCCAGCAACGATATGGTTTTATAAACAGAACTGAAATAACACGACAATAATTATTATATAAAGCTGAGTTACTCTTTTGGATACATGAGTTAGTGGGTACGAAACTCAAGGGTTCTCTTGAAAATTAGCGAAGAGAATATTCGGTAATAAATATTTCAAAAGAGCCCCATCATTTAAATTATAATGTCAAAACATCATCGAATGGTTAATTGCAAATAAAATATTTAAAAAATACCTGGTCTCCATCGTAGGTCCAAGAGCCGAATTTGAGGAAGCAGGTCTGCTGGTCGAATGGGAAGTACCTGACGTCGATTTCACACGAGGACTTGAAGAATGGCTGGAGGCGTCCACATCACCTTGCCAGAGTGCTGGAGAACCGCCTTGGTCATGGTAGTGACGACATACTCACCATCGGCACTGGAAATAAAAATAACAAATGGATTAATTTACCATGACTCTTTATAGAATGTTCGCAGATGAGGTGGTTTGTACTGAAATACCAGTAAAGCTACATCCGCACAAACTACTGGTGACAATTCCAGAAATAAAACTTCCAGGTAGTCATCCCACAAGTAATCCAGTGAACTATTTTTTTCCTGATGTAAGTTAAGATCGGGTTAGGTTAACTCAAATTCTAACAAGGTCCAACTTCATAAAAAATGTGGAGAGAATCGTGTAAAGTGCTGAGGCATTTACTATTTAGTCGTTTTGCTTAGGTTAGGTAACGTTTGAATTTTTTTTCTTTTAGTTTAACAAAATGATATTCTTAAGCACTGGATTATTTGCGACTAAGTTTTTGTTTTCTTCCTGAGGTTGAGCTTGCCTTAATATTTAAATTGCAGCATTATTAAATTTGTAGCACAGATTAAATTCTTCTTCTAAAAATAAACTTGTAAGAGTGTTAAGCACTGGACCAAAGTGAGCTTAATTAAATTTATATCATGTACTGACGTTACTAAACTTTTTATAAAAGTGGTGAGTAAAATGAAGAGAAAATAATTAACTATCCTGTCTCATTCAATATTGTATTAAGTCATTATTTTTCTCCTCAGGTTAGGTTAGTTTACATTTAAAACGAGTAAAGTGAGATCACAGACTGACATAATTACAATTGGTGTAAAAGTGTTGTAAAAAATATAAAATACAAAAGAGAAAATAATTTGAAGCTTCGAGTCATTCACTATTAAGTCGTTATTTTCATCCTGAAGCCAGAGTAATGTAACATTAAGAACTCTTAAAGTGGTGTACAAAATAAAGAGAACATCATTTAAAGCACTAGGTCATTAGATATGAAGTCGATATTTTCCTCCTGAGGCCAGAGTAATGTAACATTAAAAACTGTAAAAGTGGTGTACAAAATAAAGAGAACGTCATTTAAAGTACTGGGTCATTCGATATTAAGTCATTATTTTCCTTCTGAGGCCAGAGTAATGTAACATTCTTCACAAATTGTTCAAATCTTGTGATCTTCTACTGCTAAAAACATACTTGTAAAAATGATGTACAACACGAAGAGAATATCGCTTAAAGCCCTGGATCATTCACTATTGAGTTCTTATTTTCCTACTGAGGCCAGGAAAATGCAACATTACTTGCTCTATTTCTTGTTATCTTCTTCTTCTAAAAATAAATCTGTAAAAGTGATGTAAAAAATGGAGAGAATATCGTTTAAAGCACTGGATCATTCACTATTAAGTCGTTGTGTTCCACCTGAGACCAGAGGAATGTAACATTATTAGCTCTTTTTCTTGTTATCTTCTTCTTCTAAAAATAAACCTGTAAAAGTGGTGTATAAAATGAAGAGAACGTCATTTAAAACACTGGGTCATTCGCTATTAAGTCGTTATTTTCCCTCTGGGGTTAACGTGGCTGTACCGCACTGGTTGGGTTAAGCTGATCCGGAGCAGTGCAGCCCGCGATACGAGAGATTTAATTGCACAATAGCTGCTGTAGTTGTCTGAGAAGTCGCCACCATGAGACAGCGCTGGCTGGCGGTTAGATTTAAATTAACGAGCTGAATGGGACAAGGGCTGGGAATGCCACAATAGGATTAAGTTCCATGTTCTTTATTAACAGTAAAGATTCTACAGATAATCTAAAGTGCTCTGTGTCTATTTTTAATGTATTTTTCGAAACTATCTTTGGTAGTAGGAGCTAAATCAGACTTTTAAGGAAAAACGTATTCTTATAAATGAATTAAAGAGACACATTTGGATGAAAATGTAAGTTTTCGATAATAAACTCTGTTGGATCTGAAGCTGCAATAAAACACCGAATATATTTTCAGCTTCAGGTGAATTGAAAAAAATAGTGAACTGTAAATGGATAAACTATACTACTTGATGGAAGTGTCTTATTATGGATGTGAATAGATTATTGAAATGAAAAGAAAATGGGAAACCATTCACTCACCGATGTAGTTGAAGTTCTTGATTATTCTTACACATTGTATTATTAAGGAACACGAATCGGAACAAAACACAATACTTATTATTATATTACTTGAAGAACAACAACAAACCGACGACCAACCGAGAGACCAACAAATAACGCGAAACACGTTTTTTCACATTAAACTCTCCTTTTTATATGAATACCGCACAAGAGTCTCAACTGCTCCTAACCGTGTAAAGCCAGTGAGACATCTTGTCGAGTATGTTGTGAGGCTGAAATTAGTAGGGAGGGGGAAGAGATTGGGAAGAGGAAGGTTTGGAAGTACCTGGCCATTCAGATCTGGTCACCAAGCGCGGTTAAAGCCATTTCAAGCAACGTTTCGATTCTGAATGGTGGTCTTTCACCAGAGCGATACTTAGAGTATCTACCACTCTGGAACGTGCCAAAAATAATTTTATTAAAATTTTTTTTATTATTTTTATATGAATTAAATGTGTTTTGACACATATTAATTAAATGAAAGTTATTAGAGTACGCCGGGTTTTAACCCGCGACCTTTGGATTCGTAGTCGTAGCATCTTAACACTCGACCATTGAGGCCGTCTCCTGTTTTGATTGTCACTTGTTTCGAATACCATACTATTCCATATGGAATTTGAAATTGCGAAATGGTTTGAAAAGGCAGAAACTAAATGAAAAACATAAAGGTAAGAACTTATCAAATTATTACTTTGAAATCCAATAACCTCTGTTTTTTACCCCACAAAAATCTGTAATTTGTGTGGATGTAGTGATTTTTCTGATTAAATAAATAACCAATAAGCGGCATTGATAAAATAAGACACAATCACTTTATACTCGGCTTATTTTTTCGCTCATAACATTTCAAGTCATGTTTTTTCAATTATGAAACCAACTAATTTCAATTTTAAGGCTAACTTCCATAAATCAGAATGGAAATGACGCTGCGAGCAGAATGTAGAGATTACACGAGAAGACACGATTTTATGAAGCCAGACCACAAAATTCATGATCTTTGCTGCTTCAGATAAACAAAGAGGTTTCAGATTAGATATTTCTCAATTTTGAATCACTTCTTGTAAAATGTTTGATTTCATAAATAATTAATTTACAAGTGTATTTTTAGAAGGAAATGAAGGTTCATATAAATATTGGGTTGAGCCGCAAAGATTGATGTGACAACTTGCCTTGAACAATTTCGCCAGCCATAAATTTGATGGAAACTAATTCAACCCAACATTATTTGTAATGTAAGTCAGTTACAACAACCGATCACTGTCATCTGTTGAGAGAAATTGAAGCAATATTCCTGTTATGTACATAAAATTATGCTCATTTTACATTTGAATATTATATCCAGATGAACAAAATAAATTTTGGATTTTTTATTTATTTTTCATCATATGAGAATTGACTTTAAAGCTCTTATGCTTATTGTTTTTTTATCAATTATTGAGATAACATCAATAATCTTCAACGTAAATATGACAAAAAATAACAATCGCGACCTAGACTCGGACTCGGAACCTCTACTCTATCCGGGAGTAACGCTTCTGCCAATTGAGCCACCGAGACCTTATAAGAAACCGGCATTTTTAATCGACCTCATTCTTCATTTGAGAATAATCAATTTAATTTTTTCAATTTTGTTGCCGATTAAACTGCCATCTTTGTTTGGTATACATAGTTCTACCCGAGCACATATTATATACCTAGATAATATCTTGGACCTGTCCTGCAAATATTTTTTATCTTCTGTACGCCTTACATTAAATTTAAATTAATTATGTACTACGAACTTCTTCCAGTGATACAGACGTAGCAAAAATCGGTTAAACAATTGTTATCTAGATAAAAAATATATTTTTTTAATGAATTTAGACTTTTTTCCAGTTTCTGTATAAACATTGTTACCAAACGTAAACAAACATATTATTTATTGTCTGTTTTGCATGAATACGTAACATAGTTTGTTTGGGTTTTAGCGACTATCAAACTATGCGTACCCTTATTATGATAGTTCCATCACAATAATTTCTCTTAAAAAAAATATTACCCTTTTTAATTACATGTTTATGTACCTACAATCAAGACTTACATTTTGTGTCGCCAAATATCAAAATATTTTAAAAGCAATGGATTTCTTTCTACAGTAGCTTGTCTCTGGTTTGTGATCAAGAGCAGGGATAGAATCAAAGACCCATGTCTTGTTTGTCGGTAGAAAATAAATGAAGTAAACCTGGAAGTGCAATTACTTCCCTCAATTCGGTCCCAGAGACGGCGAGATGCTGCGGGGAAGCCGGGCGAGAAGATTGAAATCCGATCAGTTATGTGGTTAGTTCAAACTTGTTTTTATTGGTAGATACGTACCTCGATTTTGTTTTACCTAGGTATTACAAATCATGTTTAAAATTTTTCCGCAATTGTCTTTTGTAGTTTTTGCTTCTAGTTTTTTTTTTAAATTAAGAATGTTTTTTATAGCCAATGACAGCATAACGAATACAGCCAATAAACGTCATTTGTGCCACAACACTTTTCGTCGGCTAGGAAAAGACGTCGTGATTTTACAACTCTCATTGTTAAGGGTAAGCACCCAGAAATACACATTTTTTGGTTTTCTAGTATAGGAAAACTACAAAATATTTATCTGTCAATTCTATAGGGGTAGTTAGAAAAATCTCGAAGGTTTCTAGTGAATACAATTTTTGAGCAGTATTCTTTTAAATTCTTTATGAAATGCATACTGAAATTTTAAGAAAAACGTTAAAAAATGCTATTGCTGGTATTAAAACTGTACCTTTAACTAATGTTTTTCATAAAATTTAAAGGATAACAGTTAAAAAATTGTATTCATTGGAAACCTCAGACATTTTTCTAACGACCCATAGAAAATTTCCAGATAAATTATTTGTAGTATCGCTTGTATCAAAATGCTACAATGTGACATTTACTGTCATTTTTCTGTGCTGGCCTTTGACCAGGCTGTAAAATAAGTTTTTTTGGAAACGAGTAAAAAAAATTTCCATAGAAAATTTTCAGATAAATTATTTGTAGTTTTGTTTGTATTAGAATGCTACAAAGTGACATTTACTGACATTTTTGGGTGCTGGCCCTTAACAAGGCTGTAAAATAAGTTTTTTTGAAAACGAGTAAAATTTTGATCATAAATAAAACATACATATTATAAAGATATTTAAATAATATTTAAAAAAAAACTCTCCACAGGAACAGAAGGTATGCCATATTTTGGGAATCTGTGTAGAGAGTACGTTTAAGGAACAAACCTGGCTCCTGCTATTTTCGGTAAGACTTATGTAGTGGAAGAGAGAAATCACCGAAAAAATTCGCTGCACAGCGATGTAGATTGCAATAACGTTGTTATAAAACAACCAATTCTAATACGCTAGAATGTCAAACATTCACAATTGTTGAGCATGCGTTCGGTATACCTCCAAACTTGTTTCATATGTATGAGTAAAATGGTTTACAACTAATGATTACAAACCTCATTTTACTCAAATAATTTTAGTACATTTGAACGCATAACTTTGTCATAAACCACTTTATTTTAATAGAATTTTCAACTAGTTTCAAAAGAACTCTTCCGTCGTCAGGAAAATATTATCTAAAACTATTAGCAGTTTTGATATTGTCGGTGAAAGGGTACTTCCGAAACTAGTCAACAATTCTATTAAAATAAAGCAGTTTATAAAGAAATACATGTATGTGTTTCAAAATGTAAATCATAGCACTCCACAAAGTAAAGCTTTTAATGTTAAAAAAACAAGAAATTAACTTTAAATAATTGATGCTTATTTTTTAATGTTTAAATATTATCAATAATCAACAACACTAATATGACACAAAAAACACCAAATTAAAAAAAGGATATTTATCCAAGACATCATCTAGGTATTCAATGTGCTCGAGTAACTTTGTTCATCATTAAAAAGATGGCAGCCAAATCGGAGGAAAATTGAAAAAATAATATCAACGAAAAATATGAGATCGATTAAAAATGTAGGTTTCTAAGAAGGTCCCAATCGTTGAATTAGTTAAAGCGTTGCTTCCGGATAAAGTAGAGGGTCCGAGTTCGAGTGTCGGTTGTGACTATTGTCTTTTTATTTTCTGGCTTTTTCATTTTCATATTTGTGATGTTGATTATTGATATTTTTAATATTTAAAAATAATTTCATTCGTTTATCCTAATTTGTTTACCAACCGAAATTTTACCAGTCAACATTATTTTAATTATGTGTAGGCAATCAATTATTTTGATGCGACTAAGATTGCTAGCGAATAGAGTCGACTTTGCGCGAACGCAATCCAAGATTTGACTGATTTCGATTCCGAATCCCAGCATCCGTGACGGTCGGAGATTAGCCTTTGTGCGAATTCGCTACACACAGCACTTTTTCCGACCAACATCACTGTCAGTTGAAACGGAATTGATGGCCGTTTTTAACGCAACGGATGGAACTGCCAAAAGGCACTTTTTTATTAGAAAGTTTATCATTTTGGACTTTGCGACCCGCAAGTGTGAATTATGGTTTTTTTACATACGATATCGCATTAATGGCCCAAGTAATTCAAAGCGAAATTACACGAGTAAAAATATTTCTACATATCCCTTGTTTAGTTTTATCCTCTTCCTATGTAACCGTTGTTTAAAATTTGCTGAATATTTTTATTTCATTTGTATTATAACCATTTTATTTATAAAAAATAAAATATATAATAGTACAGAAATACATTTATTGATATGTTATTCCCAAGCAGTTAAAAAAAACTCATTCTGGGAAGGACAAAAATATAAATCAGAAGGAATAATATTTTTGTGGAAAGCAATCAATTTGTGGTTTGACATATTTAATGAAAATGAAATATTAACTTGGTATAAGATCACAGATTTTATTTTATTTTTTATGACCAACCGGTTTCGCTTAGCCTCATCAGGGTACAAAATTAAACTAAACAAAAAATACAAAATGTGCGTTTATATAAACATACAAAGAAATAACACCATATAAAATAAAATAGGAGAACAAACAATAGAAAAAAATACAAAATTATAATACAGAGAAAGAGAAAGACAATCTGAAATGGAAGAGGCAAAACGTCAACTGAGAAGGAGATTAAAGAATAATGAGAATTTTTAATAAGTTTACAAGAAATATACAAGATTATTTTAATTATGTGTAGGCAATCAATTTTTTTGATGCGACTAAGATTGCTAGCGAATAAAGTCGACTAGCGAATAATATTGGACGACTAGACAAATTGAATTATTATTCTTTGTATTTTTTGTTTAATTTAATGTTATACTCTGATGTTGCTTAGCAAAACCGGTCGGCCATATAAATTAAAGTAAAATCTGTGGAATCGTATACAAAGCTATCATTTCATTTTCATTAAAAGGAATAATATTTTTACCAAGACGTACAAAATTTAAAGGTGAGTGTAAAAAATAAACAAAGAGTTTCATATCATAAAAGTCGTGATTAATTAAAAATTACAAATAAATTAAAAAATATATTCACACATATAAACGTTGTTGAGAAAATGCCCATTAAGTGCCAACATATTTTTGTTCACAACTGGGAGTCTTTTTGGGTAATGGGATGTATTGTGTATACGCAATGTATTTTAAGGATTTAATTCCAAATTTTGTTGAGCGAGTAGATAACGATAAGCTTATTTGATTTTGTGATCGAGAAATTAATATTGCAAATAATTCAGCGATTTTAAACGAATGCTTTTAAGCTACACATCTCTGTCTTGACTTAAACTCGTTGCTTCAATCACGTTGTCTCATATTTCATAAACATTTTCTCTTATTCTAATACTTAAATATATGATCTTGATTAACTTGCCTGTTCGAAATGTATTCGTGGGGTGTCCTATTCTTATTCGAACGGTTACTCACACGTCCTAATATATTCCTACACACTCTAATCCTGTCACTCTAATTATGCAAAAAAACCTTTAATCAGGACTTACTTCTCTTCTCTTCTCCATCCCTTTCCCATTTTAAGACATTTAATCTATTTTCTTGTACATATATGTATGTATCTTTGGTTTGATTAACTTTAATTATTAATACTTATTTTTGAATATTTAAATAATATTAATAATCTAAAACACAAATATAAAACAGAAAAAAATCCAGAAACTAATAAAAACAATGGCCATGGCCGAGACTTGAACTCGCATCTCTACTCTATCCGGGAGTAACACTTTGCCTTAACATTAGAATGCGGTATTTTTAAACGATCTCATATTTATATTTGGAAATTATTAATATTAGAATTTTCTTCTAGATATCCGAGTTTGAGTCTCAGTCATGACAATTGTTCTTTTTAATTTATAGCTTTTTTCTGTTTAATATCTGTGTTTTAGATGGTTATTTTTATTTAAACATTTAAAAAAAAATAATAATTAATTCTTTAAAGTTAATTTAAGTTTTAATACTTATTTTTAATTTAAAATTTTTATTATTTGTATAAATTCACAAAATTCAGCAAACGCTACAATATCATTCTAAGTAAAAAGAAAATCCACTTTTAAATTTAAAAAAAAACACAAAACTATCAACCTACGTGTTTCTTTCTTAATTTTACTCATCTGTAATCTTCATACGCCCACTATCCATCTGATTTTGTCCTGAATCTATCAGTTTCATGTCTTAAACATCAGGATTGGTATCAGAATTCTATTGTAAACGGTTAGCCTTGCTTTAGTTGAAAACCATTCAATAGGAAATAATCCAGAATCTCACTTTACATTGTCTGTCTAGACAGCACCACACGCTGGTCGTATATATTCATCTGATGCTAAAGGAAAAAAAAGACGGAAGAGGAGAACGGTGCCAGCAGTTTCCAATGTATTTTAAGATAAAATATTGAGTTCCATAAGTTTTTCAACGTCTAAAAATATTTTAGAAGTTTTTGAAAAATGAATTTTGAAAAATCGGAGGTATTTTACAGAAAGTAGCCACGTGCTTCTAAAGCAAGGTTCAGGACACTCCTGCAGTAAAGTTAATCTGATTAACTCTTTTCGGAGTTGTCTGGAACGTTATCCGATGACCATATACATAAAATGCGGTTGAACGCTTACAAAGGTTGTCCAAGAAAAATGGAAAAACTTACAAGACCGACTTTTAAAGTGTTAAATTATTTAACCAAGATTTTTTAATGGTTCTAAATTTAGTACAGAATGTATCAGATTGAACCCAAAATTAAGAAAAAAATCGGTGAAAACAAAAAAAAAAAAATTCTTCACACGTCGCCATTGGTCACCCTGCCAAGTTACCACCCCCCCCCCTCTTTGGCCTAGCCCCTAATATCCAAAGTTGTTTTTTGTTTGTTTTCAAGTGAAAAAAATGTCACCGGAGACAAAAATGTTATGTACATTTTTTACTGCAAGCAAGCTTAAGAATCACTGCTAAGGGCCAGTACCCAATTTATTTAGCGTGGTTTTATGAAATTTCACCTCGAGTGCGCCTTACACTATATAGCAACCTGAATGAGCCAAATACACCATTAATAAAATATTAATAAGCTCGATATGTTAAAAAATGAGACGTATTGATGCAAATTACGTGGCCGAGCTGTTAAGATTTTTGGATCCGAATCCAGAGGTCGCGGGGTCGAAATCCAGCGTTCGCAAATATATTTTTTTCGATTGAAATAAAATAACGTAGTGTGTTATTTTTAATTTTATAACTGTTAATTCGTAGTGGAATTCCATTTAAATGATTTTATAAAAAGAATTTATAACTTCATTCCACTTATTTAACTTTTGACTGAACCGGTTTCATCCTATAACAGCCTATAACGGCCATCTTCAGACTAGTTTATAGATGGCCGTTATTGGCTGAAACCAGTCCAGTCAAAAATTAAATAAGTGTATTAAATATTTTTGTATATTTTTGGCACGTTCCGGACTGGTAGATGCTGTCAATATCTCCCTTGTGACCACAATCCAGAACGTTGTTTGACATGACTTCAGCCGTATTTATTTCCCAACCTTTCTCTTACTTAACCCCTTCCACTCCTTACTCCCCTCAGCATCATAACGTATCCAAATAAGGGATCGCATAGTTCCACGAGCTCTGAGCAGTTAGGACTCTTGTGCGGATATCAAATAAAATATAGCATTTTTACCATTTGATTATATTATATTATTTTAAGCTGATTTTTTTACTGCAACAATTAAATTCATATGGACTTCGCTGGGTGCTGTACCCGAGCTGAGGCTCCATTTTTTTTTGTGAGATAAGGTTAGGTGAAGTTACGTTGAGTGGTGTTATAGAGAAAAATACTTATTTTATTTTATTAAAATAATGATAATTTTTGAGAAAAATATTCCTTTTGAGTTAGAATTTTATAAGGTTTACGAAAAAAATACAATTCTTACAACCTTAATTCGTTATACGACCTGCTTGTTTTTAGAAATTAACAAAAAATAACCAACTTGGAATTCACAATACCGAAGAATTTTTGAGAGGCCACAAAGGTAGATTGAAAAGGAAAAAAATATAACAAAGGAGTAATAAAATTCATATTAAAATAAAGCGGTACAGAAAAATGGAATGCCATCGAAGGGAATTCTGAAAATTAAATTGCTCACTTCACCTTTGTTTTGGCATTGTAGTAGGTCAAATTCAAATGATCGACATATTAAAAACGTATTTAGGAATTTATTTTAATTTAAAAAATATTTCGAATGGAATCTGTTTATTTTTTATATGAATTCCACATCATTTGACTACATTTCATTGAAGTTGTACAGCTTTTGAAAGAAAAAATTCAATTTTTTTAGTTTACAACATTATCTTCTACAAGAACTTTTAAATATTCATTTAACTGTAAAATAGTAAAAACTGCAATATTGTTAGTTCCATGTTTTTAATTTAGTTAACGAGAGAAAAATACGCTGAAACTCATACAAGTATTAAAACGCAAGCTGTTTGGGGAAGTGCATTAACATAGGAAGTATTAAATATTTTTTTCCGTTTAAAAAAGTTTTTTATGTACATTTTTCACACATTGAAAACTACCTTAAAATGTTGGAATTTTAAACAACGTAAGTATCTAGATTTTGATGCTTGTACTGTTATTTAGAAACACCTCCCGTAGTTACTGCACTTTACCTTTCGGATAGTATTTAGGATCTATTGTGTGGGTAACAAATTATTAACATTAATTAAGCAATTATTAACGTGCATGATTTTTTTCGTAGTCCTCTTCACTAGAAAATCATAGGTTTTTGGTAAAGAGTTCTCAGCAAAATGTTTTAGATGTGTTTTTTAAACTTTTTTTGTTGCTGAAATTATTATTTTGTAACGATTGTTTTTTCTGGCATTTTTTGCTAGGCATATTTAATGATAAATGAAATAATAACCTTGTATAAGACCATCTTGAAATTATTATTTAATTTTTTTATGACCAACCGGTTTCGTTAATTTAATTTTATACCCCGATGACGCTTAGGATAAGCGAAATCAGTCGATCATTAAAATTTAAAATTAAATCTGTGGTCTTATACAATGTTAATATTTTATTTTCATTTGATTTAAATTATGCTTATTTTAATTTGACGTCCATGTTTGTA
Organism: Drusus annulatus; assembly: GCA_022651775.1. Lineage (NCBI taxonomy): Eukaryota > Metazoa > Arthropoda > Insecta > Trichoptera > Limnephilidae > Drusus > Drusus annulatus. The sequence goes on along the minus strand of JAGWCC010000517.1, from coordinate 222,522 downwards.
GGCAGTTTTGGGTTCCGATGAAAATTGCGTTAGTAACCAATTTAGTAAACCTACGTCATATTCAAAAAGATTTTTAAATCAATCATTATTTAATTAGCTAATGACCGGTTAGTCGCTGAGTGGATAAACACGTTGGATTCCCACCGGGCGTCGTGGGTTCAATTCCTCTGCTAGGTGATTTTTCCATTATTGCACAAGAAACATCTTCCGACTTATTACGATGGCAGTAGAAGTTTTTCAAATATTGCCAGGTTTTCTTTTAAGAAAAAAAGAAAACTCTAACATATTTTTGTGAGACGATAAGAAACAGGAAAATAATAATTATACATTCCACGCGTTTTTAACAGAATCCCTCATTTGTGAAAACACCCCGCTCTTATTATTTTATTTCCTTTAGCCAGGGGTTTGGCAGCTTCCAGTACTATAGTAAAATTGCGGAAAATATCGATCTCTGGCATTTTGTATTATTTTTTAATCGCTTGCTGATGGGAATTTTCTTGAGAGCATAGACCTTAAGAAGTTGTAATAAGCATAAGTTAATTAAAATTACGCCACTGTTTCGTGTTAAAGAAAAGAATTTCATTTTTTCCAACACTTATCCGGACGTAATGCCCCTTTAGCATATTGGAGCCTTCGATATAAAATTATAGGTTTGGTTTTACCAGTTTTAAATATGACCTCGCGTGGCAAACTGTTCTTTCAAGTAACCAATGGTAATTTATTGTCAATTGAGTAGTGTGGTTTAGCTTAATGTTCCAGTGAAAAAAGCATAAATAATATTCTTTATTCCTATCATTACAAAAAACATATTTTACAGAATGAACGGATATCCACACAAGTGGTCAAATTATTGTAAAAGTATTACGCAATCTACGTTTCAATCACAGATTTAAGCTACAAATGGCAAAAAGTCAAAAATGCAGTTCTGCCACCCTGACATTAATATATGTTTTCCATCGATTTCAACGATTTTATATACATTTGCTTATTGACTTAAAGTGATCGTCGAGACTTGAGCATTTTAACATTGCCGACTGAATTAGGTGTATAAGTTTCTAATTTTGAAACTGTTAATTCGTGGTGGAATTCCATTTTAATGATTTAATAAAACAAATTTGTAACTTTATTCCACTTTTATTATTTTGACTGGACCGGTTTCTTAAATATTAAATAAAATAAATAAATATTCCAGATAGATATATAAAATAGTAATACCAATAAATTAAAAGTAACTTTTACCCTGTAACTATTAAAATCATGCAACAATACTGATGAATATTAATTAAAGTAAAATCATTGTTTACTACCCCTAACATCCCCAAAAATAGTATATAAGCCGTAGGTTAACAAACACTTGTACTAGTCTGAAGATGGCCGTCATAGGCTGAAACCGGTCCAGTCAAAATAATAAAAGTGGAATAAAGTTACAAATTTGTTTTATTAAATCATTAGGTATATAAGCTTTAAGATATTTATTGCATTGTATTTCGCAAATATAAATTCCCATATTTAAAAATGAATGTTTGTCTGTCTGTCAAAAATTACTCGACCGATTTTGCTGAAAATGGCACAGTTTATTATTATTAGTAATGGAAAGGTTAAGAGAGTAATTTCAATAAAATCCAATATGTAAAACTGTTGCCAAAACGTTCTAAAATTAGTATAAAAAACAATGAACCCGCCATGTTGTATAGAGGTTAGCCCATAGATATACCACTCTGGTAAACCACAGATTACATATTCCGCAGACAAAGGTTTATTTGGGTAGAATATTTTCAAAATTTAAAATACAAGTAGGTACCTACTAAAGAACTTTTTTATTTATATATTTATATATTTATATATTTAAATAAATGTTTGGAATGAAATCAAATTTCAAAATGAATGTTTCTTTGTTAAAACATGGTGATGGTCGTCCAAAGGCATTACTTTCGCTGCCAAAAAAATTATGGCACCCAAACGACAAACTACGAAAAAAACCTAATAATTTATTCATATACGCACCAGACAGGAAAAATACTGTGTATTCAAAAACACTTTAATAAATATAATTAAAATACAAACACTTTCTTTCTTTGAGTGGCATTGCAAAACACGACACTCGCTAGTAAGAAATAAAATCACGATAATCGCTAGAAATTTGTGTTTATGTTAGAATAATAGACTTTTAGAATAACATTTTTTTCTGTTTATAGGTTAAATCTCCGAGTGAATGTTTGATTTCGCAATCCTATTAACAGAATTTGGTCCCGAGTGTGAAAAAAGGCCACCAAGCTCCAAATAATCGTAAATCACATACTGTTTGCATCAATACCAACATTGATCATCAACATGAGTAATTAACGGGATTACTTCAAATCTGTTCAAATTAACTTATCAGAGGGCCCTAAGTTTTTTTTCTGCTAGAAGATAGCCAATCTAGTGTACATTAATGTCTTCGCATGAGGTGGACCGCTTTGAAGAAGATGGCATTTGTAAAAAATAATGGCGCGAGAAGTGATTAATATTTAATGGCCCTGAGAAAAAAAATATTGCGGTTCCAAAGTTTATGATAATGTCTTCCCGGAAAATTGTATTAAAATAATGATTTTACAGCTACCACTTTTTCAGCGATGTTTTACTACAGCCTATTTTTTAATTTCACCTCCAACTTTGGATTAAAATATTTTTTTGTAGTGCTCCTTTTGAAGAGTTGATTGGATCGGAAAATTGCTTTTTCGATCTGAACGAAAAATACCTACAAAATTTGTGGTGATAAAGTGGCAAACTCACAGCTTTAAAGTGTGTTTTTTTCACTTCTCACTCCCCTCTACTTTATGAGATAGTAATTTTTATTTTTTAAAGAAAGACAACATTCCCTGGTTACGAGTAATCTAACAATATTTGAAAAAAATCTACTACCATCATAATAAGCGGAAAATTTTGCTTGTGCAATGATGGAGGACTTGAGCTGGCAAAAAGATTTGGTAGGAAACCGACGCGTTTGTTTACTCAGTTACTAACCATTCAAATTTTAAGGCAGTAATGCGGTTAAAGACAAACTCGATGAACTTAACTACCCGCATCTACCAGATCGACAATACTATGACTCTTCATATAATATACATGGCCTGATTTTCGCGGGCTGTGTCCATTCGATTATCGATTTTTTTTGTTATGTTGGTACACATATGTTTATCATTTTTTTTTTTTTTTTTTTTAATAATTTTTTATTTATATAAAATAAACAGTATATAATGTTCTTTAAACTATTACAGATATGTATACATTTTTAACAAGAATACCCATGCGTCAATTCTCGTGTTTGGGTTGGGGAGCATTCATGTTTAAATACGACATCACAAAATTATACAAAACAATTTAAATCAATAAATGTACAAATAGAGAGTTCGGTTCATTTTCATCATATGTTAGCATTATCAGCCATTTTAGATTAGTGGTTTGTTTTTATCAACTGGAAAGGTTAGTCACGTTTTGTGTGTTCTTTGATTTTTTACTTTTGAAAAAAATGGATCAAAGAATAAAATCCATGATTTGTTTTTCCACAACTCCAGGACGCTCATCGTAATTAAAATCTTCTCGGCCTTCTGCAAAGCGCTTGTACCACTTATAAACACTTTTTTGAGACAAAGTAGACTCGCCAAATGCCACAGTCAACATTTTAAGTGCGTTGGAGCACTTTATTCCATTTTTAACGCATACATTTATACATATTCTTTGATCCATTTTTTTTTAAAGTAAAAATCGAAGAACACACAAAAACGTGACTAACCTTACCAGTTGTCAAAAACAAACCACTAATCCAAATAGGCTGATAATGCTAACAAATGATAAAATATGTGTACCAACAAAAAATAAACGATGATCGAATGTACACAGCCCGCGAAAATTCAAAATTCACATTTTCTTTTGAACAGGCCAAGTATATAGTATAACCGCACACTTTCAATTTGTTGTTTAGTTTAATTTTGTACCCTGATGATGGTTAAGCTAAGGTAAACAGGTCGGTCATAAAAATTACAAAAATATCCGTGGTTCTTATTCAATGTTATTTTTTCATTTCTTAAAAAATACATATTCCCTGGCTTACAAAATGGAGTGAAATCGATTTTATTTTAATTTTGTAGAGGAAGGCGTAAAAGAGTCCTAAATGACCGAAGCCAGTGAGACTGTGGCATCCGCACAATATGTTTAGGTTTAAAAAGTAGCTATTCATATCTGTTTTAAACATGACTAATTCTATTACAAGCAATTTAGCGATTCCGAATGGTAGACTTTTACTATTAAAATGTTAATTATAAGTGGCAGAATTTAGTGTTCGTTATTTTTATTTTTTAATTACATGTCATGTTTCGAACCCAACGTTCGTTCAATAATTCACATTGGTAATCATTGAGCGAATTAAAAAAAAAACTATTTTTTTTTACAAACTTTTATTTAAATACCTATATATTCTTAACTTTTTTAAATTAAAAATACTAAACTTTAAACTTGATTGTCCCGAAATCTTGTAGTTCATACGCATACCCTCAAAAATACACTTTTCTACTGCCTAACCTAACATTACCTAGCCTAACCCAACCTAACCTAACCTAACCTCACCTGACGTACATAATGCTCGTACTACATAGCTTATGCTTCGATACAACGGTTTTACACTATGGGAAACCAATACTTACGAGCGAATTTAGTGCTCAAAGTATTTTTTTATTGCAACTGTATTATTTTAAGCCTCCTGTTGTTTTTCTATAAATCTGCCTCGTAACTGTATAAAAAAAGGTTTTTTTAATGTATCTTGCATTTAAAAAAAAATAAAAATTATTTCATTTCTATTATTTTTTTTTCACGATCAAAATAATTATTTCTCGTGATAAAGATATACCGTTAATTAACTCTCTCTGGGCGTTAAATAAGTACACCTCTTGGATGGAAGCCATAAGATACTGGTCTGCCTTTTCCACGAAATTGCAGGTAAACTGTCGATATACGCGTGTGTTTTTTAAAGAGAAGGAATGATAAGAGATATCACAATATCGAGGGTCACCAATAATTGTGATATGGCAACACTAATGACAAAAAGAGAACAGTTGTCAATCTTACCGAACCGTTCGCTCCCTATTAAGTCTACATTATTGATCCATTCTTTTGTTTCATTGACCTTGTACATACAAAAACATTATATAATGAAATAATAAACCGTATTTTTGCGTAATTTATGGTAACCAAAATACCTTACAAGTAAGGCTTCAGGCAATTTTCGATCTCGTTTTATGTAACGAAGAAAACATAATCATTAATAATACAATAACTTATTGAATATTATTGTAGCGTGTCGTAAGATACAGAAAATTATTATAATTTATTTTTTATGACAGACCATACATAAAAGATACTACCATCAATGCGGTGCACCGGTGCTCATATTCTCCACAAAAATGTTCATGGCAATAGATTAAATAATTTAGAAGCAGTAGAAATAAAGAAAACCATTAAAATTAATAGTCACATTTTTAATAATCAGTTAAATTTGTTCAGTAGTCCAATATTAGGCATATTTCCCGTTAACTCATAAATTTTATCACTATTCTTTTATCGCGGTCTCAGTTGAAGATTCGCCTCTTTTATTTCATATTATCTGCCTCTTTCTCTTTGTTCCTTTGTTATCATTTAATTGTTATTTTATTGTTTTATCACTGTTCTCTTATTTTATTTTATATTGTGTTCTCCCTCTATGTATATTTAACTACACACTATGTATTTTTTTTTTAGATTAATTTTTTGCCTTGATGATGCTTAGGCTAAGTGAAACCAATCGGTCATAAACATTGAAATTAAATCTGTGGTCTTATACTAAGTTTTTTTTTTTCATTTCATTATTATAATTAGGCACATACTTTTGAAAAAAATCACTTGCTTTCAAACTCCGATGTTTTCCATAAAAAATAAAACAGTAAACACAAGCCCTCGATATCGTGACGTATTTCAACATTGTAAAAAACAAATTAAATTCGCTACCGCAATAGGCTTTACGACCATCAAAGCGTCACAACCAACAAAAAACTCGCGTTTCCGCCTACCATGGCCAGCTGAAAGTCCGGGTGAAATAAAAGATAATTAATTTTGATGCTGTTAGGGACGCGATTTACGAGGTTCTCTAAAGGGATTTTCATCCTCGCTGCTAGAAAATAACTGCCTCAGATGTTATAACTGAAATGTACGGGATGCAGCAAATTTACGTTTTTTTTATTAAAAAAACCCGATTGTTAAATTATAAAAAAAAAAATTGAGAACGGATGGGCTTGGAAAATATGTGGTTCTTCGCACAAAGACTCTATATATATTGTTCTGTGGATATTTAAAAATCAAAAACACCAAACCAATTCATTAAATAAACCTAGCTTGGTATTTTATTATTACAAAAGTATTTCTATTATTATTTTCTTGATGTATTCTCACTACATAAATAAATAAATATTTAATGAAAGAAAAACATAACTCTGTATCAGACCACAGATTTTCACAGATGATCACCAGGGTACAATAGTAAACTAAACAAAAAATACATTGTGTGCGGTTATATATACAATCAGAGGGAGACCATAATAGAAAATAAAATAAGAGAACAGTGAGAAAATATTAAAAAAATTGCAATAAACGAAAAGAGAGAAAGAGACAGATAATATGAATTGAAATAGGCAATGCGTCAACTGAGAAGGTGATTAAGGTTTTATTTTTTTTATTTGTGGTTTTAAAATTTATTTAGTAGAACTCCATTTTAATTTTTAGGTTTTTTAATTTTATTTAAACAATAATTATTATTGTGTTAATTGAAAAAAAAAACAATTTTTAGTTAAAAGCTCTGCGATGTAATTATTTTTACGCGTGACAGCTGTTTCGACTTCTGAGGGCATTATCAAACTGTGTCTTTATAATTATAACTTTAATAATATTAACTGTGTCTTTATGATTATAACTGTGGCATTATCAAACTGTATCACAGTTTGATAATGCCCTCAGAAAGCGAAACAGCTGTCACGCGTAAAAATAATTACATCGCTGAGTGATTAAGGTTGATCCACAATCTAGGTGATATATATTTTGCAAAGATATCTTAATATTTTGTATAAATTTTGATTGTACAATTATTATCCGTGTGATTTTTTACAATACTAATTTACCATATTCATCATTTGAGGCATATTTTAAAATTCATGTACCCATCTTGTATATTATATTACCTTTAAAAAATATATAAAATGGATATTATTCGAATGTTTAATGTACTCGCAAACCCATGAACTTTATTCAATAGTTGTTTACGTAAAAGCTCTTGTAGGCGTTAAATAAATAAAGTTTTTGTGTCTTGCCATGAATATTTTTGGAAAAGTGGGATTGGTAGAACGCTAAGCTAGAAGTTGTGTGCATTATGTTTAATACCAAGGAAACCGTTATATAATTCTCCATTGTCCAGAATGTTGAGAGACTTATTAAAAACTTTTCAGGCTTGATTTGAATGTTATATCAAATATGTATTTTTGTCATTGCTTTATTCAAATATTATTTATGTGCTGTTCTTTCTTTGTTGCTCTTTTTTTCTCATTTCGTTTTGTGTATTTTATGTAATTGAATAAGGGTTTGATAATATAAAATAAAATAAACCAAATTGAATTGAGAGCAAGTTAAGTGGAAAACTATTTACTCACATAATCTTAAATTTTGAAACTCTAATATAACTGCAAAAAATATCCATGCAAAGCTTGATAGTAAAAGAAATATATTTTTATTGGGTATAATGTCATATTATTATTACTTTCGAACCTTAATACGAAGTTGTGTAAACTAAACCGATTATAGTGTGCACCCTTTATGCAGGATACTGTCTGTAATCTGTAGTTAGTATTACGTTTCAAAGATGACCACGAAACAATTTTTGAATTACTGAATAAATCAAAAAAATAAAAGCACTTTAAAAATAAACATGACCAAAAAAATATATTTGTAGATAAAGTTACATATCGTCAATGGCTATTTACTCACAGTAAACAGCCAAGGCACAAAAGCTCCAAAAACCAGTGATAATAAAATTGATTGTTCTTCAAAATCACTTGATATCGTTTAGCAAAGGGATGCGAAGCGCTTTGTTCTATTTCATTTGAACTGATTTCCTAATGATAAATAATGATTCGAAAAACCAATCAAATGTAATAAAGTACGGAGTAGTCCTATTGAACTGGTAAACATTTATTGCAAGTATTTTCAAAATTAAACAAAAGATGTTTGTTCTAAGTTCAGGGATTTACGGGAAATATTAAACAAAAGATTAATTAATTTTATTTTTAGAAAAACAGATTTACACCAATACATTGCAAAAAAACACAAAAAATGGTTATCATAATTATACAAAGATAAAGAAAACAAGTAATGGGTTTTAAGAAGTACATAATGTACTTTTTTTTTATTGTGAATACCACACAAGATTCCCAACTGCTCCTAACCGTCTAGAGCTGTAGCCTCCCAATTTAAGGGTATGTTGTGAGGCTGATAGTAGTGGGGAGAGGAAAGAGATGGGAAAAGAGGAAGGTTGGGAAGTACCTGGCAATTCAGATCTGGTCACCAAACATGATTAATGCCATTTTTAAGGACCGTTTCGATTCTGCATGGTGGTCTTTCAACAGGGCGATACTAAAAGAATCTACCACTCAGTTAAAATTAAATAGCTAGTTCGTGATTTAACTTGTTGTAAGTTATATGAAAAATATCCACATATCAGTTAAATTAAACTAGTAAGTCTTCCCAGGGGCATCATCATTGATAAGTTAGGTTCTACACCTGGGAAGAAACAGAAGCCTGTGTTGGCGGCCTTGCGTGGAACTATCAGGGACATAGAATTTCATTTCCGCCAGGATATCAGGTATTAATAAAACACCGTTCAAGATTTTATGGTCTAAAACGGTTATGTTAAATCCCTTCACGAACTAAAGCTGCAGATACCCAGCATTCTCAAAATTCATCTCATCTTATCTTCTTCCCCTTGTCCAATTCGGGTCAGGGACCCATTGATTCAGTATTCAGGATTCAGGTTTTGATGAAATATTTACTCGAATAATACTACTTAGGCTAAAATTTAGAAATATTGGAAACAACATTTTCCTTGACAAATGCGCAAACATCCGCAAACATTCAGGAACCCATTTTGCTTCTGAAAAAAAAATTACAAGTACATAAAAATAAAAAATTATAAATTCTTTTCTTATGGTTTTGAGAGTTCCATTTTTTCATAATTTTACTATAGATCTCTATTTTTATGTAAATAACTCAATAAACTTGGGAATTTTAAATGCATTTCTTCGGGAATTTCTCACTCCATTTCCACACAAAAGTTCTACTAGGTATGCAACGGGTATATACCGAAGTACCGGATAATGAGATCAATGCTTTTAAGATTAGAATAAGCCTTTTAAAAAAGCGTTGCGATTGATCAAGAAATCGACTGATGTATTTTAATGTGATGTTGTACTTATCTTTATTTGATAATATTAAACACAACAACGATGACTTCCGCGGCAGAGTAGTGAGCTCTTTTGTTCTTAATCTAGAGGTTGCAAGTTCGAAACCCTGCATAAGAGGCAAAATAAAAACAACAATTGTTAAATAAAGGCAGCAATCTCAAAAACAGTTCAAGAAATCGACTTTTGAATGTATTTTTATAAAGTGATGGTATACATCTTTAAAATTTGGTGAACATTAAACTAGGAACAATTTGAAACAGTTATCTCTAAATGTATCAGCATTAGTTCTTAAAATAAAGAGGTTGCATTAAACGTTTAAATCTCTTCAAAATAATTTAAAATGAAAATTGCATAGCCCTCAATTATAAACTGACTTTTCCACAACCACAGTAATAATAAAATGTATTTGCAGCTATTTAAAAAGTGGGATATTTTTTGGTTATCACCCCTGATAAAAAACTGCCATATTGTATCTAAATATTGCTCCAAATGGCTTCAACTGCGATGAGTAACCAGAGCTGAACAGCCAGGTACTTTTCAAGATTTATCACCATTCCTTCTTACTTGAGCATAATCGTTCCACTGGTTTTGAGCTGAGGTTAACAATTTTTTTAATTAATCGCAGGGAACTGGAGAAGAATGAATGAAAATAGACTGAATGCTGTAGAAATGAGATCTCTCTGGCGTATTTGCGGGAAAACCATGTATGATATGTGGATACCTGAAAAGAATGCAAGGCTGATGTAAGCGTAATTAATAGGATTAAGAAAGGACGCGTAGATGATTTGGGCATGCAAAACGAAGAAAGGCGTGTGAGAAAAGCGTATGACCTAATGGATAATTAGTAAGAACCGAGGAAAGTTTGGTCCATATGAGCGGGCCGGATATACGAAAAGCGTGACCGTAGTGGACTGTTATAATAATAACAGTAAACTTATATAGCCCACTTTTGTGATATTTCACCTTAAGTGCGCTTTGTAATAAGTAACTTAACCTAATATGACAAAAAAAATATTCACATACATGGCCTGTTCAAAAGAAAAGGTGAATTTTGAATTTTCGCGGGCTGTGTACATTCGATTATCGATTTTTTTTGTTATGTTGGTACACATATGTTTATCGTATGTTAGCATTATCAGTCATTTTGGATTAGTGGTTTGTTTTTGACGACTGGAAAGGTTAGTCACGTTTTCGTGTGTTCTTCGATTCAAAGAATAAAATCCATGATTTGTTTTTCCACAACTCCAGGATGCTCATCGTCATTAACATCTTCTCGGCCTTCTGTAAAGCGCTTGTACCACTTATAAACACTTTTTTGAGACAAAGTAGACTCGCCGAATGCCACAGTCGATAAAATTTTAAGTGCGTTGGAGCACTTTATTCCATTTCTAACGCAAAATTGAGACGATATATGAATGTGCATGCCAATACAGAGTTGTATGGCGGTCCATCCTATTATAAAGAGTGTGAAGGTTGGTTAGTACCTTAGAGCAATAATATACAAGAGGTATAGCTGTAGATCGATCTGTAGTCAGTTTTTACTAGCTTTTACCTTGAAGTAACTGAATCGGTTGGAAAAGGGCGTGGCTAAGACTGGGGCTACGGTATTTGTATATCCATTCACAGCACATGTCGTCATAATGTTTTTGTTTATTCGTATAGCCACCTTTCACAGTTTTTTATCAATAAAAATACCTTTAATGTGTAGCTTAAGATCACTCACTACGTAAAAGCGGGAATTAAATTTGTTGTCTCTTTCTCTCTTATGGTGTACGATGAAAACCCGGAGAAAGTGTTTTTTCGCACCCCACTATATTGTTACTGTTAGCCATTCGGATCAACGAGGCGTTTGAACGTTTAATGTGCTCAGACACCGCTAACCCAGGTGTGATCACAATAACCGCCGCCCACTGCTGAGCAGTGAACACTTCTGGATTCAGGGGATAGGCAGTGAGTAATAGGGTCGCCAGTGAACGAGGCGGTGGCGCAGTGCCGCACCGCCAGCGGTAACGGGGCCATTAAGCTTTTTACTGCATTCCGCGATGTCCTTACGACCGCCAGTGGCGCACAAATTGTTTTATACGGTTAGTGGGGCAGATGAAGCCTCGGCGTCAGGCGTTACGCCCCTAGAGACCGCGCCAGTTACATAGTTTTCAATCGAAATACGTGTTAAAAATATAAATATCGGTGGTGCTTTAGGAATCACCTGATATGTGCACAATAGTAGGTTTTCAAGAGAGCTTATTTGAATTTTAAAGCGCCCCCATAAATCAGAGTTTAATTTTAAAAATTAACAGTCGTTCTTTTAAATTATGAAATAGTAATAACATTTTTCTAATTTATAAAGCGCTATTTTTTGTTAAATATCATTTCAAAGGCGCTTAATAATGCATTACGCGTTGACATTTTTTTCCAAAAACGTAGGATGTTTCTTTGATACAGCATCATAATATGACAAAAAATCACATTTTAATATATTTAACTAGAAGTGCGACAAATTTTCTGCTATTGTAAAGTTAAGATTTGAATCGATTGCCTCGAAACTAAAAAAATCTTCGACCAGCCTTCCTCGAAAAAAATAAAGCTCAAATAAAAAAATTAAGCTCTGTAGATTGCCAGCAGAGGATTATTTAAACCATCTCCTCGGCATGGCGTAACGTAACGATATCCGGTCCACAGCCTCCAGCCTCCGCTCCGGTCGGATGGTCTCCAATAATTCGAAGGCGTCTTTTCTCAATCGGGGACTTCCGCGGTGGGACTTATCGAAGCCGTAATTAAATCACCAGAAAGAAAGTACTTACTTCGCCACGTCAATCTGCTAAGTCGGATTAATCGACAAAATAGGCACCAACCGGAGTAGCAACTTTTTCATTTCTCGCTGAGTATCCTATCGATGATTTTTCAGTGAGTTTATATATTCTTTGCGATTTGATATTATTATTTATTAACTTTTTGTTTCTTACATAACCTATCTCACTAGGTCATAAGAACCTGCTCTGAAGTAAGTGACAGTGAGTACAAGTTAGAATAATTTAAAATGATGATATTTGTTACACAATGTTCTAGTTTGTCATGGTGAAGAATTTCAAGTGCTATTTTAGGAGGTCTTCAATTTCCTTGAGGTCCTTACTTATTAGACATTTAGTAATGTTTTGATTAAAGGAATACGTATTGGTGATGGCTACAGTCTGTGGTGGGAGTTTGTTGTAAGTGTGAGGCGCGATGTACGTATGGTGTCTTTGTGCAAAAGCTGTATTGCATTTAGGTACTAAAAGTCTTTCTTGTTTTTTGGCCCTTGTATTTTTATTATGTGTAATATACATTAAAGATTTTGAAGAATTAATTATTTTAACACTATTTTAAGATATAACTGTCTGATATTGAGGATTCCTAAAAGTTGAAAGAGTGGCGTTGTTGGGTGCCTGAAAGGCTTTATATCCGTTTCCTTTTGTTTTGTTTTTTTTAAATTATTGTATGTATTGTTGATTAGTGAATCCATCTTTAGAATAATGGAACTCGTCGTAGCGACCAGAAACTCAATCAAAGTTTGAAGAGAGGAAAAATACATTTAATAAAATATCCCTTTATTTTAAAATCTGTCGGTTTATTTAAATAATTATTTTATTTATTTTTAAATCGTACAAACATAAATAATAATTAATTTGTTTGAAACAATCTTTCAACTAATATTTGTTTTGCAAAAAATAATACCATTTTAACTTAACTGTACTAATTCAATATGTGGTAATTTGTTGAATACCTTTATAGCTCCGTAAATCAATGAGTTTTGACTTTGTGACTTTTTTCTGAAAGGTTGGTTTCTTTGATTTCCAAATGCTAAGTTCAAGTAATAAACGATGATGGCCTTTGTGGTCGAGTGGTGAGACGCTCGACTTCGAGTCCAGAGGTATCGGGTTCAAGCCCAGCGTGTGTAATTACATTTTATTTAATTAATATATGTTATTAAGTATTTAATTCAGATAAAATAATGGATGGTATATTTGCGGCACGTTTCAGAGTGATAGATACTAAGAGTATATAAGTATCGCCCTGGTGAAAAACCATCATTCAGAATTGAAACGTTGCTTTAAATTGCTTTAGCTGTGTTTGGTGACAATATCTGAATAGTCCACACTCCCAACTGTTCTCTTCCCCATCTCCTTCCCCTTCTCACTACTTTTAGTCTAACATCATACCCTAATTAGGGATGCTATAGTATCACTGATTCTAGATGGTTGGGAGCAGTTAGGACTCTTGAATCGAATTAACATATAAAAAAACATATTTACTTAGGTTTATTTAATTTAAAAAAAAGTATTTTTTTCTTATCATTTGGTAATTTTTCAAATATCTTTGAAGCTCCGCACATTTTTTTTTGGGAAAATTAACAGCAAATCAACAAAAAATAATACACATATAACAATAAAAAAATACCAAATCATGCCAATTACAAGTTTTCCTCTGCTGATAGTAAATATTATTACCAAAATGTGCCAAAATACAATTTTAATTTAATAATTTAACTTGTTTAGTGGGGGAGATGAAGGTGGACATGAATGAATTTCGACTTTTTTCTGAAAGGTTTTTTGTTTTTTGTTTTTTTTAATTCCAAATGCGAAGACCGACTAATAAATTAAGGGTAAAATATAATCAAACATTTCATATTATTAATAATTGTCAGACGTCACGGGCACGAAGATAATTGTAGATGTTACGGGGAGGATCTCCGAATGACAGATGTTAATTAAAGCTCCAGTGATGGAGAGGCAATCATCTTTCACAATACGAGATTGAATATCTTATTCTTCTGAAACATTCCGTTGGCGCGGCTCGTCTTAAAACTAGGATAGATAATATCATCGCTAGAAAGGCAAAAAGGCTGAAGTGCTATTTTGGGAAGCTTACACTAGAGCACTTTAAAGTTTTAGTACTTGGTAAGTAAGGGATAAGTGTTCAGTACCCGGTCAGATTTTGAAAAAAAACATCCAAAAACAATTTAAGAAAAAGTGGATCAGGTACTCGTAGCCGGGTTGTTGAGATGGAAATTATAATATGTAATGATAAAAAATTGTGAAATCTTGCAAAAATGGCACAAAATACTACAAATTATTTTACAATACGAGCAGGAACGCTGAACGGCTGAAACGCCATTTTGAAAAGCTAACACTAGAGCACTTGAAAGTTTTTAATTGTTTTACAATAAAATTCATAGGTCTTCAGTACTTGGTTGCATTTTGAAAAAAAAGTTAACTTAAGTAACTCAATGCTCTCACTGAGTTACCTGAAGCGAAAAAAACTTAAAAAGTCCAAACCTTCTTTCAAATGGTTAATATATTTTAGATGGCTGAAGGGTCACAGACGTCTTCATAATCAAACGAGAGTCAGAGCATTCGGTGCAGAAAAAAAAGAACTGATCAAAACTGAATATTTAACTCTTTTTTTACCAGTGTCGCTTAAGCCTTTTTGCCTTTCCAGTTCTTTAATGTTCTTCCTCCATTTTTTTCCCAAAGGATTGTTTTAATTATAGTCTGATAATGTAGAGCAAATAAGTGGCTTCCAAAAATCGGTGTTTCGATTGAAAACAAAGTTCGGCTGGATTAACAGTCAGGTTGAAGAAGAGTTCAAGGTGGGTTTCAGGTTAGAGGTGATTGTGTCGTGAAAATGATGTTGTGAATATTATTTGAGGATAATAAACAGGAAAATAGAGAAAAGTGGGCAGTATTATTAGTACCTTGTGATTTTTAATAGTATCATATTTACATGTAGAAAACAGTGACTATGTTGTTTACTAGTATATTTGAAAAAGTATAGTTACTTCATAATCCTTTATTTGTATGAAATTATGATGACATGAGTATAATACACAAACAAAAAACGTATTGTCAGGGAAATTTATTTGTTTTGACGGCCTTCGTGGCAGAGCGGTAAGAGGCTTGGATCTGGAGAGAGATTAGTGGATAAAATTACGGCGAGTTGCAAATAATGTTTATAAAGAATAGACAAAAATGAGAAAAGAATATATGATGCAAGAGTGAATGGAAGAAGAAGTGGGGGACGCCCGAGGAAGACATGGCACGATCAAGTGAATCAAATACATGAATCGGGCCATGTGAAGAGTCAGAATAACAGTGGTAAGACGCTCGACTTCGAATATACAGGGTCGCAGGTTCGAACCCGGCGTGCGCAAATAAAATTCATTCATAAATAGAACACATACACTTTGTTTTTAACCACTTTTTATTTAATATTTTGTCCTTATAATTTATAAATATGGCAAGCCACAAAGTTAATGCTTTTTAAGAATATAAAATTCATTCAATTTATATATGTGTCATAACACATTTAATTGATATGAAATAAAATATAGGTATATTTGCGGCACGTTCCAGAGTGGTAGATTCTCTAAGTATCGCCCTGTTGAAAGACCACCATTCAGAATTGAAACGTTGCTTGAAATGGCTTTAGCCGTATTTGATGACCAGATCTGAATAGCCAGGTACTTTCCAACCTTCCCCTTCCTTATATCCTTCCCCTCTCCACTACTTTCAGCCTTACAACATACCCCTATCTTGGATGCCATATTCTCACTGGTTCTAGACGGTTGGGAGCAGTTGAGACTCTTGTGCGGTATTCACGTAAAAAAAAGAATAACAGAAGAGTATGTATTAATGTGAATGAAGCAAGGAGCGTGTGCTTAGACAGAGTTGTATGGCGGTCCGTCCTCTCTTCCTATTTTTGTGGAGAAACGGCGTGATGGTTAGTTAGTTAGTTAAAAATTAACAAATCATTTTGCCTTCTTCCGGAGTGAATGACACAAGTATTGATTTGGAGAAAAAACATAATCTATAACATATTTTTTACACACTGTAATTTCAACCTTCAAAGCTACTGCAAGTATGTAGTTTGTCAGCAAAATAAATACATTGCTTGAAATAACAGTGTAATGTTCGCTGAAGAGCTCGACAGATGCTCCTTGGGTAAGGCGCGATTTTTTTCGGGGATGTAGAATAAAATATAATCACTTTACTGAATAATTTTTACTGGAAGAATTTATAAAGTATAATAATTAAACCTTAAACTGAAAATATTTAAATACCACACGGCAGTGCGATCTGAATAGGAATAGATGAGATGAAATAGGTCGAGGGTAGAATAGAGAGTCGTAGTAATGGTCAACTTAAAGATCATAGTCCAACATGTGGTCTATGGGATAATGCATGTTCAAAAGGATTTTAGAAATCGATCTTCACAATACAATTTAAGAGACAGAAATACATTAAAGGAAGCAATTGAGAAATACAAAAGGACATTGGTATGAATGGTTAGTGACAGGGGGTAAATTGCACATGGGCGCAATTGGGTGGGCCATTACAACAGTTGTAAATATATTTTCATTGTCATGAATATTTTATTACGATTTACCAACCTTCATCTTTCCACTTATACAACGTAATTCTACTACTGAGAGCGTAAGGCTTGGTGTCCACGTGAAGGTTTTTTCCGCTGCGCCTCCGTAATTACGGTACTAATATTCCTTTCGCACAAACAATTTCATTTGACTAACTTACTAAGCAGGAGATCTGAGGTGGAATAAAATACAAAAAACTTAGTGGATTTAAAATATGACCCGCTAATTAACTATTTAAATATTACACTGGGGAGTTAAAAAACTCGATTTATTACATGAAAGATAATTCTTATCCGAATTGGTATTTTGATGAATTCGACTGATATGCCAAAGACAACAAAGTGTAGTTTGACAGTATAGAATGAAGAAAATCTTAACAACATATTGATCCGTGGAAAGCAATGCTTTTACCCACAGCCAAATCCATGTAAAGACTCACCCAGTTGCGCCCATGTGTAACTTACCCCATGTCAAGAACCATTCATACCAATGTCATTTTGTATTTCTTAATTGCTTCTTTTAATCTCTTTCTGTGTCTTAAATTGTATTGTAAGGGTAGATTTCTAAAATCCTTTTGAACATGCATTATCCCATAGACCACATGTTAGACTATGATATTTAAGTTGACCATTACTACGACTCTGTTCTACCCTCGACCTATTTAATCTCAGCATTCCTATTCAGATCGCACTGCCGTGCGGTACTTAAATATCTTCAGTTAGAGGTTTAATTATTATACTTTATAAATTCTTCCAATAAAAATTATGCAAGTAAAGTGATTATATTTTATTCCATATCCCCGAATAAAAGCGTGCCTTACCCAAGGAGCATCTGTCGAGTTCGTCAGCGAACATTACATCAAGTTTGTTTAATTTGTTTGTGTACTTTGAATAAATTAACTAACATGCCAAACAATAACTTTCAAATGGTTTATAAGCTTTGGAGTTTAGATACTGCAGATCAGTGCTTCTCAAACTAGAGGATGTTGAAAAAGGTCTAAAGCTCTTTCCAGGGAGCCGTAAAATTAATCAGTAATAATTATAGCGAATCCAGAATTTCCGGGCTTAGGTCCTGGCGTAAGCAAATAAACTTTATTAATTTTGTAAATAGCGTTAATTAAATAATTCCAAATAACATAAAGTGTGATTTTGATATGTTCTAGAGTAGTAAATACTCTCAGTATCGGCCTGGTGTAAGATAACTATTCAGCCAAACAACTTTTGCTCGATTGTTTGACGATTTCCAAGGTCGAGTGGTTAAGATCCTCAACTATGAATCCAGATATCGCGGGTTCTTATCTCGGCGTAAATAAACACATTTTATGTAGTAGATTCTCTCAATATCGTCCAGGTGAAAGGCCATCATTCAGAATCGAAACGTTGCTTGAAATGGCGCTAACCTGGTGACTGGTGTCCAGATCTAAATAACCAGGTACTTTTCAGCCTTCGTCTTCTTTTCCATCTCTTTCTCATTTCATTTAATCTCATAATATAACATGACTAGGCATGCCATGTCTCACTGTACTCCCGAACAGTTCGGAGTAGTCAGGACTAAATAAACACAACCAACAAGATGAACCAAGATCACAGTTGTGTATTGTGCGAAGCATTGAATGGATTTATTAAAATAAGATTTGTACTTTACATAAACAAAAAAGCAACATAATCTATTACGGCTAACCGTTATAATTAAAAAAAATCGACACGACACTTGTATTTATGAATGAATAATAAGTAATATTTTTATTAAATCCTATCTACATACTTTAGGCCTTTATTTTTTTAAACAAATGAACCTGAAATTTTGCATGGAGTTTTTATTGTTGCCAACCTCAGTTGAATCAATTCAAGAAAAAAATAAGAACGGCTCTTAAGCGTTTTTCTCTTAACTATAGTAGTGATGACATAAAGGATTTTTTTCAAATTTTCTTTGAATACATTACGAAAATTACCTCGTATTAGATAAACAATAACAAAAATCATGCAAGTTGCGAGTTAAAATATTTCTGACGACTTTTATTTAACTCACGGTGAAACCTACATATTTGACTATATGTAAAGAGGAAAAAGATATGGCATTATCAAATTCTATAAGTTTTTAAATCTGTGCATATGTTACCCACAGATATGATAAATATCAACCTTTACGCCACGATCTTTGCGTTAGCAAAATTACATTTATACGCGGCATTCTTTTTGACATTCATAACTAATCACTTTAAACTGCTTTAACTCATTTCGTGACAGATTTATGATTGGCTTATCTTAACTTGTGCTCTGTTTCATTTTAAGTACGATGAAATACATAAATATACAATAGATTTCAGGATGCGCCTCTTATATCGTCAACAGTGAGATATAACAAAAAATCAAGCGACGTAGCGGTGCTGCGTACATATACTTACACAGTGTTATGATTACGAGTGTACTCATTGAAGTATATTACACTAAAATCATATAGGATGACCTCACGCACACTATGCTAGTAACAACGGTACAGCGGCGCGAAATTTTAATAACTGGACCGGCATTTTGAATCATCTTCAGTTTCAATCCGCTTTATGTAAACAAATTAGAAGTTTCCACTAGTCACCAGAAGATGACAGTAAGAGGAAGGATTCAACTCTTTATTGGTTCACTTATCAGCTAAATTTATGACGTATTTACGGTGGGCACAGCGGATTTGTCGGAACGCATAGATGAATGCGCGTAGCGTTGGGGGCACGGTTTGTTCGCGCATTCATGTTAGCGCGTTGCGGCGTAAGAGTTTATGCATTACTGTCGGGTTTTGGTATTATTTTATTTCATGGGCCAACTTTGAAACTGTTTGAGAAGCAACGCTTTAGATTGTTTCCTGTCCTTTATCTCCCAGATACAACACATGTTGAGATCAAGCGACACATAACGCCAAAGTTCTGTTGGATATATTACACTGCGCGTTATAGCCGGACATGTTTAATCATTAACGGAAGCTTTGATAAATTAGTCAAACTGACAACCAGCTCATACACGTATCTAAGATAGCAGTAGTTCCCAAACTGTTTCACTGGTAGACTTCAAGCGAAATTGCTAGAAATTTCATAATAAACGTGCTTGAAAAAATAAATAATTATCGACAGGAGCCAGTGAGACTACGGTATCCCCGATTAGGGTATGTTGTGAAACTGAAAGTAGTGGGGGAGGGAATAAGATAAGGGGTAGAGTAAAAGGGGTAAGTACCTGATTATTTAGTTGTGGTTACCAAAGACGACTAAAGCCGTTTTAAACAACATCTCGATTCGGCATGGTGGTCTTTCAACAAAACGTTACTTATGGTCAGTGGGGACTCTTGACTTTTCAGTGTGCTTGAGTGCTGATATTGAACGATACGAGGTTATTTATGTTGTTGTGACCGAAAATGATTTTCATTTATTTAAAAAAAAATGTATTAAGATTTTCAGGATTTTTCAGTTATGGTTTGCTGAAAAATCTTAACACAAAAAATTGAAATTTGAAAAAAAAAACACATTTTTGGCTACATTATGACGTTTTTATCAAACTAGGTATTTTTCACTTTTTAACATTATTTTATGATGTTTTATATGTAGCTTATGTTAAATATACAAAAATATAGTTTTAAATATTTATCATCATCTACATACATCATTTTTATTTGTTTAACTAGTATTTCTTTGAATTATTATTAATTTTCTTATTTCATTAATCAGTTTTACTTTCAATGTTTTAATTAACTAATTATTATTATTTTGATTATTTTTTTTCCATTTTTGGTTAAAAAATATAAAGCAGAAACTTAACTGTTTAATGCAAAATAGTAATCACTATATTTTTCAAAATTTGTTCATATATACATATTTATAATTATAAAAACAGGCAGTTGCACACTAATTTTGATAAATATAGTGATTACTATTTTGCATTAAACAGTTAAGTTTCTGCTTTATATTTTTTAACCAAAATATATATATTTATATAAATATAAAACTAGCATGAGTCAAAAAAGTTATCTATAAGAACCGAATTTCCTATCTTAAGAACAGGTCATATAGAGTATAGCCCGATATTTCCATACTTATTTTCCTATCTTTATACATTTTATTGACAATTGACACCCCAACTATCAGTAGAGCGTAACTAGAGTTATTTGTATTTATTCACCCACAAGACTGCTGCAACACCCAAGCTGTTAATTCCATCGAGTGAATGGAAAACTGTAAAAAAATGCTCGACCACAAAAAGTAAAACGTGCAAAACGGATTGTTTGCATTTTATCTGGTGATGGATTAAGTGGAGAGCGATTTCATGCACTGACGCCGATAAAATGCTTTTCCTTTTTGTAAAACAGCGGGTTGCTTTTTTTACGTTCTACGTGCATAATTTTCCGACCATTAAAACTTTTATTTTACGTTGTTATATAACGCTTCCATTTACTCGTGGGGGGAAAACTTTGTTCGAAAATGCTGAACGGGTTAAATAATTACGTTCGATAAGCATTTGGATATTATTTACGATAATGTGAAAGTCTCTTTAATATGTGAAATGATTGGATAGAGCAAACAGCACATCACCAACATTTAAATTGAATCCAAATATGTGGAATGATTGAATAAAATTGATTGATTTCGGGCCCAGTATAATAATTATAATTTCTAAACTTGTATAGGTGACATAAAATTTTCAAGACATTTTATGTATTGAACATAATACATAGATACATGTATGTATTGTAAAGTCTCTATCTAAATGTTCGTTGTATGGATGCCTCGTTAAACAGCTGTGCGTTTATATGGGGGAGGGGGTTGTTTTTTTTTTAAATTTAGTTAACTCAGTAACTATTATAATTGTTATTATATTTTTGTAAAAAAAATACGTTAAAGTTTTCAGTTTATTTAAATTATTGGATATAATTTATTTCTTCATAAGAATTTATAGCATTTGGAACTGGAAAACATATTTTTATAACGACCGATCACTGATTAAAATTATTTTTATCGTGCATTTGTTAGCTGGTCGACCAGTTAGTAGCCGATTGGTCTGGCGTCGGGTTTCCTCCCATGCGTTGCGTGCTTAATTTTTAAAAACACTTTCCGCTTATCATGATGGTAGTAAGATGAATTAAAATATTGTCAGGTTATTTGTAAACCGTGAATTACAACAAGCTTGCATGAATTACAGTCTAAATAATCTAATGTAATTAAACAACACAATTTCCATTGTGATTAATTACGTTCATACGAACTTTTTGAAATCGGATTCGATGAATGTGTTCAGAAAATGATCAAATTATAAAGAAAAATATTGTCAAAATCTGGTCAAGTGATAAAGTACAATTTGAATATTTTTATACGAAATACCGCACAAGTCGCAAAAGTCGCAACTGCTCCTAACCGTCTAGAGCCAGTGAGTCTATGGCATCCTCAAATATAATATGTTGTGAGGCTTACAGTAGTGGGGAGGAGCAGGAGATGGGAAAGAGGAAGGTCGGGAAGTACCTGGCTATTCAGATCTGGTCACCAAGCACGGTTAAAGCTATTTTAAGTAATGTTTGGATTGTAAATGGTGCTTTTTCACCAGCGCGATACTTAGAGTATTTAACACTCTGGAACGTGCCAAAAATATACTACAAATGATGTTATATGAATTAAAATGTGAATTGAAAGACACCTTAAATGCAATATTATATTTATTCTATATTTGAAATGGATTGAAGCAAAAATATAGATTCTTGGTGAGTCAGGTTATATCGCGTGATTAATTAAATTTTTATTCACAGTCATTTGCACGAATGCATTTTATTAATCGATATGACTGCATGCTCAGACGCGATTTCGCAGATTGCACTTTAGAGGTATGAACTTTGCAGCATTCAGAAGGATGTTCCGCTACTTACACGCGAGGAAGGCAGTAGAAGGTTCTATATTCTATACAAGGCTCTATAGATATAGGTATTGTATCCAGTGTAGTGTTACAATAAGGAACTGTAGATAGCGCTCGATTGGTTTTATTCCACAGCCAATATCGTTGGTATAGTCAGAAGGATATATTAAAAAGCCGTACGTGAAAATGGCCGATTTTGAGTTTTTGCTGAAAAAGCAGACCGATAAAGGATACTATTGTCTTGTATGCGCTGAATTTATTAGAAAAATGGACAAATAGCGCTCTTTTTGTAAATAATTTGAGTTTATTGAATATTGGAACCAGTGGAGTAAAATTTTTTATGTAATTTTATTTCGTTTAGGAAAACGTACAGTTGTACAAGTATTTATGAAATAATTTATTGTTACTGTGTTATAATAACCAGTTAAGATCTCCTTGTATATATTAAAACAACGAAAATATGAAAAAAAAAATGCTAAAAGAAAAACAACATATTCATAGTGAAATTGAGAGAAAAAATAATGTTCTAGCCATCTAATTTCTTAGAAACACTTATAAAAAATGCATATACCTAGGGTACTGCATCCAAAGCTGCGATAAACACTGGATGTGTTAATAATGGACTATAAAAACGATAACGAGATGAAGACATTTTCAACCATAATTTGAAATCCTATAAAATGAAACTTACTGAAGTGTTACTTTAAATGATACTAATTCTACTGTTATCTATCTACTGTACTTAATTTAACATGTTATGCTTATACCTAAATCTTCACTTGTTAATATAACCTAAATGTACTTATTAATGGAACTTGATTGGTCGAAAATATGTATAATTGTAACTATATTTAAACTTATATGACTGTTTGTTTCCTAAATAAAGAAAAAAAATAAAAAAATAAAAAATAAAATAAACTAAAATACTACTCGATGGAAGTATGATTATATATGTGGGTAGATTAAGGATTCACTAAGCCAATTCACTCACCGATGAAGTTTTGGTTAGAATTCTTGAAATCTTCTTGAAACACTTGCATTAATATATTATATTCTTAATTTACGTAACCAAATTAAATTTTTAAAACTTAATTATTTTGGGAGCAAGAACAAAACTGACGACGAAGAAGCAGGAGCACCAACAAGCGACACGTAGTTCACAGAAAACTTCTTCTTCTTCTATTTTTTTCTAATATTACAGTGTTGTTAAATAAGAAACCAAATGGCAAAATGGCGGGATAGGTAAGAACTTGATAAAAAACAAAAAGGTGAGAACCCAGCTTCTGAGCTAGTTTTGAATAAAATGTAGATGGCGCTTTAGTCTCTGGTAAGAATTTGATAAAACATTTCTGTCACTTTTTGCTACTTGTCACTTAGCAGAGATTCGCCTCGATTCGTACTGTTTAATGATGTTTATACTGATATAAAATCATATCTGATTTCCATTATTGTATCGTTATCGTATTTGATCCACCCTGGTGATATAATTCTGAAAGAGTAATGCGTAATCTATGCTTAAAATAAGAGTTGAATCGAAATCGCAACTCTGCTACCCCAACATAATCAAAAATAACATTTTTCTATCGATTCCCATATTCTATTAATATTGATAATTTACTTTATTTTATATTATGAGAAAAACATCTTTAGCGCCCTTAAGGTGATATCTCTGTCACGAAAACGGCGCTATATAAATCAGCAAATTATTATTATTATTATTATTAAAATTTCCACAAATATGTTTGGTTATTTATTTATTTATAAACTGACAGACTATTGTCCAATAACAAAAAAAAACAACTCGAAATGGGAAAAAAGAGCCACAGAGAAAAAAGAGCCCAATCATAATATTATAATGTAGCAATGATAAAAAAGGACAAAATATACATAAAAAGAACATTCAGGTCAGGTCAAAGTTTTGGTAGAGTCGTAAAGAATGTATAAAAAATCATTTAGACTGGTACCAAAAATTTCAAGACCATGGCTTGAGTTAACAAGTCTCGACATACTGGGCAGTGGAGAATGATACCCATAGTGAATAGAGTGATGATTGAGGAACAGCAATTAATTATTTCTGAGTCTACGGCAAAGAATGTTGAACAGGATGAGTTGCAAGTTGCAGTTGATGTTAATGTAATCATCGGTTTATCAACAGTTTTCGCTAGTGTACAGGTCCGCTAAGAATAATTTGTAATATGAAATAATCGGTGTTATTTAGCTAAACATATACTCAATTAAATAGTGGTACATTTTTGATAATTTTCAAATTACAGATGGTAAAACAATAATTATTTGGTGCGGCCGAGATCCGAACTCGAGCGCTGAGCTCTTTAATAAATCTGATCTGTAAAAAGATGATTTTAATAATGAAATAGAAATTATTTGTTCTAACTAAGAGTAAGAATAGGCAATCCTAACGGATCTTCTTTAACATTGAAAAATGGGATTAAACGTTGGAGACGAGATCATTTAATTGGAAGATTAAATATGAAACCTAGAAGCTCCTAAGACGCCCTCTTTGTCGCATTTTCCGGTCCTCGAGGTATTAATTTCCCTCCTGTCACTCCGAACCCGGGTTTATGAGACGCTGGATAATTTATTATGCAATTAAAACATTTCCTCTTTTATTGTATGTTTAAATACCCCTGCCAGGAGACTGCGAATCCGCCAATTATCGGATTTGTTCAAGTTCGCATTAATTAGAGTCATTATTAAAGTCGAGCGGCAACTTCGGCGCCACCTAGCTCAATGATAGGGGTAGGGAAACTTAAAAAAATACAGAAAAATAATATTAATAATAAATATTTAAATAATATGAATAATCTAAAACACAAATACGAACAATAAACTAAAAAGAACAATGGTCATGACCGAGACTCGAACTCGAAACCTCTACTCTATCCGGGAGTAACACTAGCTAAATAAGTCATCAATACCTCATTAGAAAGCGGAATTTTTAAACGATCTCGTACTTTAGATTGACAATTTTTATTATTAACATTTGATTTTCTTCCGATTTTAGGCTGCCATCTTTTGATGATATTCAAAGTTATACCCAAACACATATTGAATATATGTAGATGGTGTCTTGGATAAATATTTATTATTTTAAATACGTTTCATATTTGTGTTTTAGATTATTATTATTATTTAAATATTCAATTGTAAATAAACATTAATGCTTTTAAGTAAATTCCAATTTAATCTTAATTATTAATTTAACAATGGATCATAGAACTCTAAAAAAAAAACAAATTAATTTTCTGAATATTATGGGCTCAATTCTCCTGTACGGTATTTATAAAAAATTTAAAAAAAACCTTTTCGGGATAGCTCTGAGACTGAAGGTACGGAAAGAATATGGCAAAGGTTAGTAAGTTTACTACTTTACTATTCCGATCTGGTTACTAAACTCAGCTGAAGCCAATTCAAGCAAAGTTTTGTTTCTGAGTAGTGGTTTTTTACAAGAAAGATACTGTTAATATTTAAAACTCTGAAGGTTCAACAAATTTCCTACGTATTATTTTACTTTTCATTTTACATGAAATAACACGTGTGAATCAATAAAATTAATTTACGCACTCCCGAATCTCTGGATCTGGAGAAATAAAAGGATCTTAATCACTCGTCCATTGAGATCGTCAAGTGGCAAGTAAATTAAAAATATGCCATGTTTCAAGGAATACTTGCGAAGTACTGTTAGAATACTTATTCTCGAAGACGTTCTGCTGAAAAGTGGCTCGCGTACCGACGTTTGTTTACCTGATCTCTGCCAAGTTATGGTTTTATTTTTGTTTCACTTGGGTTGGTAAACACTTGCATGTTTTGTGGCTGACAATTTATGGCAGTGTATTCACAATAAGATATAACCTAGCTTCTTCCAACGCTGAGATATATCGCTTGTACACTTTGTATTGCTAGAGAAAACATATTTTAATGGGCTCATGTTTTTTGAGATGCCCATCGAGCGTCTTTCAACATATTTTTGTTACTAATTATTTCAGCTGCCCACTTCATTACGGTTATTTTTTATGCGTACCTAATTTTACGCGTTTAAATAAGTTGACTTTGGGACCATGTCAACTTACCTGTCTCGTGAACTAAATAAATTTACATTGAGAGGAAAATCCTAATCTAGCGAATTAAATTATCGCCAATACAAATAATAATGGTGAATAGCACGTGGAAGAGGTTAAGGTTCTACGAAAATGTGGGTATTATTGCCTTTTTGTTAGGAGTTATGATAAAATAATATTTATATTAATTATTGAAATAATATCAATAATCTTCAACGTAAATATGAATCAGAAAAAATAACGGTCGCGACTAAGACTCGAACTCGGAACCTTTACTCTATACGGGAGTAACGCTTTTGCTCATCGAGCCACCGAGACCTTTTTAGAAACTGGCATATTTTGTCGATCTCATACTTAGACAAAAATATTGATATACATTTTTTTTAATTCTTCCGATTTCACTGCCATCTTTGTATGACTTTTGTTTTTTTTTTGTCTCATATGTACGTTGAAGATTATTTATATTATTTCAATAATTAATAAAAATAATCTTTTAAAAATAATTTTAATTGAATAAAAAAATATTTATTGGACATTATTAAATTAACACATTTCATCATACGGTTATATTCAGTGTATCATTTTAGTATATCTTCACAATCTGGGCAATTTTCGTGACGCCATGCTAGTGCGGATCGTTCGAGAGTTTTATCTACTTAACATCGTAAAACAGTTCCAATTTTTGTAGTTAAGAGTCAGCACCCGAAAATATACACTTTTTAGCTTTCTCATACAAGAAATACTACAAATAATTTATCTAATAAAAATTAAGTAATTTTTATACAGGTAGTAAGGGAAATCTAAGGTTTCTAGTAAACACAATATTTTACTGTTATCTCTTAAATTCCATATGAAATTCATACTTGAACATTCATTAATTTTGGGTGAAACATTCGAAAATGTAATAACAGCTTATTTTTTTTATTCACTGGATACCTTAGATATTTTTCTAACTGCCCATGTAGAATTAACAGATAAATCATGTTTTGTGAGTATTGCTTGTATTCTTTGGTCTCCTAATTATGAGATTCATAACTATAGAATTCAATCCACTCAAAGATAATTAACTCGTATAATTGCATATCGTGAAGGCTTATCTAATCAATTTGGAACGTACAATGAACGATTTTTGCAATATGAACTAACTCTCTGTCAGCCAGACGTAAACTTTCTGATTTATTAATTTTACACAAAATTACGCATTCGTCAACTGATGCACCAAAAATTTTATCCCAAATTAACATTAACATACCACTAAGAAAATCAACAAGAAGGATAAACAATATTTTCAATATTAAAACCTACCACACAAATACGGGATACAACACAATTGACTGCACAAACAATGAAGTAGACATTTTTAATGACACGATAAATCAATTAAAAAAAACTGTCAATCATTTCAAGCTGATATTGTAATAATGCTCTTTAGTTATAGACTGGTTATATAAAGTGCCAAGTACCAAACGACTCTTCAGTACAGGTGCTAATAATCCATTTATTTATGTTCTACCTTGTATAATATTATTCATTTGCTTTTGTTTGTTATTAATTTACTTTTGCATTTTTCATAAACTCTTACTTAATTACCTTCTGATTGTGCTTGTTATATGTACTAAAATAAAATAAAATAAATAAATACATTCTATAATGTGACGTTGAGCGACATTTTTGGTGCTGAGCCTAAGCTTATTAAAATCCCAAGTGATTGTTTTCTAGTAGAACATAAATACATTTTAAAGTGACTACTCACATAGTAAATAATCAAGTTTCTGCGACCGTTGCCCTTTTAAATGGCCATGAAAAATGAAAAATGTTAAGTGTAAAGTTAAGCATCTAGAAATACCCTCATCAAGACTGTTTAATTGTGAAATTAACCCTTAATTTATTCATATTAATTATGAATTTACATGATAAATAAACCCAAACAACGTGAACAGCAATTTCACAAAGTTAAATGGAATTTTGAGAAATGGAATGGGGGTTGTTTATTTAGAATAATTTTTAGGACAGGGAAGTTCGTACGTTCGGTTAAATTCCTGTCCGATTTTTCAGGTATGTTCATGAAAATAATTTTGGTTTTGGAAAAATAACAAACTGTCATCAAATTTTTATATTAAAATTTATATAAATATTTATAAATATTTTATATTAAATTAGAATTAGCTTCATAGCTTTTATGTTTATTATTTTTTTTATTAATAATTTAAATAATATCAATAATCTTTGACGTAAATATAAAACAGAAAAAAAATGATCGCGACCAAGATTCGAACTCGGAATCTCTACTCTATTCGGTAATAACGATTCTACCAATTAAGCCACCGCCTTGTAAGAAACTGGTATTTTTAATCGATTCATTTCTTCATTTGAAAAATATTAATATTAATATTTTTCAATTTTTCTTCCGATTTGGCTGCTATCTTTGTATGGTATAAAATGTTCTACCCGAGGACATATTATATTCCTAGATGGTGTCTTGAATAAACCATCCATTTTTATTTACAGAAGATTTTTGACATCTTACAAAGTCGAGAATTGATATGTTAAATTAGAATTAACTTTAAATTATATTATTACTATTTTTTTATTAAAGATGGCAAGCCAAATCGGAAGAAAACTAGAAAAAAATGATAATATCATGGATTAATTAACTTTTATGTTTCCGATGGTTATCGTCATCATCAACAGCATAGATTATTTAACTCCCGACCTGCAGAACTAACTTGCCAATGATCATCCCGAGCGGAGGGCACTTGCTGTTGAATCGAAGCGCTTCGGATATCGACATATTTTGTATCAATGAAATTGCATTTAAACATTAAGCTTTGTTACTGTTTGTTGGATTACTGTTTATTATTTATACATCATGTTTATTTATAACATTGAAGAACTTTACTATTTTTATACATTTAAAAAAAAAACTTTTTTTATCACTTATTTTTCTCTCTATTGTCTAAATATATGCTTTGTACTCTCTTTTTTGAACATCCTAAATACACTTTATTATACATTTTTTTAAACGCTCTAAAATAGTGATTTAAAAATATTAAATAATTTTATTGAATTGAATTGAATTAGATTGGATTCGATTAAATTAAATTACATTGATAAGTTTTAGAAAGAAAACTAATGTAAAAAGTAAGGCTTCAAAATGTGGGTTCGTAGGTGGCAGGTTGTACGTTTACATGGCGGAATATTTTGCAGGAAGGAATGGAAAATAAAAGGGTTGGCCACAAAGTGTTGTCCCGAAACGGAGTACGGTACCGTAAAGTCCCATTATTAGATTCCGTGTGACAGCACGTAGTGCGCGACTTATTGCCAACACTATATTGGATAGCAAAAGAGACAGGATATGTACATTTTTCGCGTACTTCGCAAAGTACTTCTTCGAAAGAAAAAGTCGACAGGAATTTTGTAATACATCATCATGTAAATGTTGAAAGCAATCGACTTAGGTGAAGGTGTATAAAACTTTTGTCACATTTGACATCGTTACAATTCAATGATTAACGACATTTTATTTTTATTTAAATAAAAAAAAATAAAAACAATTTTTTTGAGCTTCAGAAAAATGTTTTTATTTTCTTTTTAAAAGAAAGTCATAGATTCCCGGGTTAAAAATAACCTGACATAAATGAAATACTTCATCTACCATCATAATAAGCGGGAAATATTGCTTGTGCAATGATGGAAGACTTAGCTAGTGGAGAAATTGAACCTACGACGCCCGAATAGGAATCCGACGCGTTTGTCCACTCAGCTACCGATACAGGCTTATGTTTCAAAGGTATCAAATTTCACTACTGAATCGAAAAAATATAAACGAGATTACAATTTGAATAGCCACAAGCAACTGTTTAGAGCTGTTGAAAGGAACATTAATTATCAGCTTTTTATAATGTCCTTTGTAAGTACATGCCTCCGTACGAGTATGAATATTTCGAATTTGGAATATGACATTTTTTAAAGAATTTTTTAGAATCTCGACCAACCTAATAAAGTGCCTACCAATCATGTATCTTCTACAATTGAAATGGGTGGATTAAAGCAACTGATATTTTTTCTTGACAAGTAAAGTTACATCTCGTGATCTTTACTAGTAAATAAATAAAAAAAAGTATGGGCGAGCACTCACTTATTATAGAGCACGATGTCCGGCAGCCAAATGTGTTCAGATGGGACGTACAGCTCCGTCACGCCTCCGTACTCGGTCGGGTCCCACTGGAACTTGTGGTCTTGCCACTCCTGAAACAGTCAGATGCCAAATAGTGTGTCATAAATTGGCAGAAAGGTATATTCGCACCCCTTCCCCTGCATTCTCCGTACAGGGTATACTGGTATAGCCATCCGTGTGTACTAAATATTCCATTGGTGTGCGGTTGATTTTGAAATATTTTTTTTTGTTATATATCTTAAAGAGATGCACAAAAATAATATTAAAAAGTGAAAAAGAAACAAACATGCACAGGAAATAATCAAAATTTTACGACAAAATCGATGGCTTAAAACCTTGAAGTAACAATATATGGAGGGAGAGCTAATTATTTTTACCCAACCTACACAAACTTGCGATATATCACTTTCTCCGGGTTTTTACGTCGCACACCATGAGAGAGAAAGAGACAGCAAATTTCATAGACCGTTTCTATATACTGTAAGGATGATCTTAAGCTCCTGGTTAACGGCGGGACTCCGCTTACATTTTTTACTATGCCACTAAACTTGACACAACTAAACGGTTTTTTAGGCTATCTGCTATATTTTTATTGATAAAAATACTGTGAAAAAGTGGCTATATGAATAAACAAAAACATTAAATCGATATGTGATATGAATGGATGTATAAATACCGTAGTCTTAGTCTTAGCCACGCCCAGGTGCACCGAGTCAGGTTAAAATCATCAAAAACTGACTTCACTGCCTTGGATAGATACTACTCTACTAACGTGAAGAATAGTGTACTTACACTTTCCACGAAAACCATTTGTCATCTTTTACAAAAAAAACAAATGTCATGAGATTATTAAAAACGCTTAAGAGAAAGCTTCGATAACGTCATTTAAATCATTTCTTTACAGTTATAACCATGTTTATAGAAAGAAGATAATTTACGGAGTGATCTATGTAAAAACCTACTTGGACGCAAATAAATAATGAAATAAGAGCTGTATTTATGCAGGAATTATTATAAAATTATTCAAAATTATATAAGGAAAATCTCTTTTAAATAATGTCGTACCAAATGGTCGGCATATTAACTCCCATGGATATGTTTTACTTAAATATTAGTTATGTATTAATTTAAATAGATTAGTTTGATTGCACGCCACTGGTTTACCCGAAAACTAATTTAAAAAAAAAACGTGGTCACATTGTACGTCGTTCTGGATATATAAAAAGGTGCTGTTTTCACGTCGTCTGATATCCGAAAATTCTTGAATTCTTAAAATATTATTTAAGACGCTAAGGCACTGCTCCTTTTTTTCACTTATCATGTTTTTTGAACGGGTGATTTCAGTTATTGATTCACTTGATCGTGCTATGTCTTCCTCGGGCATCCCAGACTTCTTCTACCTTTCTGTTTTGCGTCATGTAATATCCTAACACTCCTTTCTTTTGCTCCACATGCCCACACCATTCAAAAGTTATTCTCTCATTCCTATTTATTCCGCTTACATCAGCCTTGCATTCTTTCCGGATTTTTACATTTTAACAGAGACAAACGTGGTTTTACCACATGTACGCCTTAAGAAACTTCTTTCTACAGCATTTAGTTTACTTCCATCCTTGCTCTGCTAGTTACACGCCTCACCACAATACATCAGGGTTGATATAAACACTCCATTGCAGACTTATTTTTTGAAAATATTTTAACAAAGCAATTTTTGAGATTGTTCTGTGAAAAAATATTATTTAAATTAACATGTTATAAAATGTTTAATTAAAGAGTTAATTCTTAAAATATTTTTTGGAAAACTTACATATTTAAGACAAAAGAAAAGTGCATTTGGACCAAATCTATATCAGTTTAATATATTGTCGGAAAGGCAAAGGGCTTGAGCGAAACTTTAGTAAAAATGAATTAAATATGCAGTTTTGATCAGTTTTTTATCTGGGTTAAATGATCTGACTTTTGTTTGATTTTGAATACTTTTGTGGTCCTTCAGCCATCTTAATTATATTTATCATTTGGTAGAAGGCTTGACTCAAGCGACACAAGTTTGGGATTACATTTTACGTTTTTGTCGCTTCGCGTAACTTAGTGAGAGCATTGAGTTACCGGAGTTAACTTTTTTTTTCAAAATCCAACCAGGTACTGAATACTTATAAATTTTATTAAAAAAAAAAAACTTGAAGTGCTCTGATGTAAACTTCCCGAAATGGCGCTTCAGCCCTTCTGCCTTTCCAGCAAAATGTAGTTATCCATCCAAATATTCTTCAACAAAATTAATATTTGAAATTTTAGCAGTTTTATGAGTGGAGAGAAGTGTTAAGCTTAATGTTATTTTGAAAATCAGCCCAGAGAGAATTTTTTATAAAAGCTATAAAAAAACAAAAGAACTTTTCTAGTTCTTTTGTAACGGAAAATAATATTTCGAATAGGAGAAAATATTACTGGGCAAAGATGTGTTTGTAATAAAAGTATCACGTGTCACGGATGTTATTTGGATCTGGTCACGGATGTGAGAGGGAGAAGGGACATCGTTATTCACTCATTTATTACGCTCTTGGATATTTTATTAGGACCTCGCAGTGGGTTCTTTTTGCGACGCGTGGATAAAATGTTTCTTTAAAGATCTTTTTTAACAACGAAATAAATCTGAATTGATGCGGCGTTTGGGTGTGAAAGTGTTCAAGGCTACTGTATATTATTGAGAATATAAGAAAAGACTAAATAATTTATAAGAACTGTGACAACGGTTTTTTTTAAATAAATTTTTGAAGTTTGACGATTCATTAATTATGATATTACTAGTTGTTCCTCGCGAAAAATCTCGGGGTGTAACTTGACCAGCCAAAATGAAAACTGTTTTTTTTTTTTAAATTTATTATTATTTATTTATTTACGCCCGTTGTAGGCTTGTAAACAAATGTTAATATATATTTTTTTAACAATAACTTCATAAGCAGTGCAAAATTTATTGTAAAATAAAATAAAAAAGAATATTGAATAACAAGTAGAAAAATATTGTAGATTTAAAGAACTAATAATATTTAACAAATATCAGATTCAAAAATATTGTAAAAAAAAAGAAAAGAAAAAATAATTAATTAAATTGTTACAAGATCAAAAAATATAAGCTGTTTTTTTTTTAAATTCACGTTCTACTTTTCAATACGCACGCCCATTTCAAACATATAATAAAAAAAAATCTTACCGAAAAATATAATAAAGGTAGGTAGGTACATTATCGCTTGTCTTGATTTGAAAAGATTATTTTTATAAATTGATAATTTTTTTAACGCAACGTTTCCAATTTTGAAAATGTCACACTCGTAAGTACATACAAGGAAATAATATCACTTGAAATTCTCCTGGAAACAATTTTTGTTGCACCGTAATATATTTTTTTTTTTTTTTTTTCTAATTCATATTGTTTGAATATTGTTAAAATTGTTACAACAATGAAGCGCAAAGCTTTTAAAAATAAATTCAAATAAGACATATTTACAAAAACTTTCCATTTTCCCGTATATTCTTTACCTTGCTTAAGCCATGTGACATTCTTCGGTTTGGCTATGCCATGACCTCGGACAGTTGGCATTCTTATGCGTGCCAAATGAAAAAAGTCAACCAACCTTACTACTTTAAGAATTGGATTTTATAAAAAATTTCACTGTGCATATTTTGAAAATAAGTTCTGTATAAGTCTATTATTCGGAAAAATCATTAAAAAGCTTTTCAAAATGATATTAAATGCAAACGGGTATGTTAAATCAGTCTGAAAATATGAAAGGATTTTTTTGTAAAGCAGGTAGACAGCCAAGTCGGTCAATTATAATGAAGTTCCAGTCCATAATAGCTTTATTCATTAAAATCACAAAAAACACCTTCCGGAAAAATTACCAGAACCTTTCCACGAAAACTTAATTAAGATATTCAAATTTGCGCGATTTTTAAAAGGTGAAAATTTGCTAAAATGGATGAGAATTTGAATAAATGTCACAAAAATTCAAATTACAACCCTCGGCGTCAATCCGGGTTCCACCTGTCTCATTCGTTCCCATCTCCCGACGTGACGTTTTACGTTGTAGACAGTCCGACGTAATTTCACGTTAGCGTCACTGTCGCCCCTCATAACAATCCCCGCCCCCCAACCCTGTGACGTAGTCGGCCTCTAGAAGACGTTACTCGATCCGAAAGCGACAAATGCCGCGATGTTGAAAGTTTTTTTTAAAATTGACAAATCACAGTCAACACATGTTACATTTTTTCAAACTGAACAACATCTGATTTGGGGTTTGACTTTCTTTTAAATTCTCTATTTCAAGGTTGTTTCAATGACGAATTAGAGGGTAACTATACAATTAAATAATCATAAAAAAATATATCTTCTGTGGTAGAGCAAAGCGTTCAATAGGCTATCCGCCATATTGGCTATTAACTCTTGCGTTACTAAGTTTAAAAACTACCGCCCTCTACCAAGATGACATGCTGGCTTTACCAAAATATTTGAGAAACTTACACATTTTTTTGTGGAAAAGTTATGAAAATATGTTTGCATATTAACAAGTAAATTAATTTCATATATAATTTAATGTACGTTATATAATATGAATGGGTAAAAACGTATTCATCTAAAAATATCTGGTCTCATTTCATTATTGTTATATATTATTATGCTTACATACGAAAGCAGTTATTTTAATATTTCAAAATATGTTAAAAGAACAGTTAATTAAAACTTATAAAAAACACTTTTTTGAAATAGCTACCATAAAATTAACGGCTGTTTCGTTGGGTTGCAGGGATATTAAAGATTACCTAGCAACGTCAGTTACCATATTAGGTGGTAAAGATCCAGTAATACACATACTTCAATGCCATAGTTCTAAAATTATAAAGGTGTGTTCTTTTAATATTATTTAGAAGGGTGAATATTCATAAACAATAAGAATTAATTGTCGATAGCTTCGTGATACTTTTTTACACGTAATTAATACACTAGTTTGAATTCTTTTATTTCGTCTTATGAAGTATATGACGATATCAATTGTTGATGTAACATACAACATTATACAAACGTTAAATACAAAAACAAATTTATATACCTGTATATAATTTAAAGGCAGTCACTCCAAACAATACAGTCGTACTGCAACATTTCATTTTCGTCACTTCGAATTCCTTGAATGAGCAGTAACAGTTGAAGTCCTTTGTATGTATCGTTCCTCATTACAGTTTAAGTATTCGAGTTTCTCGTTCTTCTTTATAGTCATAATGACTTACCCTTTTCACGCCCTCTGGTGCTTAGTTTTTTGTTTATCACTCGTGTCTTATTAAAATAAAATAAAATATTTTGTTCCGAAAAAACCTCAAAATGTGTGTGTTAGTAAATAATGATTCAATAAAAACATTGATTATAGAGTAACCCAACACTGTGTTAGGTTTTATTAATTTATTCACAACTTCGTGTTTCTCCAGTCAAGACTTAATTTCAAAAATGTCTCAATTTGTGTAGGTAATGAGGAAATAAAAGTTCACAAAGCTCATTGGCAGGATAGCTAAGTGACAGACTTATTGGCGTAGACTCTCATCGAAAACAGATTAAACTTTAAAAGTGGAACATGGTTTTAAGTTTATTTAGCCCCAATGAAGACGTGCGATGAAATATCATGAAAGACAAACAAAAAAGATCTACGCAGTCACTTTTTTTCACGCATATTTAATTAAAAAATGTTTGTCACTTGGTAAACTCGACATATACATAGTTACATAAAAGTTTGACTACACATTTTAAATATTTTTTTATGCAATATTAAGTAGAAATTTTAATTTTAGATTTGGATGATGTTGAGAGAATTCACGATATTATTTTGGCTTCTAGTTTCAAAATTAACTTATCAAATTATGATTAACGATTAAATCTTACGTTGCGGATAAAAAGGGATCACTGTAATTGCCCCCATGATTTTATTTTTTGGTAATATTGACATTTATTACTTTTTATAGTTTTTGTGTAGAACTCCATTTTAATTTTTATATAATTCAATTGAATTAAATTTAATATTATTATTATTGAGTTCTGCTATTTTAAGTTTTTTATTTTAGTTTTTAGTGACAGCTGTTTCGGCGTTTAAGGCCATTGTCAAACTGACAACTGAACAGTACTAAAATAGCAGAACTCAATAATAATAACATTAAATTTAATTCAATTGAATTATAAAAAAAAAAAAAAATCATGTTACAATCCACGGTAACATCTAGACACACATACTGTTTAACTAGTTCGATGTCCAATAAACACGCAGGGCTGTCTAGAATTGTTGTGCAGGTTAGGACCCAAAAAATACGCACTTTTTAAAAATTTTTTAAATACGCACATTTTTTATACAAGTATCACTGTAAATAATTTATCTGTTAATTCTATACGGTTAATTGGAAAAATGTCTAAGGTTTCCAGTGGATACAGTTTTTATACAGTAATTTTTCAAATTATTCATGAAATGCACACTGAAACTTTAGGTAAAACGTTTGAAAACGACTGAGCTGGTTTTAAAACTGCACCTTTTACTGACGTTTTAGTTTGTTTTTCATAGAATTTCAAAGATAACAGCCTACATTTTTTTATTCACTGGATACCTTAGACAATTTCCTAACTGCCCGTGTAGAATTTACAGATTGATCATGTGCAGTATTGCTTGTATTAGAATACTACAAAGTGACGTTTAGCGCTATTTCGGCTGCTGAGCCTTATAAGCTAGAGGTAAAGTGCACTTTGCCCAATGTTTCATGGCTCCATGTAGATAAATATACTATTATTACAAAAAAAAAAAAAAAGAAGTGTTTTCAACATAAAAATTAACGGTTTTAAATAGTTGGATGTTTTTGACATAAAATTTATAAATGATTAAAGTGGTTGGAAAATCAACACAGACAAAAGGCATATCGTACTAGAAAAAGCTGAATTAACAAGATAGTACACACTCCTTACTTCATTTATTCACATTCATGCATCAGCGTGTGGATTTTTAGGAAATGTTGAAAAAAAAACTTCCTGTGTAGGATTTGTAGTTGTGCAAGGTTTTTTGTACCTGTAGCCTTTTAACCTTTTGAAGGCATTATAAAAGCGTAGATCTTAAGTGCAAAACGGAAGAACCGCCTAATAATATATCGCCCAGCAAATTTTAAATAGTAAAAAAAAATAGGTTCACATGGTCGTAAGTAGTATTTTTCAAACAGTACCTACCCACTTTAGCTGTTGAGTATTACAATTCTCTAATGTAGGCATTCTGATAATGTTTATACTGACTTCAAAAACGTCTTTAACAACGAAACTGTTTGACGACAGGAAGTAAAAACATCCCATTTAAAAAATGATAGTAATAATAATATATGGACAGTTTCATGCTTAAATAGAAGTCCATATAAGTCTAAAAACTCTCCAAACACACAATGGCTCTAAAATATCATACCCATATAACGAACTTCAATGTGGAAATATTTCATAAAACGAATCTACTTCACACAACAAAGACGAGTAAAATAGAAAGCTTCCTTTTTACGTTACTGTTTTGATTCTGGACCGAAATCGTAATTTTGTTGTTTGATTAGGACTGCTATT
Organism: Drusus annulatus; assembly: GCA_022651775.1. Taxonomy (NCBI): domain Eukaryota; kingdom Metazoa; phylum Arthropoda; class Insecta; order Trichoptera; family Limnephilidae; genus Drusus; species Drusus annulatus. The sequence continues at coordinate 183,864 of JAGWCC010000517.1, read as the reverse complement.
TAAACACGGTAATGAATTAATACTAAAGTGTGGGTTTGGAAGTGGTGAAAATGAACAAGCGATTGTTTTAGATGATTGGGGGAAAGAAAATATTTACATAAAAGCGAATCATCGTATTTTATAATCAGTCGTACAATTTTATGTTTACAGGTAGTTTCAACATTTAATATATATAAAAAATATGTTTTAGGCAGGTTCTATATTTAACGGCTATCGGAAGGTTGAAAGAACCAAAGCGCACACCAGACACTAAGTTCGGAGAGCGCGCCTTCGGAGTATCAGGTCCTAAAGCCTGGAATGGACTACCACATGATCTGAGAGTAATAAAAGACTCGACAGAGTTCAGAGCCAAACTCAAAACTCATTTTTTCAGAAAATCATATCCATAATCAAGATGTAACAAGCCCAATAGAACCAAGAAAACTTTTCAGACTCTCATTCCTTAAATTCATCAGAAGATTTTCACCATTATCTGTTCTTCACTATGAAAAATTAAAAATACCTCCGATATACTTTATTTTAAATTTGCTCTCATGCCCTAAAAATGAAAAAAAAAATAATAAAGAAAAAAAAAAAAAAAGAAATAAAAATAAATAAAAATAAAATAATAAAAACTAAGTTATTCTAAATTTTAAGTTATTATGATATGGTGATTGTGTCCTGCCAGAAGTGACCTGCCAGGTAAGTATGTTGCTGTATATTTATATAAACTAAGAATTAATATTAAGTAGAAATTAAGATTTGTACAGCGCCCTTGAGGTAATTTTTCACAAAAACAGCGCTATACAAATCATCCAAATATTATTATTATTATTATTGCAGTAGCATGTTTGAGTACAAAATACAATACAGAGTAACATTTTACACTGGAAAAATTATGTAAGATTTTTTTACTTACATGTTCAAGCCACACATTGGTCGTGAGAATCTGGTCCTTGAGATTCTGGAATAAAAGAAACAGAGACGTTAGATATGCACTATAAATATTTTTATAAAAATAGGTACAAACAACCATTTTTTTCCATTGGTCGAGGATATTTTTGTTCGTAAATTGAATTGAGGAAAAACAAAAACCGAAATAGTGGACTGTCAGGATAATTCGAAGACATAAAAACTAGTACGTGCTAAGATAAACTGACTTTCGATGGAGGAATCTAAAATTTATAAGAAACAAAATAGGTGCTTGTTATAATAAACCAATTCCTTTAACGGGCTAGACTCATTGAAGTTATAAAATACAAAAAAAGTTAATTTGCCAATTTTATTTAACTCCATTAAAAATTTTGTAATTTATTTTTATCAAATTTAGCGTTTTTATTAAGTTTTGCCAGTTTTAGTTTTTTGTTTGTGTTTTAGTTTTTTAAGTGACAGTTGTTTCGGTGTCAACATTTAATTGTAAAAGTGTGGTTAGGCGACATGAAAACGAATTATTTATATGATTTTAGTTCACTGTTCAATTGTCACTATCAAACTGTGACCTAACCATAGATTGATAGTGACCTTGAACACTAACACAGTTCTCACTAAAAACGAAAATTAACAGAACTTAATATTAAAAATATAATATTTACATAAAAAAGTCATTTTCCACCCAAAATTAAAATAAAAAGTGGTTTAGTGGCAATATTGAATATTCTGTGTTTATAGCCGTAAACAAAGTTTAAATAGCTCCACGTTGGTCGCCATTGTAACAAACAGCTTCACTGAAAAATAGGGTACAGAAAAAAACTTTAAGTTTTGAGTTTCTGATTGACATAAGATACTATTTCACTAGTGCTAAACATCGAAAAAAATATATTTGGCAGAAAGCAATCACTTTGTGGTTTGACATATTTGAAGACATGAAAAAATAACTTTGTATAGGACCACGGATATTATTTTATTTTTTAAGACCGACCGGATTCGCTAAGCCTAAGCATCATCAGGGTACAAAATTAAACTAAACAAAAAATACAAAGTGTGCGGTGATATATACATACAGACGGAGAACAAAATATAAAATAAAATAACAGAAAAATTAGAAAACAATAAATAACATTTAAATTATAACAATTTCAAAAAATTGTGTACCTTTCGGCAGCCAATTTACTCAGCGATGAAGGCCTCTTTTAAATAATGTTTTAAATGAAAAAGGTTGCCTGTTATCTTTGAACTGTAGTCCATAATAATAATTATAGATAAACATTACCGGTGGGAAGGAATTTGAATAAGTGAAAAGCTTTTTGAAAAAATTAAAAATATTTTTAATACTCGTAATCTATGCGGTTAATGGCAGATACCTACCGCCAATTTTTGGGTGAGGTTAATTTCACCTTCATTTTTGAATCAATATTGATAACAGAAGGAAAGATTTTTGGTGTTATCTGAACTTGAACCCAAATCAACCGCTTTCTGGAAGGTTGTGTTCTCGATTTAAATTTAAAAAAATATGTTTATTTTTTCAACAAAGATCTCATAAAAAACAGTTGTTCACCAAATACATTAAGAAATGGATGATATAAAAAAATTGTAAATTCATGAATAGTGTAATAAAATAAACTACATATTTATTTACACCCCACATGTAGACAAGGTATTATATATCCGAAGCAGTTATATGAGTAAAAACTGAAGTAGTGTGACGCATTATATACGATATAATAACGCAAATAATGTGAGCAATGAAAATCAAAAAGACAAGATAAAGAACGGTTCATTTTATGAGGTAATCGTTGAATTGGTAAGTGTAAAAAAGGTTTAAAAAATTATTATTATTTAAGAGTATGTAGATCGTTATGTACCTAACGGTCACTCTTGTACGTTCATCAAGAGATAGTGTTAGAACTCTATATATTAGCATCTAAATATATCTAAGGTAGATGCAGCTTCATTGAATAGTTCCATCGCTTAATACGAGTATACTGGCGTGTTTTTCTATGAGCAAGTTCTGACTTTCGGTGTGTAAAACGTCACATGATGCCTCGCACGAATGTACCAACGTATTCGCACGAATGTGACCCTCACAAGAGCGTCCCTTAAATATATCGCGATCCGGCTGGGTTTCGTTATGAAGCAGAAAAGAAAGGGACCGTAGAAAGGGATGTGTTGATGCAGACCGCAAAGAGTTTCGGATTAAATTTAGGAATATAGATGTCAGTAGCTCATTACACATACGAGCCGAATTACACAAAAACTGGTTCCATCGAGTTGAGAAATAAAATGTTTCTAGCTCTTTCGAGCAAGCTTCATTAATATACCGTTAAAACAAACTTAAAATACCTAAATTTTGACTGTGCTTTAGAGATGGTAATCTGACAAACCGCCTCATATTCAATTTACAAAATAATTTTGCGAACATTTTGTCGCACACAATACAAACAGGCGTATCTAAGAAATCTCCAAAATTATATAAGTATTAATATTTCATAAACTCGTTTTGTCTTTTGAGTCCACCGACAAAAACCGTGATAAAAATTATAGGAATCCGAAAATCAAAACAGTTGTTAGGCTCTCTCGAAAAGTTATTAAATATGAGTAAGCGGTCGGTAGCTGAGTGGACGAACACGTTGGATTCCCACCCGGGCGTCGTGTGTTCAATTCCTCTGTTGGCTTAGTCCTCCATCATTGCACAAGCAACCTTTCGCTTCCAGATCTTTCGCTTCTTATGATGGCATTAGGAGTTTTTTAAATATTGTCAGGTTATTCGTAACCCGGGAATGTTTGTCTTTCTTTTAAAGTTAAAATAAATTACTTCTAAAAAAATGAAAAAATAACTTTGTAAAAGAACACGAATATTATTTATTTTTTTATGACCGACTGTCTTCGCTTAGCCTAAACATGATCAGGGTACAACATTAAACTTAATAATAGTTTAATTGTGTACCCTGATAATGCTTAGGCTAAGCGAAACCGGTCGATTATAAAAATTAAAATAATATTTGTGGTCTTATACATAGTTATTTTTTCATTTCTTTAAATATGTCAAACCACAAAGTGATTGCTTTTAACCAAAAACATATTAACTTCTGTTTTAATGTGTTGATTATTTGTTTATCGACAATGATTTCTTACACATTTTTATGACCTATCATTTATCTCTCTAATGATTAGGTGCATAACCATATTTTTGGGATAGTTTAAATTAAATAAATAATTTACATGAAAAATCTAAGAAGTATATGAATATATACAAGAAGATCAATTAGTCTACGTATTAAAAAGTTTCGTTGAAAATTCCATCAAAATATCCCTGTTTGCTCGGCTTTCCCTATTCGCATTCAGTTCCCCGTAGCCGGCAAGTCAATTATTGCATGGCAAGCAGTCAAAGCTTCGAAATATGTCATTGGACGTCGTTCCGGAGAGCTTTCATTATCCGCAGCTGCCATTCTCATCTACGACCCGTGCCAGATTAACTATAAGGCGGGGTAGACAACCGCCCCCGGGCCCGCTCCCAGTAGGGGCCCCTCGAGAACGGATCAAAAATTACAATAAAACTTACTCTCTTGAATGTTCGGAAAGTTTTTACAGATATTTAAAATAAATACATTGTGTTCTTTAGGTTATATTAAAAATAAACTTTTTTTCAATTTTAGTGTAATTTTCGTTTCTGAAGCAATGTAATAAGTTTTAAAATTCTGTATGCAAACAATGCAATTGTATGAGTATTCTATTTGTGTCAAATTTGACTGCGGTATCTTGACCCTTTGCTCTCTGACGGTACAAATTTGTATTCGTATATAAAACTTCATGTATCTTCCATACCAAAAACAATTTGTTACATATTATTCCTGTACGTACATTGTTGGACATTATGTTGTACGTAGGGCAGGTTTTAATGCCTATTTATAAAAACTGATACCAGGGTAAACAGTTTTACATTGAGCTGCCACATGGTTAATCGAGTAATTTTAGTCCTTGTTTGAAAACATAATTATTGTGATTCAGGTATGTGTGTTTTGTTTCCAATAATGTCACTATCTGTCGAGATTGTAAGGTATTAAAAAAATAAACAACTATGAACACTATACACTATTTTATTTATTTATTGCCTGACGGTACAAATATGTACTGGGTATTTTTTTTTCTACGAGAAATTTTCCGAAAATTCCAATAATAATTGGATTGATTTCCAAGTTATAAATAAACGATAATTCCCGAAATAATGTATGTTCAGGGATCAAAGGGTCAAAGTTTTCACCCTGAAAAATGTATCTTTCAATTTAAATGAATTTTACCATGAATAAAGAAAAAAAAAATGCCAGTTACGTTTTCTTCCTGTGTTACTTGTGATTAAAATTTAATTTTTATTTTGACTGCCTAGTGACTTTCACATAGTTTAATCCGGCACTGTCTACAGCCTCCAATCTCCCTGCAGCCGCCGGATCTATGCAGCCGTACAACCATCACATCTCGGCAACAAAGATCGAGCTTTGAAGAAGAAACGTCTACGGGAAACTAAGAACAAGGCAATGATTGATCATATCAGTTTTATGTCACCGAGGCTGCTCAAATAAAATGGGAACTTAGATTTTGTAGAATGACTTTTTTTATTTACTTCATTAGAAAAAATAAAATTAAAAAAAAATAGTTTTGTAAAAATAAAATTACTACACTGAATAATTTCTTTACTATCGTGAAGAAATTATAAAAATAAAGTTATATTAATTACTGAAATAATATCAAAAATCTTCAACGTAAATATGGAATAGAAAAAAAAAACGGTCACGACCGAAACTCAAACTCGGAACCTCAACCCTATCCGAGAGAAACGCTTCTGCTAATTGAGCCACCGAGACCTTTTAAAAAACCAGTATTTTTAATCAAACTCGTTCTTCATTTGAAAATCATTTATATTTGGTAAATTATTTTTTCTTCTGATTTGGGTGCCATCTTTAAACGGTATACAAAGTTCTACCCAGGCTCATATTATATACATAGATGGTGTCTTTGATAAATCTCTATTTTTATTTATGGAAGATCTTTGAATTGAGTTAACTCTAATTTGAAATGATAATTCATTTTACTAATTTTTATTCTATTTTTGAAAATAAATTTAGTTATGTATCTTTTTATATTCATTTTACTTGATGTTAATAAGATGATCGTGTTGAAAGTAAGATATGTTTGTTTTTATTTTCATAAGCAGTACAAATTTTGATAATTCATAAAGGTAAAAAGGCAAAAATAACATATTTGTAAAAAAAAACGTTTAAAAATTTTCTAAATTTAAGTTTTGGAATAAATATTGAAACGTATATTTCACATAAAAGATTTGTACAAAAAAAGAGTTAACCTCGAAAATGATTGAACTTTGTAAATGACAAAGCGTTATACAGTCAAAGCACTAACCGCAGGCAAAGGCACTTAATAGAAAACATTCGAATGTTGTTTTCCGTACTGATTGATTTTTATACAACGGGAAAATTAAGGTCGCATCTGTCACAAACAAAATAATCCAGACATTGTTTCAACTACTGACACAGTCTATATCAGGCCACCCAGTAAAAAGCCCAGCCCCAGGGGATGTGTCCGATATTAAAGCGGACGAAAAAAATGAATCTGTTAAATTCAGGAAAAATCATGCTTATTAAAAAAATGCATTTATTCACTCGTAATATCTATACACGATATTTTACTTTGCCTGTCTTGTTGGAAATATCGTGTGTCGAGACAAGCAAGTTGGAAACATTTTATTTTAACTGTATGATGACACAATACAATACTTTCCTTTAAGAGTATGTACGTCCGTATGAGTGTGAACTTTTCAAATTTGAAACTGCTGTTAATTGAAATCCTTACCTACCTCATAAGATATTTATCTATAATGTATTTAGCAGACACTTTTCTATATTTGAAATGGGTGGATTAAAGCTACTTATATTTTGTATTGGCAACTCAAGGCCCATTCGGGAAATTTTTCACAGTAACAATTAATTTAATAATAATTTGTGTATGTGAAGCTTAAGAGTCAGCACCCAAAAATACACACATTTTGTCTTTCTCATACAAGCAATACTACACGTATCTTTTTATTTTATACGAGTAGTTAGGAAAATGTCTTAGGTTTCTAGTGAATATAATTCGTAAATAGTAATCGTTTAAATTCTATATGAAATGTATACTGGAACTTTATACATTTCAGTATGTTTTTCATGGAATTAAAAAGATAACAGTTAAAAAATGAATCAACAAAAGCCTTATGTATTTTCCTAACTACCTGTGAAGAGTTTACATATAAATCATTTGCAGTATTGCATACATTAGAAGGCTACAAAGTGACGTTTAGTGCCAATTTTAAATGCCGAGGATTAAATATCAGTAAGAATCAACGAAGAGAAAATTGATAATTTTATCGGAACGATAGAAAAATTGTTTTAAATTTGGGTGAGTTGACTAAAACATGCCAGAAATGCATCTGTGTGAGTAATGTGTTTGTGTCAGCTCTCGCTGTAAAATCTATACGAGGAAAAAACTAAAAACTCTTTACTGCTTATTAGTTCACCCTTATCTAGAATATACCAGTGTCATTTGGTATCCTCTTTATACTGTTCATATTCATCTTATCGAATCCGTACAACATTGCTTCTTACGCCGAATAGCATAAAAATAAGGGCGAGAAAGAGGCGAATTTTCATATGATGAAATTGAATAAACATACAAAATTTCTTCATTGAAAAGCGGTACAAAAACATTGATTAAATTTGGATTTTCTAAATAATTCATAGTATTATTGACTTATCTTCTTTGTTGCAAATCATCCAGTTCAACATGCCTTGCCTAAGAATCAGAAACAATGAATTGATGTTCCTCAATCATCACTATACTAATTATGGGTATCATTCTCCACTGTCCAGAATGTCGAGACTTGTTAACTCAAGCCATGGTCATGAAATTTTAAGTACCAGAATATTTTTTTCATTCTTAGCATTCTACCAAAAGCTTGTTCGGATTTTGACATAAATAATCTTTCAGATGTTTATTTGGTCCTATTTTGGTCATTGCTTCATTGAAATATTATGTACATGGCCTGTTCAAAAGAGAAGGTGAATTTTGAATTTTCGCGGGCTGTGTACATTCGATTATGGTTTTTTTTTTGTTTTTTGTTATGTTGGTACACATATGTTTATCATATGTTAGCATTATCAGCCATTTTGGATTAGTGGTTTGTTTTTGACAACTGGAAAGGTTAGTCATGTTTTTGTATGTTCTTAGATTTTTTACTTTTGAAATTATTATTACATAATACTATATTACACAATTTCAGTACGTGGTGAAACATTCTCCATATTCAATAATCAAATATCGCCTGTCGTATTCAATGTTTTGTCTGAATACTGAATAATTTGTGGGCATGCAGGCTTTCAGGCACTCGGTGCAGAATTCTGACGTGTCCAATTTCAGATATGAGAATCAATATTGTCCATTATGCGCTACATCATAGGGTTGCTTCAATCATGTCACTGGTAACGCTTATGATATTATTATGTAGCCTAAAATATCGAAATTTGGCCATTATTTTGGAAGTTTATTGAAATTTCGTGGTCTTGATTTGTATTTAATTGTGGCGAATGCAATAAAACGATGCTTACCACATTTTCAGTAATATTTTAACTTGCGGAGAAATTATATACTTTTATTTGGTAGGTACTGTCCAATACTTTTTGTCAATTGATCTAGTTAAATATTAAAAAAATTCTTTTTCGTAGTCGGTACTTACGAAATAATTAATTAAATCCATGATTTTATAAGATCACGGGTTCAAACCCAGTGTAAGTAAATAACTTTCATTTAATTAATATGTGACATCACACATGCAATCAATATAAAATTATATATACTGTATTTGCGGCACGTTACAGAGTGGTAGATACTCTAAACATCGCCCTGGTGAAAGACCACCATTCAGAATCGAAACATTGCTTGATTGATCAGATCTGAATAGCCAGGTAATTTTCAACCTTCCTCTTCCCCATCTTTTTCTCCTGCCCACTACCTTAAGCCTCACAACATACCCCGATTGGGGCTGCCATAGTCTTGCTGCGCTCTAGAAGATGTGGAGCAGTTGCGACTCTTGCGTGCATTTACTATAAAAAAATGAATTTTAGAAGTAGAAATATACCAAAAAATAGTGGCTTTTTGTTCCATGGAAATTATGACATGATTTTGCTTCATGTTTTGCCTAAGGGCCGAAAAACTTGAGAAGTCTGACAGCTGATCGACGGACGGCTCATGCATTTTTTATAATATTCAGATATGGATTATTGCGGTGATTTAAAGGGAAGGATTATATAACTGTAGAGTATATAAGAATATTTTCACGATTAATGAATATAAATATACATGAATTTATTTTTTTTCCGATATTGGCAGCCAGCTGTGTATTGGTAAGCAAAGCTCTATTCAAACACATTTGAATAAATTATAGATGTTGGCATGAATAAAATTACTAATTTTTATTTTCGTACTCGTTGAAATCAATAATAACTGAACACAAAAATCAAATAAGGTAACAAGAATGTAATTTTTAATTCCAGAAATGAGAACAACTCTGCTGTGACCCTGAAAAGTGAACACAGTAGTAAAAACCTCAAAACCCGATTAAAACAAGCGAATTTGAAAGAGTTATTTTTATCCATACATATTTGAAAAACGATAAATATGGACCAACATTCCTGGGTTACACATAACTTGAAACTATTTGAAAAACTCCTACTAACATCATAATGAGCGAAATATGTTGCTTATGCAAAGATGGAGGACTTAGCTAGCAAAGGAATTGGGCCCACAACGCCCGAATGGGAATCCGACGCGTTTGCCCACTCAGCTATTAACCGGTAAGCCAATTACATAAGACCTTGCGACTCCCATACATCAGACAAGCGAACAATATATTTTTATTCAAGACAAAAATTAGACATTTCAAAACGTTTGATCAATTTCAGGAGAAGTAAAGAAAACATATGTTTACTAAGGGAATTCCAATAATACACTTTTATTCATTTATCAGTTCAATGTTTTGAGAGAGTGAATAAAAGGTGGAGATTTTCAAAATCAGCCGTTATAAAGGATAAAGCGTAAAACGTCATCACCCAAAAACACACATTATTTGGATTTCTAGTACAAGCAATACTACAAATGATTCATCTGTTAATTCTATCCGGGTAGTTAGAAAAATGTCTGAGGTTTTTAGTGAATCCAATTTTTAAACAGTAATTTCATAAATTCTTTATGAAATACGTACTAGAATCTTAGGTTAAACGTTCAGTAATGCCTTTGCTGGTTTTCGAAGTACACCTTTTACTGACATTTTAGTGTTTTTCATAGCATTTAAAAAATGTATTCACTGGAAACCTCGGACATTTTTCTAACTACCCATAGAATATTTACAGGCAAATGATTTGAAGTATTATTTCTATTAGAATGATACTAAGTAACGTTTAGCATCACCTTGGGTTCTGACCCTCAACATCACTGATTATAAAAAAATATTAAAAAGTACAATTACATATCCTTCATAAATCTTCAGCCCCAGTTTGAAGGCTGCTTAAGGCTGGCCGTGTTAGCTGCTGGCTATATTGGCTGCGTGCCGCCCAAGCTAGCAGGGAGGAAGTGTTGAATCCATGCGACCCACGTCAACCCTCATCCCTCAGGCCTGGAGGGCGCCGCTGACAGGCTTTGACGCGAGGCATAACGCATCACTTGTCGCGCGACAGAAGACGCTAGACGCCGCGCTCGAGCTCGCAAGCCTTCAGACTATATTATATTCAACACTGCGCGCGCTAGTATACGCAAGTTAATATTATCATACGAGGGTATCCGGCCCTGATGAGTATGCCACATTCAACCTCTCTGTCAACTCGTGTGATTCTGGGTCAAGTTAAGTACGTATCGTCATCAGCCAATCAATGCGTGTTCCTTCAGAGCAATAATATACCAGGAGGGAGCGCTAGTATAGTCAAGATTGATATTTTTTTCCTGACTCGGGCGTGGCTAGCGCTAGGGCTAGAGTATTTATACATCCGTTCATAGCAAATGTTGACGGAATGTTTTTGTTCTTTTGTATAACCACTTTTTTATTTTTATTTTTCGGGCATGAGAGTAAATTTAAAATATAATTTTTGAATTTAAGGAATGAGGGTCTAAAAAGTTTTCTTGGTTTGGAGATAAATTTTATTGGGCTTGTTACATCTTGATTATGGATATGATTTTCTGAAAAAATGAGTTTGAGTTTGGCTCTGAACTCTGTCGAGTCTTTTATTACTCTCAAATTATGTGGTAGTCTATTCCGGGATTTAGGACCTGACACTCCGAACTCCGCTCCGCTCTCTGAACTTAGTGTCTGGCGTGCGTTTTGGTTCTTTCAACCTTCCGATAGCCGATGACATTGCCGATCTAAGGGTTGACTGTCGCGAATTGGAATCTTTATGGATGATCCGTTTTTCTCAGAATAGCGACCATTTTTACTATATGCCACAAACGTACTGTAATTATGACTAGGTGCGTTTTTTTTTAAATGTTAGTCCCAATTGTTTAGGCATCCTAAAATGGGGTATGTTTTGAGGCTGGTAGTAGTGAAGAAGAGAAGAGGAAGATTGAGAAATACATGACTATTTTTATCTAGTCATTAACCTTTCCGTACCTGAAAGTAAAAATCAAACACAAGTTACGAAGGGGGGTGAGTAAGGTAGTTACCCCAATAAATTGATCTTACCTTTTGAAGCATTTTCATGATAAAAATAAAAAATAATAATTTTCGGATGATTTGTATTTCGCCGTTTTTGTAAAAAAAATACCTTAAAGGCACTGTGCAGATCCTATTTTCTAGTTAATATTAATTCCTAGTTTAAAAGAGAAAAATATACAGAAACATACTTACCTGACAAGTCTTATCAGATAGACACACTTATCAATTTAAAATTATAATTACAATTATGATTTATATATATATTTATATTATGTATATTAGCGAATGCCGGATTTTGAAACCACGACCTTTGATTTCGGAGCCGAGTTTACTGTTTAATTATCAATTTTGGTAAGCTAAAATCATATAAATAAGTCGTTTCCATATGACTTAGCCACAGCTTAATAATGGATTTGAGCTCCAAAACGGCTGTCACTAAAAATGAAACTAAAACTGGCAGATCAATGATGATATGAAATTTGATAAAGTGAAAACATAAAAAAATGAGATCTACAAATTTAACACAAAACTAGAAATTCAATATTTATTGATTTGAATTAATCCTTTTGTGGTTTGAAATACTTAATAAAATAAAACAACAACTTGAAATAAGACCACGGATTTTGTTTTTATGAGCGACTGGTTTTGGTTAGAATTAAATTGATCAGTTAATAATTAAAAATAATAATAAAATCCGTGGTCTTATGTAAAGTTATTTTTTCATTTTTATTATATATGTCAAACCACAACAGGATTGCTCACTACGAAAAAAATAAATTTTATACATATAAATAAATATTAACTAATTGTTTATGTCGCATTGTTTCAAAGATGGTGTAGGATGAAATCTAACATTGTAAGTAAACATCACCACATGAGGGGCTAAAAATTATCTTCCAGCCGTGGAAGGAGTAAAGCTTTTACACTTTGTTTCTGAACTTCCAAAGTGTTCCAGCTGTGCCAAGTAGATTTTTTCACTCCGCGGATTTTAGTTCAGCGTTAGTTTGTCCCCGAAATAAACTATATTTAAATTAAAGTTTAAGCTTTTATTTGAAGTGGAACACGCTGTTTATCATGTGTATAACAACAGGCTTGTGTCTTCAAGCAAACTTGACACGAGTCTTCAAACAAAGCTTCGACAACAAATAAGAAGAGACAATGTCTTGATTTATTTGCAGGCTAATTTAAAAAAATCACATATTTTATATTATGTTATTTGTCATCTATGCCTTAACTTTGGTGATAAAGGCATTCTTTAGGTTTATAACAAAAACAATTCTGTAAAACAAACAATACCATATTTCACATATTGTTATTAACATATAAATATAAAGCCAAAATATTTACGGAGAATCACATATAAAGCCCTTTTTGGAATGTCGAGATAATTTTTATTTAACACTTAGATATCTAAATTTTTGTTTCCACATAAAAAAAACATATTTAATGCTAACACTTGAAATTAAAAAAAAATGGAATGGACTTTAAAGCATTAATGCCTATTATTTTTACTTTAATTATTGAAATAATATCAATAATCTTTAACGTAAATATGAAACAGAAAAAAAACGGTCACAGCCAAGACTCGAACTCGGAACCTCTACTCTATCCGGGAGTGACGCTTCCGCCAATTGAGCCATCGAGACCATTAAGTTTAAAAAAAATCTTATAAGGTCTCGGTGGCTCAATTGACAGAAGCGTTACTCACCGATTCCGAGTTAGAATCTCGGTCGCAACCTTTTTTATTTCTATTTTAGATTATTGATATTATTTAAATAATCAATAAAAAAAATAACATCTTATTCTACGTTGATTTGAATTAACATTGGGTTTTTTTAGTAAGGTAAAAAAACATCACATACAAATACACACGAATAACACTTTTATTTAAAAAAATAATGCATTTTAATTTAGCATCTATAAATAAAAAGATCAAGCAATACAGCATACATACTGATGGATCTCAGACCGGGCATGACTGCCGAAACGGGAGGTGTCAAAATATTTGCGGTTTTGTGGCGAGAATAAGGATTGCAACCTAGTGAGAAAATATACGCCAAAGAGAAGATGGCCAGCCATCAGAAAATACATCTACAAAAACTCAACTTCTTAAAATAGCTTAGTAATTCGAATTAAAACTAAGTTTTAAAGGGTTAATGCAAGAAAGTATACTTTTATTTTGTAAAGCACAGTAAACAATCACTGTAAACAAAAATTCTTTGACATCATAAAAACTGTTTTTGCATAAGTTTCTCGTTTTTTATAGCTATTCTCTATTCTTCAATAGATTTACGATGGTGAAATGCCATACGCATTCACAAAACAAGCATTGTAAATATGTAAAATCACACATGAGTACAAACAAATATTATAAAGCTTCGTACCAAAAAACTTCAGTACAAGTATATTCACATAAGAAGCCTTTTTTGAAAAACAGTTAAATTTTCCCATCTGCGAGAAGAATACTAGGTAGAGGAAGGCAGAAGAAAATTATAAATAAGAGGGAAAAATGCCTCACGCCACATTTTTTTTGACTCACTGCAAAAATAATTACTCGCCAAGCCCGGAGGGTTGCTAGTAAGGGAAATAATTACAAGTTATGTTCGCCATAGTTCGTTTCCCTTACACCGAGAGATATAATCATCTCGCCGTACCGATATATTTTTAATTCAATTACGACACCGAGCTCACTTAGCAGGGGTTGCAACTTGGCGATGCGTAAGGGTGCCTATTTTAATAGCCACTTAGAAAAAGTTCGCCGTAGTGGAAAACTGACGAGAGTGGCGTTTCTTCTCTGAATGTAAAGGTGATTGGTTGTTGTAGCGTCGATTTCCTGGTATTTTTGTGAAGGAGTTTATAAGGGTCTCCTAATGGTAAAATTTTACAAATTCAAAAATTCAGAAACGTTGAGTTTTATAGGATGAAGCGTGTTTGTTGAATTGTCAGATTAAAATACTTTTATTTTGAGTTTATTTAGTTAAATGCAGCAGCAAAATTGCATTTCTTCGTGAGTCTTCTGGCGTCCAGTTTCGGTCTTGGATCTCTTCGGATTTTGCCAGATCTGTCGATACTTGACAACTCTCATCCATAAAAAGCCAGTAGTTATTTTAAAATTGTAATCCCATCTCATCTATGGGCTATCTCTGCTTCTTTTCCCTAACAAAGAAGTCGGGCGATTATACTGTGATTCCAATGGTCATCTGTAAATCTTACCACATGTCCAGCATAGTTTCATTTGAGGTCGTAGATGGTGTTGATGTCAGTCATCTTAGAATTGATCTTTAGTATTCACTCGCTGGTCTTTTTATCTTGCAAGGAAATACTTAGCATGGCTCTTTTCTTGGATTTTTGTAATTTATATTTTGCAATTGTCTTTAGTGAGATGAAATGTGATTATTTTCCGCTAAATTTTGGCGGATTTTTTTTTACATTTTAGCATCATTCAATCGAATAGCAGGTGATTTTGCAGAGGTTTGATAGTTCGGAAGACAGAGAATAGAGAATTAAACACATAAGATAATAAATAATGAGATATCAGGTATGAGATAAAATTAAATTTGAAATTTTAAAACTTTTGATAAAAACAACACGGTAAAAAAAAATATGTAAAAAGCTGCCTAAAATTGCTGTCTTCAAAAAGTTTTTTTTTTTCGCAAACTAAAATGATAAAAGATTGATTCGGAAAAGTCACACTGTTCTCTCGTTGGAAAATCTACCAAATTTCATAGAAAAGTCATCGTATTTCCGAGAGATTAATAAGTGCAAGTTTATCATCCCGATAGGAGATTCGGGTTTTAATACTCGTGCAAATAAACGCTAATTATTGCTGGGAAAAATCAAGTTTAACCAGTCCACCGACTGCTCGGCTACTTTTTTGTTTTACAGCTTACTTTTTTTAAAACAAAGAATAGATATAACGACAAAAAAAAAACTTTGAATTGAACAGAATTTTATTTGTATCGGGTAGCAGAATTATGTACAAAGCTGTTATGATTTGGCAAAAAACTAGAAGAAGTGTGACTTTGAATTGTAACACCATATTTTATTAGGAATTGAGAATAAATTCAATCATTTTCTATTTATAAAGCAGTAAATATGGTCCTATTCGATATTAGTTGTCGATCTCTCTTTAGAAATGTTAATAATGCAAAAGTCAAACAATTTTAAAGCAAGGGGTTCATTTTTCTGAGAAAGAGTTTTGTTATTCAATGTTCATTATTGCAAATTTTTATTATTCCTAATTTTGAAACTGTTGATTTGTGGTGGAACTCCATTGAAATGATTTAATAATATCATTGCTTAAACATTACAATAACAAGATATATTAGAATCATTAGAAATAAATAGACTAACAAATAAAGTACAGGAAAAGTACGTAATGAATAGTCAATTAAAAAAAAAGGCTGACTCTCCGTTAATATATTCACATTCTAGTTAAGCTTCATTTAAAGTAAATATCAATATTCTATACATGAATGTAAATAGACAATAAACATAAAAAATCGAAAATATTTTATAATTTTTTAAAACAGGCCCCTGAGTTTGTTCCATTTAATGGGAAAAAAATCTATGTTGTTTGTTTTCGGAAGATTTTCAAGAATAATCAGTCTTCGTCAAAAATTTTTGCGGTTTTCTTCCAATAAAATAAAATAACACATTCCGAGATTTTTATTTTGAGCAAGCGTTCAATAGAGCAATAATTAAATAGAGTTTATGGGGAGATAATCGAATGCACACTTATTGCATACTATGTCGCACTAAACGCTAAAGTGAATTAAAAATTATTTTATCTAATATACAAGTGCCTGGTTAAAATGTTTTCACCAAGAAAAAACACATTTTAAAGATCACATAGCATAAGGTAAAATAACGTAAATTAATATTTATTACTTATCTATTTTTTTTCAAACCTATATTGTGATTTCACACAAAACAACCAGGAATTAAGCAATTTAATTTGCTTCGTCAACTTTGGATGAGTAAAGATACAAAATTAACGCAATAATTGTTATTCTACACAACTCTTTACGTTCTTTCGTTTGACTTGTAGTACTAATAAAATACGTCTTGTTGGAGCGCTATTCATACTTGGCTTGCGAGCTTTAAAAGTAAATAATTATGTACAACGAAGTCCACAAAATGGATTTGCGTTATTCGTTTTTTCGCTAGAGTAACTGTGGATATTACAACTTTGGGGAACGTTGAACGGCAAAAGGCAGTAGTCAGAATTGGGAATAAATCGTGTATAAAAAGAGGAAGAACCTTTACGTCATGTCGTGGTTTTACATAATCATCAGTTGATCAATTGATAGTCAGTTGATGGCTGTACCAACGTGTCGGACACCCTTTTGGTGTTCATCAACGTTGCTTGAAGTGTAAATAGCTATGCTTAGTAACCAGACCTGGACAGCCAGATACTTCCCAATTATTCTCTTTTCTATATTCTTCCCTTCACACACTTTTCAGCCTCGCAACATACCACACATTAATATAGGACAGCGTAGGGCTTTGATTTAATTTGCATTTACAAAATTATAAATTGAATTATTGACTGACCTTCTCTGTTGCAACTCATGCAGTCCTTGCCGTAGACTCAGAAACAATGAATAACTGTTCCTCAATCATCTCTCTACTAATTATGCGCATCATTCTTCATTGTCCAGAATGTCGAGACTTGTTAACTCAAGCCACGGTTTAAAAATTTTCGATACCAGTCTGAATGATTTTTGTCATTCTTTACGACTCTACCAAGCACTTGGGGTTTTTTCCATCCAGTTAAGACCTTTTCCCTAAGAACTCACTAATGTAAACTTAAATTCAGTCAATTAAATGCAACCATCTGATGGTAATAGTAAAAAGGTCTAATGAGCCGTAGTACTAGTTAGATAGACATTATGAGGGGTATTTGAATAAGCCCCAACTAGTTAGCAGAGGATTACGAAAAAATCCAAAAATCAAAAAAAAATCGACTCTTCCAAATCTTTGACTTGACCTTGGCTTTGACTTGTTTATTCTTTTTAATGTATATTTTGTCCTATTCTGTCATTGTTTCATTATAATATATGTGTTATTCTTTCTCTGTTGCTCTTTTTTCCCATTTCGTGTTTTTTTTTTGTGATTGCATAATAGTCAATTAGTTTATAAATTAATAAATACCATCGCAAGAAAGTCTTTAAAGTCATTCACACAAAACACCTAACTGAAGTGCAAGCCCTAACTACTACGTTAGTATATCTTGCTCCATATTCCATATCGCAACATCCTAATGCAGTCCCCACCGACACTTGGTGTTCGATACACGATGCTGGCACGTCGCCAAAAGCGCCAACTGACGGCCCGGCCGGAAATATTTCGTCACCAGATACGGCGACATCTGGTTAACACCACCAGAGTTCGATACAACGATTGGCAAAAATACGTTATGCTGGCAGATATGTTGAAAAGAACTTGCCATGGATTTTTAACGGTGTCATTGTGTGGATAGATGCCTTTCGCAGATCTTCTTGTGAAAGTTTTTGATGGATGGTGCTAATCACTTCAGAGATAAATCGAAAAAAGTGTGTTGTGAGCATGTGTAGTGTGCCTGAAGTAAGGTCGAATTTTTCCTATTTAAGTTGAAATTAATCAAGCTTTTTCAAATACTAAAACTAAAAGCTGGGTATAATTGGATAAAATTTAAACACTTTAAACATCAAATCGGGTCTCCATATTATAGACAAAAAAATCACACTTAAAATAATATTGGTTGCTGCCATCGTTTTTCTAGAGATGGCTTAAGCGGCTTACCGCTTAATAACTTATAGTGATCGAAATAAACAGATCAAGACCTCATGCAATAAACTTAGGCATTTGTCAACATAACCCCATATAAATATTAGTCGATTTGTGTCTGCATCATAAAGTTATTCTCGATTAAAAATGTCAGTTTACGAGCCAAATTCTTGTCATTTGCGGGAGGTGCAGCATGACAATGCTCGACCCCATGTTCCGAAATTGGTCAAGACATACTTGAAAACGTTGAAATAGGGAATCCTACCTTAACCGCCGTATTTTTAAAACGTTGTTTATTTTGACTATCATTTGTTTCGATCAATGGCAGATGACCTGGCTGACCAGTACTTCCGGTCTTATGAAGAAATAAAAAAATTAGATCGATTCGTAGATCGCTTCAAAAGATGACCAGTTTTTTCAACGCAGGATTTGTACGCTGCTCGAAAGATGAAAAAATAGTGACCAGCGATGGACAATTGTTTTTTTTTTTTTTTACGTGAATACCGCACAAATGCTCCCAACCGTCTAGAGCCAGTGAGACTATGGCATTCCCAAATAGGATATGTTGTGAGGCTGAAGGTAAAGTGGGGAGGGAAGGATCTTTTTAACGTTGGGAAAATTATTCAGATCTGGTCACCAAACACGGCTAAAATTATTTCAAGCAACACTTTGAATCATAAATGTACAACCAGTTGGAAGCAAAGTTGTATACCTGAAAGTTGCAACAAATTATCTTTTTAACGCAAAATTAATACCTAGTAAAACTATTATTATTTTTAATTTCATCATATTTTAAAAACAGCTGCAGTTTAAAAAAATCTTATCAAGAATTGAAAAAAAAAGCATATTAATTAAATCACAACAATCATGAAATACGCTGTTTGCGTTTCTTGTTATGTTGTTATTGTTGATGTTGTGGTTATATGAATAACATTACGGTATGGAGGTTTTGAGTTCGTTTCCCACATAAGTGAAAAAAAAATTGAGGGTAAAATTATGTGTGTATTTGATGACGTGAAATAGATAGTGCATTCACAAATCTGATATAATATATTGACTAGGGAGTTTATGACGTATTTTTTTGGAAATATAAATGGTGTGTCTTCGAAATATATGTTCTACTATGAGTAAAAAAACTTTTATAAAAAAAAAATTACGTTAATTTTAAAGGTTTTATCTTACCGCATTTTTCATTCATCTCTGAAGGTTGTAGAAAAAAGTAAAAGTTTGCACTTAAGAATTAATTTAATAAATTAAATGTAAAAGACGAAAAGCAGATGCATTTTATCAAGTGCTGTACTTGATGTTTGTGAAAAAATGTTGACTTAAATTTCCCCATACAAAGAGAGTCAACTTTGTTATCCTTGTAAATTAATCTTTTATTTATTAAAAAAACATATATTTCAGTAAAATCATTCAAATTGTTTTTGTTCCAAACTGTGAAATAATAAATATTTGTTTTTTTTTTTCTTAAAAATATTCAAATTTCAATGAACGGCACAAGAACGAAACAAAAAGACAAAGTGCCACTAAAGAGGCCTACAAATTTGATGATAAATAAATTAGGTTGCTAAGGTACGTAGGCACATCAGAAAAACGTGAATATAAAAAAAGTGTGGTTTATATTATTTTCGTGTCCTTTCAAATTCTGACACTTAAGTAAACAGAAATATATTTCTAGTATCGTTTTGGCGCCGCACACAAAACGATATAAGAAAGTAAGAATATAAATTCTTCAAATTGTTCTCATAAAATAGTTATCAAACTACTTTTTCCTTACTTGTCAAATTTTCCTTTAATATTTGTATTATATAGTACTTACATATTTTACGATCAGTAAAAGTACCGTCCTGTTCTTTTGATGTATTAAAATTAAGGGATGCAGCAAAGAGAAGAAGAGGCAATTTTATTCCTACCAAAAAGCGTTTCTGCGCATCAGCCGTCAGCCGCATTCTTTTGTTTGTCGGACTCAACAAAAATAATTTAAAGCTATTTGTTTTGTCTTATGACTGTTAAAGCTTAAATATTATATATAGTGGAGGGTTTTATTTGAATTCGGAATGGTTTTGCAATCGTTTCGAGACTAATAAAAATATGATCGATCCTTTCGTAGATAAGTATTTATTAAGAATTATTGAATACCATACATTTTAAATACATTAATTATATTTCAATGAGAATGTTTCGGTTTGTGAAACTCTTTTGACAGTGATTCTGTTAAAAAATAACATCCAAAATGCGTAGATTGAAATTTCTTAAAAAAAATGGATACAAAAAAACTCTACACGGCTAATTAACGATCTGATCTAAAGTCTGCGATCATGACCTCAAAAATGACAGTGCTGTCAAAATAGTTCGGCACCATGTCTAAAAGAGATAGTGCATTGAACTAATTATTTCATCGGTGCCTAAAGCTTTTGGCCCAAGCGAGCTAATTCCATTTTCCCCCTTTTCTTTTTATCTCAGTTTGAATTTATAACTTTCTTCTTTAAGGTCGAGAAAATTAACTGGAAACAGGCGAAGACGTGCCCGGATTGTTATCAGCAAAGTTTTCTGTGAAAACCAAATGGAAGTTATTTAGTTGATGCTCTTTCTTTGATAGCAATGGGTTTTATAGAACCTGAAACATATGACATTCGATAGACCAGTATCTATACCAGATTTTTTGAAAACATTTATAATTAAACGTTGAAATAATGAAGTAGGCAAATCAACTTTCATTTGGTAAGTTTCCCCATTTGAGATATGACGTAAATCTGAACGAAGAAGAGAGGGGTAGAATTTGGGAAGAGGAAATTGGGAAAATCTGGTCGCCAAACACCGCTGACGAAATTACAAGTAGTGGCTTGATTCAGAATGGTGGTCTTTCACCACTAATAGTAATAATTAGAAATTAATTTATATTCATTATCTGTGTAATAATGCGACCTTAATGTAACAATATAAAGAGAGAGAGTTATTTTTTTACCCAACCTATACAGATTTGGGAAAAATAACTTTTCTCCGGGCTTTAACAAAAAGAGTATACTTTTAAAGAAAAGACAACAAATTTTCCCAAATTATCACACCGCTTTAAAGTATTGTCAGAATGTTCTTCGTGTCCCGCGTCTCCGTTAGCTCCGCCCACACGCTATGATACGCGAAATAAATTGAACGACTTAAAAAATGGTTAAACGAATAAACAAAAACATT
Source organism: Drusus annulatus (assembly GCA_022651775.1). Lineage (NCBI taxonomy): Eukaryota > Metazoa > Arthropoda > Insecta > Trichoptera > Limnephilidae > Drusus > Drusus annulatus. The sequence goes on along the minus strand of JAGWCC010000517.1, from coordinate 162,239 downwards.
ATGTCGACATGTGCTATGAATGGATGTATAAATATCCTAGCCCTAGTATTAGCCACGCTCAGGTCTAGCCGAGTCCGGCAAACCTCGTATAAACTGACTACAGCTCTCTCTTGTATATTATTGCTTTGAGAATGCGACCTTTAGATTCGTAACTGAGGATCTTAACCGCTCGGCTGACGAAGTCGCAAAGTTAAGAGATTAACAATTATATTGTTTGATTAATTCCGAAATTACTTTTTAGAAAAATTTTCATAAAATCTGAAACGAATGCGGGCAAGACATTTTTTTACTTGGATTTTGTAATTTTATAATAAAAACTATAATTGACAAAAAAAAACCTTATTTTACCTTCTTAAGTAAATTGTTCTTCTTTTGTAGCAAGATGTAATATTTGGATATTCTTATCGCCTACAGTGTTATGTCGCAAACCCATAACTTTTTCATAGCCCGCAACACATGCAAATATAAAAATGTGGCTTTTCTTTTAATTTTACCAAGTAAGAGGAACCCACCTACTATAATTTTTGAGTTAATTTAAGTTGAGACCTGAGTGTAATTATAAAACTTCCTTAAGGTGATGTATACCAAGAGGAGGGCTTTAAAGATGAACACCAAGTATTTTGAGTAAACTCGTATTTATCTATAATACCTAAAACACTTCACTTGGTACATAATTTTAAATAAGAATTAACTTTGAAGGTTTTATGCTTATAATTTTCCTTCAACGTAAATATGGAACAGAAAAAATAACGGTCACGACCGAGACTCAAACTGGAAATCTCTATTCTATCCGGGAGTAACGCTTCTAAAAATTTCGCTTTCTGTCATCTTTGTATACCATACAAAGATGACAGCCAAATCAAAAGAAAAATTGAAAAAAAAAAAAAATTTTCAAATGAAGAATGAGATCGATTAAAAATGCCGGTTTCTTATAAGGTCTCGTTGGCTCAATTGACAGAAGCGTTACTCCTGCATAGAGTAGAGGTTCCGAGTTCGAGTCTCGGTTGCGATCGTTGTTTTTTCGGTTCCATATTGAGGATTATTGATATTATTTTTTAAAATTAACACAATATAATTATTTAATCTTAGTGTTTATTTTTACTAATTATATGTTTGCGATGAAATTGTTAAATTAGAGCAAAACAAAAACTCTTTTCGGTAAAAAAAGTTATATCTCATTAAGAATAAAAAATACTTGCGGGTTTTAATGGGCGTACGAACATAGATCTCCATTAGCCGAGGAAACAAACGGCGCACAAAACGAATTTTTCATTAATTCGAAACAAAAGACTCACTTTTGTACGGATTCAAATTTAAAAGTGAGAATTCCTATTTTGTTCTTTCTGGTAGAGAGATAACAAAATTAAAGAGGAAATGTTTGAGTGGAACCTGGAATTTTTAAGTTTATTCCGCACAATAGTTCTAACTGCACAGATCCAGTGAAAATGTAGCATCCCCAATTTGGGTATGCTGTGAGACTAAAAGTAGTGCAAGGGAAGGGAAAATAAGAAAATGATTTTTGAAAAGTACCTGAATGATCATATCTGGTCACTAAACACATGAGCCATTTCAAGCGAAGATTCGTTTCTAAATCTTAGTCTTTAACCAGGGCGATGCTGAGAGTATCTACCGTCCTAGAATGTACTGCAAATATACAATAAGCTAATATTAGCTATATAGGTAAAAGGGTTTAAGCGACACTTTGGTCAAAAATGAGTTAAATATGCAGTTTTGACCTTTTTTGCATCGAAAGCTCTGACTCTCGTTTGATTCTGAAGTAGCGCTTCGGTCATCTAAAAAATATTTACTATTTGGGAAAAGGCTTTACTCAAGCGACACGAGTTTGGGATTTTTTTAGGTTTTTGTCGCTTCAGGTAACTCAATGAGAGCATTGAGTTATCTGCGTTAACTTTTTTTAAATCCAACCAGGAACTGAAGACTTGTGAATTTTATTGTTAAACAAAAAAACCATAAAGTGCTCTGGTGTAAACTTCCCAAAATGGCGCTTCAGCCATTTTGCCTTTCCGGCATCGATATTTTATTAAACATTACAAATAAAATTATTGAAAAAATATATCAAACCGGGTTTTCAACCCATGACCTTTAGACCTGTAGCCAAGGATCATAACCGCTTGAAACGAGGGTTGTCTAAAAAATAATTTTCATTTTGGTGAACATCGTTATAATATACCTTAGAAATAAATTCATCAAAGTCAATAAAAACATGCACATAAGGTCACCATTTTGTTATTTTTTTTATAAATTACGGCTTTTGTATGAAAAATAACTTAGAAAAAAAAAAGAATTTGAAATTTCATCTTTTTATGATAGCTAATACTTCTTACCATAAAAACTTCAAAGCAGATAATAATTTTTAATAAGTTTTTTAGGGTAATTGTTTTAAATTCCATTATTGTTTTCCATCTTCTGCGAGCTTAGGATCGTAAGACTGGAGCTCCCGTTGTAAAGTAAACTTTCTGTGAAATATCATAAATCACTTGTCACGAGGCGGTAATGAATTGGACAGAAGATGACTTGGCTCCTTTTCAGGCAAAACTCTCTGCTTATTTTTCTAACTAGATTTAAGAGTTCACACGTAGAGCTTTGGGAGCTTCGAAATATTTTCCCTAAAACCGTGTTTCCATTGAATTTTTTTCTTGGTAACGAAACGTTGAAATTTCTGTTCATATTATTATGATCACATCATGTTACAGAATTTTTTTTTTTTTTTAAATGAGGAATTTTGGATTTCTCGTTTTCGAGATTTTTTTTTGACAAAATGTAAAATAAAAATCATTCTTTCTACCTCCACTTAAAAAATATCTCAAATTTAGAGCAGAAATTTATCTTTCTTACTAAAACAGGTAAGTGGTATCATAAATTTCACTCAGTTTCTAATCTAAAATGTGTACGTCAATTTTAATCATGAGCTATAGTAATAACAAATCTTCACTTATCTGTCAAACAATAAGCCAAGACGTCATAGCGTTTTTTTTTTTTTAAATACCCACGCAATGAAAAATAAAATTGCCAAAAATCAATCGTAGCTGTTGGTGAGGTTTGTGTATTTTATGGTGAGTTTATTTTTTTAAAAATAAATGAAAAAATAAGTTTGTACAAGACCACGGATATTATTAAAAATTTTTATGACCTCCTATAGGTCTTTAAACATGTCAAACGACAAAATTATAGCTTTCTACGAGAATATTTAATTTTATTTTTAATTTTATTAAATTACACATTACGTGATTAACCTATTTAAGTAGCTATCATAATGCATTTCTGTCTGTAGATTTCTGTTCCCCTTACATCCAATTTATATTCGCTAACCTTACAATAAACACCTTAGCCGACTAAATTGTGTAAATATTGACATGTTCATTGTGAGGTATTTTACCAATATGAAGAATAATATAAAAATCAGTAGAAAATTGTATCTTCCACAATGTAGTAGAGCATTGATCTCGATATTTTAAAGATAAAATTTAATGCGATCTCATTATACTAATTTGTTGTTGTCTTTTTTTTAAAATTTGATTGCCAAAATATATTAAAGATGATTTAAATCAAAAACTGTAAGTTGAACACACCTTGATTTTTGTTTTAACCGGAAATTTTATAGCGAGTTTTTTTATCAGCCTAGAATAACAAAAAAATTGAAGTGAAAAATCTTCTTCTCAGGAACCTTTTTAAGGATTCGATTTTATTGTATAGGGTGGATATTTTTTTTGTTTTGATCTGATCAAAAAGATTTCGAAAAAGAGAAATCGCCTTTTTTATGCAAAAAAAAGCGATTTCTTTTTTTGCATAAATCGGAACAGGTGGCCGGCATCAGCGTAAGGAGTGCGTGATTTTGTTGAGGTCAGCACCATTGGAGCGCCTTAATCATAGATTTCCGAAGACTATGTAAATTTCGTCATAGATTTGGAGGACCGTTATATTTAATGAAAATTAAATAATAACTTTGTATAAGATCACAGATTTAATTTTAAATTTTGATGACCAACTGGTTTCGCTTAGCTTAAACACTATCCCTCTGCATGTATGAGTATTTATAACTACACACGATGTATTTTTTTATTAAGTTTAAATTTTGCACCCTGATAATACTTAGGGCTGAGCGTAACCGGTCGGTCATAAAAAATTAAATTAAATCTGTGGTCGTATACAAATTTATTATTTCATTTTCATGAAACTTAAACAAAAATACAAAGTTTGCGGTTATATATACATACAGAGGGAGAACACAATATAAAATAAAATAACAAAACAGTAAAAAAAACAATAAAATAAAATTTTAATTGTAACAAAGGAACAGAGAGAAAGAGACAGATAATATGAAATAAAAGAGGCAAAAAGACGACTGAGAAGGTGATTAAAGAATAATGAGAAATTTTTGAGTTTACGAGAAATATACCTAATTTTGGACTACTGGTCAAATTTAACTGATTATTAAGAACATGGAAACAAGGTTAATAATTAATTTTCATGAAATATGTTTATATTTTTGAAACTAGCGGTAACAAGATTTTTATACAATCATGCAACATGTATGTTTCAGAAGGAATTCGCGCAACATTTAGTGTTTTACACCCACTATCTGCTTTTGGCCATGAATTCCTCAGAGCAGCTCAGGAGCGTAGAGCATAAATCATTATAACCATTTATCTCCGTTGATCTAGAATCAGAGACCCAACAATGAAACGGTCATATATTCGCCGAGCACAATACGCCGAAACGACCCTTAAAAATACTACCAATAAAACTCAATTTCGTAAAATTTACTAATACGACGTTGCCTTTATGCGGTCGTGAAACGTTAAAATGCACGTATGGACGCTGCGTCATATTGTCATGCTGGCGGGAATGGACCGGGTTACAGAAATGTAGAGGATACATTTTATGTATCATCTTTGTAAGCGAAACTAAAATAGAGCTGCACTTGAAGTTTTATGCTTTAATCCTTATTATACTGTCGGTACTCAGGAGTAACGTAAAATTGAAAATTTATTTAAAAAATTGATAGTAATAATAATAAATCTTTATTTAAAATACAGTTGACAGTAATAACAGCAAAATAATAAAAATAAAAGCAGAATAATCACATAAAATACATAGGGTGTATAAAGGTGTTGGTACATTTATATATTTTAACAAGAGATCCATACAATGTAAACAGTATATATATATATAGATATATTACAGAAACATTAATTAAATAGAAATATAGACCACTATTCGTATTTGCTTAAATACATATAAACTTAGTTTTCGTATATTTGTATACAGTTATTACTTTTTTTTTCTCGTAATCTGCCTCACTAGGCAAGCCTGTGTTGAGGCAGTAATTTTGCCGATTGTTTTGGTTACTTCAAATTAAATTAATCTATGTTTAATGTTATTTAAAAGTGTGAATTTAATATTAATATAGAAATAGTAACATAAAATTGTACATATATGAATAAGTAATTATTTGTTATGTGATTGGTTTATTCAATGATTTCGAATTAGGGTGAGTGCACCGGTAAATGGTCGGTCTTTGCTATTAATCCAAATTTTTATGTTATATTTGAAATTATTTAATGTTTGACTTTGTTTTAAAATTTCTGGAAGAATATTGAAGATTCTTGTCGCAATGTACCTAAAACTCCGTTGACCAAATGTGGTAGAGATAACAGGATATTAGAGTAAATCTTTGTTAGTATTACGAGTAAATCGAGTGTGTGGTCTTTTTTCGTAATATTTATGTTTATTTGTAAAAAGATGGGTGAGAATTGATTTTACATATATTTGTCGAACGTCTAAGACTTTCATTATGTGATAAATTGAGTTAGAACTTGCATCACTGAACTTTATTTTTGATTTCTACCGCCAAGTACCTAACTGGTTGTATGTAATTTTTTAAATACTAAGACGTTAATTTGCTTAACATTTTATTTATTTTAATGCTTTCAACCATTTAACTTATTTTATTTGTGAGTTCGTACGAGTTGAACCTTTTCATTATTGAAATCGGTGAATGTGTTCAGAAAATTATGAAATTAAAAATTTTTTTTTCTTTAAAATCCTTACCTACCTAATAAAGTTCAATATATAATGAATTAGAACAGACATTATTCTACGTTTGAAATCGACGGATAAAAGCAACTTTTATTTATCTTGTTGGGTCAAATTACATCTCTTGAAAAATCACGGATAACAGGTAGTAAAATAATTTTAAAAAAAAACCTTATTTTAGGTTGTTATTGGTCGTGACCACTGAACACATAACTCCCAGAAGTGTGATTTATATAGATTTGAAAGAAAACTAATGTAGACAATTTACGTAAGACATTTCGACTCATAGGCCGTACGAATCAGTCAAAAAAACCTCTTAATCTAGAACCGAGGAACTTACCACTCTACCATGAAGTTCGTTGTGTACTTACTTCAACGTGTATGAATATTAAAAAAAACTTATAATTATCTTTCATTATGCTTACTTGAATATCACCGCTGGAAAGACAAAAGGGCTTAAGCGACACTTTGGTCAAAAATGAGCTTAATATGCAATTTGTTCAGTTTTTTTTCTACATCAAATGCTCTGACTTTCGTTTGATTCTGAAGGCTTTTTGGCCCTCTAATCTAAATATATTTTTTTTTCGTAAGAAGCAATCACATGGTGGTTGGACATTATATTAAATAAAAGAATACTTTGTTTTAAAACCACAACATTTATTATGATGAAGGCCAACTTTTATGTAGGAAAAACAGCACGAAATGTTAACACTAGAGTTAAAGAACATTTACGTTGCTTAAATGGCACCGGGTTCTCTGAATTGGCAAACCATCTAATCTCATCAAACCATACTTTCAAAAAAACTACAGGAATTAGTCTTTTACATAAAAACGGGATAGGCATTAGATTAGACAATTTAGAAGCACTCGAAATTAGGAAATCTTTAAAATCAAATTTATCACTTAACCTACTTAATAATCAAAAAAATGTATACTTTAGCCCTATTTTAAATATGTTTCCTGTAAATCAATCTGTATCCCATCAACTGTCAACTTCATCCTCATTTGATGCTACGAATCACTCTGTTTTATTCCATAACTCACCCATTTAATTATTATTATGTATCCAAATAGCTTCTTTTCCGGTAACAATGTAAAATGTCGTTTTCATATATAAATTCAATATGTGATCTTTGTCTGCCCCTAACATTACATCATTATCTTTCTATTATGTACACTTGTTTATTTACCAATTCTTCGTAATATATATTAAGCACTTTCAATTGTTCCCTCCCTCTAATATATGCTCTCTCTCTCCCTTCTTTGTATTATATACTGTCTCACTCTATCATTAACTGTTGTACCTATATATACCTGTTAACTCTGTATTTTTTCTTTAGTTATTATATGTGCCCTGACGAAGCTTGATCCAAGCTTGATGCTACGAATCACTCTGTTTTATTCCATAACTCACCCATTTAATTATTATTATGTATCCAAATAGCTTCTTTTCCGGTAACAATGTAAAATGTCGTTTTCATATATAAATTCAATATGTGATCTTTGTCTGCCCCTAACATTACATCATTATCTTTCTATTATGTACACTTGTTTATTTACCAATTCTTCGTAATATATATTAAGCACTTTCAATTGTTCCCTCCCTCTAATATATGCTCTCTCTCTCCCTTCTTTGTATTATATACTGTCTCACTCTATCATTAACTGTTGTACCTATATATACCTGTTAACTCTGTATTTTTTCTTTAGTTATTATATGTGCCCTGACGAAGCTTGATCCAAGCGAAACCGGTTGGCATTCATCATAATAAATTCTGTGGTTTTAAAACAAAGTATTCTTTTATTTAATAAATATATGTTTACCATTTGGGAGAAGGTTTGACTCAAGCGACACACAAACTTTTTTTCGATTTAACACAGTGAGAGCATTTATTTACTTGTGTTAATTTATTTTGTCAAAATTAAACCAGCTACAGAAAACTTTAAAGTGCTTTAGTGTAAACTTGCCGATATGGAACTTTAGTCCTTTTACCTTTCCGGTGACGATATGTGTTTGTATTGTATTTAATTTTTAATGCTTCTAATGTCACTAGAAGAAAATCTGAAATAGGTTTTTTTATTTGTATATTCTACAACACGTTATTACTGTTATTCTAAAAACTGTTGATAAAGCAATTTTTGTATAATTTAATAACAATACTATGGTTTTTTATCCGGTTAAGATCTTTTCCCTAAGAAAATACTAATGTAAAATAAACTCAGTCAATTAAATACAACCATCCGATGGTGATAGTAATAAGGCCTAATGAGCCGCAGTACTAGTTAGATGGACATTATGAGGGGTATTTAAATAAGCCCCAGCTAGTAAGTAGAGGATTACGAAAGAATCCATGAAATCAAAAAAAAAAATTATAATAACAAAAAACAAACCAATTTTATGTAGAAATCACATAGGAAGTCAACCCGTGCTCCCATTATTTGACCACGTGGTCGAAATGGCCCAGACAACTCGGTGAAATCGCTATTGGTCTTCGCGAATTCCGGATCCATTTCGGTAATTTATCGGCCGGGTAAATTACACCCGTCCATTGTTCAACCCTTTCTCGGTATTTTGCGAGAGTGAGCAACTGTTATATATTACGGCCAATTAATAATTCAGGTAGGGTTAGGATCTCCCTTAATTATGCCATAAAGATTCTTACACGTTTTTATGTGTGGACCACTTTAGTGTTACCGAGAAGATCAACTGCCGGAATCGTTGTCCTATTGACTATGGAAAAAGTGGTTTCCAGGTCTGTAAAACGAACGAGCAACAAACACATTTTAATAAATATAATTCGCTGTAAACATAAAAATGTATGAAACAATATTTCAGTCACCATTTTATTCAGCAAGAAGTGTGTTGTGGGCGTGTTTGTGTGCCCGAAGTAAGGTGAAATTTATTTTTCTCCTTCATAATTGTAAAAAAAGTGTTGAAAAGCAATATTCATTACAATTTAAACAGATAATTTTGTTTTTACCACTTTATTTTGATATAATTGATGACAATGAAAATGTTGGTGATAATTTTTTTGAAGAATCACATTTTGACATACCCAACTACAAGGCACACATCTGTTTTCTGAAGCAGGAAAAAATCTCTTGAATGGTGAGCTCTATGGTCATGAAATATTAACACTTATTTCTCTCTGTTAATTTTACGTTAATACACGTATATGTTTAAGCATTAAAAGTCATTTCCTAATTGAGCTATTCCTTATATTAAATATGATAGATTTTTTATTTTTTGGGTTGAATAGCTTGACAATATTTGAAAAACTCCAACTGTCATCATAATAAGCGGAATATGTTGCTTGCGCAATTATAAAAGACTTATCCAGCAAAGAAATTGAACTCACGACGCCCGGGTGGGTATCCGACGCGTTTGTCCACTCAGCTACTAACCGGTCATTGATTGATTGATTCGATGGATTAAATAAAATATTTGTTTATTTAATAAATAGCGCATTGTAGGTACCTGTATTTTTTGGAACATACAACTATCTACTTTATTTTTATTCAGTGATATCTATAAGATAAAAATAAAACAGAAAATGAAATCAAATAAAATAAATTTAAGATAATAATTATCGTGATTTAAAACGTGCAAGTGATTAATTATAACTCGAGATGTACTGTGTATATAATGTGAAAATAAAGCAACACAAACGACAAATAATTGTAAAATATATCAATAAATTAAAGAGATACAATAAATACAATTACTTAGTACTATATTTCATATTTTCATAAATTAGAATAGAGACCAACAAAATACGGGAATATGCCTATTTTGGGAGGTCGAAAAAAATAATATTAGAAAAAAATCTGTAAATTTAATATTTTTGTTAAAAAATAAAAAATAATAAATCTTTAGATAAAACAAAAAATGCCATTAAATAAGAGCAAGGTTCTAAAAAAAAACAAATGTATTAGATAATTATTAATAATATTCTTTATGAGTGCGTATTTACATATGTACGAGTACGAACATTTCAAAATCGTAAGTGATATTAAATGAAGTTATCAAATTTAAAAAAATAATCTTTAAAGAAGAAATCCCAACCCACTTAATAAAGTACTTACCTGTGATGTATTTTAGCAGGCATTATTCTATATTTGAAATTTGTGAATTGAAGCAATTCATATTTTTTCTTGGCATGTTAAGATACACCCCGTGAATTTTTTTACGGTTAGTATAAGACCGTTTCTTTTCTTTATTATTACATTAACTCCACACAAGAAGTCTCGAGGGAAATGATTTCCCTCAGGGCCTATGTCATCTTTAAGGATGCTGTGTGGAGGGTCTTTTTGAGGAAAATAAGGAGTGAACCTGGGGCATAAAGAGATCCAGAGGAAGGAGGGAGGAAACACAGAGGCTGGCAAATCATTCCACAGCCTAGTTGTTGAACATAAGAACGAGTCGTAAAAGTGACCCGATCTCATGTATTGAATGCCAACCGTGTACAAATGTTTGGCAAGTTTCCCGACTATGAACTGGTGCCAAAAGGATTATTAACGCAAGTTCGACTGAGCATCTTCCATTGAAATACTGATAGAACAAGGACAACATTCTTATCTGACGTCTTTGCTCCAAAGATTGCAATCCGTTTGTTAAGATAGGAGAATCTATCAAACGAACCGCCCATTTCTGCATAAAGTCAGGTATTTAGGAGCTCCAGACCAGAGGTGGCTGCCAAATTCAACAATGGGGCACACTTGCGATTTGTACAAAATCTGCGGGCCCTGTACGCAAGTACACAACACAGTACAGTACAAGTCAAGCCATTTTCTTGAAATTTTTGGTACCAGTCTAAATGATTTTTGTCATTCTTTACGACTCTACCAAAACTTTGAATTGGCCTTGACTTGAATGTTCTTTCTTATGCATATTGTGTCATATTTTTGTCATTGCTTCATTTTTTTTGTTTATATGAATACCGCACAAGAGTCTCAACTGCTCCCAACCGTTTAGAGCCAGTGAGACTATGGCATTCCCAAATAGAGTATGTTGTGAGGCTGAAGGTAGTGGAGAAGGGAAGGAGATTAGGAGTAAGGTTGCGAAGTACATGGCTATTCAGATCTGGTCACCAAACATGGCTAACGCCATTTCAAGCAACGTTTCGATTCTGAATGGTGGTCTTTCACCAGGGCATCTCAGCAGTATCTACCACTCTGGATTAAATATTATGTAAATGCTGTTCTTTTTTATGTTGCTTTTTTTCCCATTTCGTGTTTTGTATTTTTTTTATAATTGGACTTTAGTCCGGTAGTTTATAAACAAATAAATCAAAAATAAAAATAAAAAAATATGCAAGATTGTAATTTTTTTCAAAAGGTAAAACCAACATAAAAAATCATACGAAACCAGATAGTAGCAATAAATTATTGGCCCCATCAATCTTAACGCTGCCAGGATGGACTCCCTTCTTAAAATGAGGCCTTATATCCTCCATTAATATTTTTACTTGTAATATTTAAAAAATAAAAAAATTCTCATGAATTTCTGTTAATTTTTATTTGTTAATATTATTGTTACTGTGTATTGATATCAATTATGGAATGTATTGCATTGCACTTCTCCTGCATACCTTCCACAATAAAACTTATTATTATTATTATAATAATTTTTAACAAAAAATAAAAATAAATTCCGTAGCTGAATATATGAGCTAAAAAAAAAATAAAAAAATTACTTTTAGTTTTGAAATTGCTGCATACAGGGTATATAATCAAATCAAAATTACGGTCAGCATTATCTGCACGAATCGTCGATTCCCCGAAATCCGCCGAAAGAAGCATTCATCTCGGAATGATTTATTCCGGGACGGTCTCATCTAAAATGCCGAAAGGCCGAGGATTACAATTGAAACGTTTCCACATATTTTTATGCCATATTGGCGGTCAGTGGCAGGTCTGAATTCTATCTCCCATGCATCATTCATGAGCCGATTCCAGGGGCGGCGGGGAGATGTGAAGACGAACCGAGATTTCCCGCTCGATTGTGAAAGATGGTTAAAACGTTAAACGGCGACGAATACACTGACATTTCCGACAAAAATCTCATCATCGTTAAATCTCATTTCATTTTCAATAAATATTTATGAAAATGAAATTTGGTACAAGATCACAGATTTAATTTTAATTTTTATAATCGATGTTTTCTTGCTGTTCTCTTATTATACTGTGCTCTCCTTATGTACATGTACTAAAAGGTGAATTTCGAATTCTCGGGCTCTGTACATTTGAATTCGATTTTTTGTTTTATATTTTTTATGTTTTCATATGTTAGCATTATCAACCATTTTGGATTAGTGGTTTGTTTTTGACAACTGGAAAGGTCAGTTACGTTTTTGTGTATTCTTTGATTTTTTACTTCATATATTTTTGTCCTCTTTACTCCTAAGCAATATCTATAAAATATAACCTCTACGTAATAACTTTATTCTTATATTCATTTAATTTCATCTTTTCTTTTTCTTTAATATTTCTTTTTCCTTTTTTATTAATTTTTATTTTTGTGCGCAACCTCTTACTCCTAAACTATATCTATAAAATGTAATGGCTTTCTTCTTATATTCATTAAATTTCATGATTAAAAATAAATAAATAAAACAATTATTAAACAGTAATCGTTTAAATGATTTATGAAATGCATATTAGAATTTTAGGTAAAAATGAATGCACTGGTTTTCAAACTGCACTTTTTTCTGTATTGGAATGCTACCAAGTGACGTTTAGCGCCAATGTGGATACTAAGCCCTAATAAAGTGGTTTAACATATTCTTGTTTGAATTTTATTGGCAAGACACACGACGGCCTGCATGGTCAAGTGGTAAGACGCTCGACTACGAATCCAGAGGTCCCGGGTTCAAACCCGGCGTGCGCAAATATATTTATTTTAATTAACATGAGTCATAACACATTTAATTCATATAAAATAAAATATAGCTCTGGTGAAAAACTACCATTCAGAATTGAAACATCACTTGAAATGGCTTAAGCCTTGTTTGGTGACCAGATCTGAATAGCCAGGTACTTCCCCTTGCTCATCTCCTCCCCCTACCAACTACCTTTAGTCACACAACACAGTCTCACTGGGTCTAGAAGATTTTGAGCAGTTGAGACTCTTGTGTGGTATTCACGTAAAACAAAACAAAAAACACACAGTGTTTGCTTTTTTTGAAAATTCCATATTTATTTATTCATAAAAGTTTTCATCGCAGTGTTCTCTAATCTCTAATACGCAAATATGAAATAAATTTACAATTTAATGTTTATTGCTGACGTATTACTCATCTCTTTTAAAATTTATGTTAATTTATTATCTAGTTATACGTTTCAGTTGTTAGTCGCTAGTTATAAGTCTAATTTATTCCTTTACTATACATGCCCGTTTTTAGGTTTTGGGTATTCATATGTTTTCTGTTGAGGTCGGCAGTCAGCGAGGGGCGTTGGATAGTGATGTGATAAATGCTTTCTACCTGGAAGGCTTCAGGACTTGCCAGGAAAACGAAAATCTCACGTACGTACGTATTTATAGCCATTACTAGTCAAACAAATATTTACCTTTAATAAAATACATGTGTTTTTAGAAACACGTCTAAAACACCCGATCTTTGATTGCCTCCATGGTCGAGTGGTGAAAACGCTCGACTACGATTCTAGAGGTCGCGGGTTTGAATCCAACGTGCGCAAATAAATTGTATTTAATTAATATGTGTCATAACACATTTAATTCATATAAAATAATACATGGTATTCGTATTTGCGGTACGCTCCAGAGTGGTAGATGGTCTAAGTATCGCCCTGGTGAAAGACCACCATTCAGAATCAAAACGTTGCTTGAAATGGCTTAACCGTGTTTGGTGACCAGATCTGAATAGCCCGGTACATTTCAAATTCATCTTTCCCATCTTTCCCTTCCCCACTACCTACAGCCTCACAACATACCCCGATAGGAGATGTCATAGTCTCACTGGCAAAAAAAGGGAAAATTCCATTAAATGCCAAAAATAAATTTGAAATATTTGTCGGACGAAAAGATTATTGCGTGGGGTGGAGTAGGCTATTTTTGGGGGTAGATCACATAACTGAATCTAAACTGGAAATAGTAGCGAGGAGAAATTGCAAACAAAATTGTAACTTTCTGTCACATTTTAACTGTCCAGATGAAGGCAAGGTTGCATCGAAACTTCAAAATGAGTTCATATGAATAAAGTGATATACGCAAAGTAACATAAAATATTCACAACATCATTATAACATTTTCTAGTACCAAAGTTACAAAGTAAGTTTTTTTTTTCAGAATCATCAAAAAATTGCCTTTGAAACCTCTTTTTAAAAATTTCCCTCGTAAAGGTGATTGAAATAGAGTTAAAACGTGCATATTTGTATAGATTGAATGTAAATTTAAAGGGATTTTCATATTGCTTATACGTGTTGAATATTAAAAATAAATTGTTTGACTAGCGATTACTACGTGATGATGATTAATTTAAGACATGTGAAATAACTAATAACCATCATGCCGGCTGGGCAAAGAAGATGAATTGCCATACAACCACGTCTCGGCACACGTTCCTTGCTTCATTCATATTCACGTATCACCTCATACATACTCTTCTATTATTCTACCATACTCTTGACACTACCCGACTCAAGTATTTGATTCACCTAGTTGTGCCATATTTTCTTCTTCTTCTCCATTCTCTTTTAGGTCATATATTCTCCTGGCACTCCTCTCCGTTTGTCTAAACAATCTAAGCGTGTCTTTCTAATCTTGTTCACAATGCTTCCATCAGCCTTGCATTCTTTCCGGATCTCCACATTTGTATCACGCTTAGAGATGGTTTTATTTATTTAACAAGATCTCATAAAAACAGTTGTTCACCAAATACGTTAAGAGATGAATGATATAAAAATATTGTAGATACATGCTGTTGGATCCTAAAATCAACACTTTGCTAGATTCTAACCTGTTGCCTTCTATCCAGCTTTCCTGCCTAATTCCTTGTCAATTTGTTTACTGCCATGCACTGTTTTGTATGGCCGGATAGAAGTGCATTGAGCAGCCTGTAGCCGGTGACCCCCACCCCGACAACGAAACACAAGCAAAGACGTCAAGAGCGGCATTATTTTAAATCCCGCTACCCAGTCACTTTATCGCACTCAACTCGCATACACATCGCTGGGACCACCCAGGGATGGCGCCCTCGTTTCGCATCCATCTAGGATGACTCGTCATCTCAACATTCATCGGTCGGGCAGACTGGTCGGCGCTCATCGCAGATACGGAAACAGGTGAGCAAATTGGCACAAACTCCTACTATTCTCCCAACATACAATCAAGTTAATTTACCAAGTTATTTCATCGTTTTACAGTCCATTTAATTCATTCAAGTCTTTCCAAAACCGATTCGCGGTTTCTGGATCGAACATCGTTTTACAGTCCATTTTAATTCACTTAAGTCTTTCCAAAACCGATTCGCGGTTTCTGGATCGAACACATGCATATTGTAAAAAAAATAATTTAAACATTTAGGTTAATCTCACATATAGACAAGGTAATTTTATATATTCAAATGAGTTATATAAGTACAAACTGAAGTAGTGTGACGCACTATATATGATAGAATAACGGAAATAAAGTTGGCAATGAAAAACAAAAAAATAAGATAAAGAGAGGTTCATTCTTATACACATATTATGAGATAATCGTTGAATTGGCAAGTGTAAAAAGGTGTGTAAAAATATGTATTTTTTATTTAAGATTATGTAGATCGTTATGTACTTAACGGTCACTCTTGTACGTATATCGAGAGATAATGACAAAACTCTGTAAATATTATCAGACATACGCGTCAAGGATTTCATTTCTACAGCATTCAGTCTACTTTCATCTTTCCTCTGCCAGTTCAATGCCTTGCTGCTATACATCAGGGCTGGTATCAGCACTCCATTGTGGATTGTTAGCCTCGTTAAATTCATGCAAATATTCAGACACTCATGTATGTATGAATGGCAAATCACATTTCGTATCCTGTAGTGAGAATCGCAATGTGTAACACACTATTCGCCGGAGAATACTTTTAACAAAAGCATCTGTCACAACGATGTTGGAATTTCTAAAAAGATCCTTGAATTAGAATTTCCAATTTCGATGTGTCAAGTTGCTGAAAGGAAAAAAAGCTCCGACGAAAGAATCTTTTATTTGGAATTCAGGTGGAAAAGTTTTCAACGTCTCACGCTTTCCGAGTATTCCTTTTTTTCTCCTTGTTGGTCAAGAAGAGTTTCTGGAGATATGTTATGCTAACAGTAATTGGTGGAAGAAGGTTTGGTGAGCATTTTGAAAGCATTTCAAAACATTTCTAAGGATTTTTCGCTTTGACGACAAAGTCAACAGGAAATCGAATCTTGAATCTCTTTATTCGAATTGAATCTCACGAAAGAAAAACTCAATCATCGGTGTGAATACCTACCGTAAAATTTTCAAGTGATTTTTTTATTCGATACCGTACCAACTACCCAAAAACCAGCTCGAGTTTGATGCATTTACAAAACTGTGAAGCCGAAAGACCCGGAGATTGGGAATTGGGGAAGAAAAACAGTACCTAGCTCTTATCAAATGGTTACAAAACCTGGCTAAAGTCATTAAAACACACATTTTTGATTTTAAATGTATGTCCCTCATCAAGGCGATATTTCCATTATTATTTACACAGAAGCTGAAAAATGAAAACAAAAATTGTACTTGTAGGTTGGCATAATCTAAACGAGATTTTGTTTAAAAAATAGCTGTTGAACTTAAGCTAACGCTGTGAAAACAAGGCTCCGCGATTGTTCGAGAATTTTTTGAGAGTAGGATAATCAGGTTGTCTGTTTTTCGCTTGCTTTAACTTTTAACAAATTGGTTTTTAATATTGGTCTTAAAAGTCTAGTCACCCCATCCTGTGGTAAAAAGGCGTTTGCCAAACAATTTTTAGTACTCTCCTTTCTTCTCAGACAAGATGTATCGTTTCTTTTATCAATTTAGTCTCGTCATTGTCTCCCGTTCTTCTTCCCCAAAAATTAGGGAGGAAGTAAATAGAATGATGGTAAGCCGACAGTTTGCTCGCCATTTTGTAATCCATACTCAAATATTGTTTGACCATATTTTTTGTTTTAACATATTATAGATTAAAAAGAAAAGTATGTGTACATGTATGGCCTGTTCAAAAGAAAAGGTGAATTTTTAATTTTCGCGGGCTGTGTACATTCGATTATCGATTTTTTTTTGTTATGTTGGTACACTTATGTTTATCATATGTTAGCATTATCAGCCATTTTGGATTAGTGGTTTGTTTTTGACAACTGGAAAGGTTAGTCACGTTTTTGTGTGTTTTTTAATTTTTACTTTTGAGGAAAATGGATCAAAGAATAAAATTCATGATTTGTTTTTCCACAGCTCCAGGACGCTCATCGTCATTAACATCTTCTCTTGACTTCTGTAAAGCGCTTGTACCACTTATGAACACTTTTTTGAGACAAAGTAGACTCGCCGAATGCCACAGTCAACATTTTAAGTGCGTTGGAGCACTTTATTATATTTTTAACGAAAAATATAATACATATTCTTTGATCCAATTTTTTTCAAAAGTAAAAAATCGAAGAACACACAAAAACGTGACTAACCTTTCCAGAAAAACAAACCACTAATCCAAAATGGCTGATAATGCTAACATATGATAAACATATGTGTACCAACATAACAACAACAACAAAAAATCGATAATCGAATGTACACAGTCCGCGAAAATTAAAAATCCACATTTTCTTTTGAACAGCCCTCATATACCCCACCAAAATCCCAACTGTCTGATGCCAGAATGACTATAGCATCCTCAATCAGGGTTCGTTGTGATGATAAAAAGAGTGAAGAAGGGAAGGAGATAGGTAAGATAAAAGTTTGAAGATACCTGACTATTCATATCTGGTTACAAAATACGGTTAAAAACATTTCAAGTAACGTTTCGATTCTGAATGGTGGTCTTTCACCTGGGCGATACTGGGAGTATCTACCACATGAACTTTGTTTATTCACGCCGGGATATGAACCCGCAATCTCTGGATTCATAGTTGAGGATCTTAACCACTCGACCACGGAACTCGTCAAACAATTGACTAAAATAAGTTGTCAATATCTGGAAGGCTTTATTGTATTAAAAAAAATACGTTGTAGTTTAAACAGTCATCCAATTTATACAACTGTACGCAAAACGTTTATTGTAATAAAATGTGAAAGCTTAAATACGTTTATCATAACTAATTACCGCTGGCCAAAATAATGCATTCCACTCAGGCTCTTTATTTAATTCATCAAGCTATTAGGATCATTTATCACTTATCGCGATTTCATACTAATTGCAATTGACCGCACGTCCATTTTATCGCTGCGTCGCAGGTAATGTGGATTATCATGTCAATTTTATATAATACATCAAGGATTTATATATTAAACTGTTAATAAACAACAGTGCTTATGGTATAGTGTAGTAAAACATTTTATTTATTTAACATGCGTAAATATCCCGGTAGCTACTTCCGGCTACACCTAAACATTAACGCCTATTTTTAAATTTAAAATTGTTTTTTTTTTTAAGATAACATGTAAAAATAATGACGTTCATAACCATAACAGAATCCGTGTATCGCCTCACCTTTACATAAGATCAACGACATCTCGATGATGAATGAGAGAGTGCGTTCTTGAGTAGTAAGCATAGATTTTTGCGAGCGGCAGGGGTAACAGAATGAGATCGAGTAAGAAACTCAGCGATCCAAGATGTTCTTAATATCGAACCCTTGCTACTCTTCATAGAAGAGACGCAAGTGAGGTGAGTCTATTAATCTAGCCTGACTATCTTCTTACCAATGACTTAGTCTGTACATACTCAGAATGCGAGAAAAGCGACAACATAACTAACTAACTAACTAACCATCACGCCGTTTCTCCGCAGGGGTAGGCAGATAGGACGGACCGCCATATAACTCGGTCTTAGCACTCACTCCTTGTTTCATTTACATTCATACATCGTCTCATACATACTCTTCAGTTATTCTGACTGTTCACATGACCCGATTCAAGTATTTGATTTACTTGATCGTGCCATCTCTTTCTCAGGCGTCTTCGACTTCTTCTTTCCATTCAATTTCGCATCATATATACTTTTCACACTCCTTTCTTTGTTCATTCGCTCTACATCTCCAAACCATCTAAGCGACAATATACAAATTTAATAAGAGCTGTAAGAGGATAGACTGGGCCTACAAAATGGAATAAAGCCTCTGAAGAAGCCTTAGGACCTCTGGGGGAAAAATTCAAATAGGACGAGGGGAAAACGATAATTAGATTTTATGCTTCTTGAGTGACATTTGAAACAAAATTATTTAGAAATTTTATGAACTATCTACGGTAATAATCGTTATTTTTCAAAATATATAAGGCTTAGTGAGAAACGACTAAATTTCAAGCAGAAATCTGTTTTTGAAGGGGTTTCGAAGTATCTACTTATATTTTGTAAGAAAAATGCTACAAAAAAAAAAAAAAGTTTTTTACTTAACAAAAAATATCACTGAAAAAAAAAACTTTTCCGCTAAAAGAAAACGAACCAAAAACATTGTTTCATGGATATTTTGAAATACATTATCGGAAAAGAATCTATGAAAACTTCAAACACCTACTTCAAACATAAGTTGAAACACTCTGCTACAGCTTTTTTCCTTGTGAGAACTACTCAATAGCTTAGTAAAGTAACATTGGTTACAATTGCGTTACAGGCAATCAGCATTATTAGATTTCCATCGGCCGTACGTATTTTACGATACGTCTGTAGCCGCGATATATCTTGTATCCCCGACACATCGGCAATATGACAAGCACGATCCAGATGGATTCTTTAAGTGGGATCTTCCCTCTTTCAGGGACCTTCCTCTTACCGCGGCGCACCACACCTTACAACCCCGTTTCGAGCCGACATACCTGAGGATGCAGCGTTACCTTGCAAGCAATAGAACTAGCTTGAGATGTTTGCTTGCATGTCACATCTAAGGTAACATTGATGTGAAATTATCCATCGTTTATCGTTTATTTTAATCGTAGATTATCAGAATAAGCAAACACTTTGTGGATTGACATGATTAATTAAATAAAAACACACTTTGTTTTAATCCACTTTATTTTTGTATAAGTCTACTAGTTTCGATTCTGCTGAATCTTCATCGGGACTTAAAAATAAACGTACATGTTTTTTATGCACATTCCTCTTATTTCATTAATATATTTTAAGTCCCGATGAAGATTCAGCAAAATCGAAACTAGTAGACTTATACAAAAATAAAGTGTGTTTTTATTTAATTAATCAAAGTAGAACTATTGCAAACTAATTATCGAAGTGGTAGACTTGGCACAAAATTATTACTTAAATAATATTATTCATTTTAGATTTGTACCTCGTCCCTAAAAATAAGTAACATTTGCGCAAGGAAAAACGGAATGAGTCAATAAACGTAAATGTTCAGGAGAGCCAAAACAAAATTTTGGAATTTTGTTTTTCTTTTTTTGTAGGTAATTGTGTCATATTTATGTCACATGTCCTTTTTCAAAAAAATAATGGTACTTTATTATATTTTCTGACACATCTTATTTTTCCTTGCTAGATATGTATCTAAGGAACAACTCTGCATACTTAACTCAAAACTCGATTTTATTGACTCATTCTGTTCTTTCTTTTCATCATAATTTAAAAAAAATGTTTGTGTTTTTTTCTCTTCATTTTCATAGTTCCTGTTGAACGTATATTCTAGGCCCGTTACAGCTTTATAACTGAATTGTCATCAACTGACAAGCATAACCACATGACTGTCATGCTTTTCAGTTGATTACAATTTGTTCAAAAGATAAAATTGACAATTTATTCGTTTGTTAAAAAACAAAATGGCGCCAATAATTGAATTGTGACGATGCCAAATGTGATGACAGTTTGAAACAACCCGCACTAAGCCGAAATCTTGCTTGATATGCTTTTTGGCTTAAGCCCTTGACTCTGTGCGTAAACGGGCGGTCCGTTTAATAGATTCTCATATCTCAACAAACGGATAGCAATCTTTAGAGCACAGATGTCAGGTGGGAATGCTCTCCTCGTTCTACCGGTATTTCAATGGAAGATGCTCCGAGGAACTTGCGTCATTGATCCCTTCGGCACCGGTGCATGGTTGGAAAACTCGCGAAACGTACGCTAGACATTTGTACACGGTTGACATTCAATACATGAGAACGGGTCGCTTCTACGAATAGTTCTTCTGTTTAACAGCTCGGCTGAAGAATGATTTGCAGGCCATTATGTTTTCTCCTTTTCTAATTGCAGGTTTATTCTTTCCTTTACTCAAAAAGACCCTCCACACAGTATTTCCAAAGATGACATAGGCCCCGAGGAAAGTTATTTCCCTTTGGACCTCCTGTGTGGAGTTAATGTAAAAAAAGCTGTCTTAATAACTAAGTCTTAGCCAAGTAATACAATAATAAACCCCTTTTTTGTTCTTCTTCTGATTTTATACAACCTAACAACATTCCCCAAACGGGGATGACATGATTCTACCAGCTTTAGGCAGTTAGGAATTATATATTTATTAGATGCAGGTCAAAAACACAGAGAAATCCGCCCTTCCGAACATTCGAAGTTAGCGTATCTCAATTTGGAGCTGTCGAGATGGAGTTACACATCTTTTATCGTTCTTGCGTCTTCCCTTCATCCAGATTCCGCTCCATAAACTCTAGTTTTTATCTGAAACTTTATTCTAACGGCTGCGCCCCTAGGAGGTATGGCCGTGTTAAGAAACTAGTCAATTTGTTCTGTTCGACCCATCGAATTGTGGCCGGGTGTAGCCGGGTGTGGGAGGGTATGGGCGGGTGTGGCTCGATGAATACTTTACGTGGTGGGGGACTCGGCTCGGGGGAAATTGGGTGCAACCTTCTCAGATGAAGGTCGTCCGAAATCTGATTTTGGATTTTAGGGGCCTGACTTTTCCTATTTGGTTCACTTTTTAGATACCACGATTAATCAATACAAATACGCTATTAACAATAATGATAATAATTATTATAATTTATTGCAGGGGTAAAGCCATGTAATGAATTCCATAATATTTATTTATTTAATTGTATACGCCCGAGTGGGCTTTTACATATAAAAAGGCTTACGTTAAACAGTGAAAAAAATGAAAATTATTTGCACAAAAAAAGAATAGTTGTCAAAAAGAATGAAAATTATTTGTTTAAAAACAAAAAAATAAAGAGGGCACAAATAACTGTATAACTATATGTGCCCTGACGAAGCTTGATCCAAGGAAACCGGTTGGCCTTCATCATAATAAATTCTGTGGTTTTAAAACAAAGTATTATTTTATTTAATATAATGTCCAACCACCATGTGATTGCTTCTTACGAAAGAATAGTGTTTGATTAAATTAAATTAATATTGATAAAAGATATATGATATTAGAACTTTCTTGTTTTTACATTACGTGCATTTAAATAAATCAGCCACCTCTGCGTGCGTATTACCAACTACATGCAATCTAGATACAAGCAGGTATCTGAAAGACCCAGTCCTGAAATTATTAAAACAACTACTATAATAAATAGAATTTCGGATCTAGTAGTTCTCGTAGGTAAGTGAAAAGAAGTAGGGTGAGGTAAATCAGGGCCTGTCAAGTAATACCATTGAAAATTTTATAAGTAAAAATAATTCTTCGTTTTGAAACTTTTGACAAATTTTATTCTTTCTTCAAGTAGTTCTAGTTTATGTTTTCAATGGGTAGATTAACTTTAGTTGATAATATGAAAAATAAGGATTCACAGAATATCAAATAAAATAGCTCGCACTTGAAACCTCTACTCTATCCGAGAGTAAGGTCTCTGCCAATTGAGCAGCCAAAACCTTTTTAGAAGGCGTCGTTATTATAAAACTCATATTCCGTAAAAAATTTCAATATAATTATTTCACAGTTTTTTTCCGATGTAGGCAGCCATCTTTGTAGTGGTATGCAAAGCTCTACCCGAGCAAAATTGTACACCTAGATGGTGTGCTGGATAAACTATCCATTTTATTTGCCATTATTGATAGCACTGCTTAAAAAAAATGCATATATATACATAGCCTGTTCAAAAGAAACCGTGAATTTTGAATTTTCGCGAGCTGTGTACATTCGATTATCGTTTTTTTTTTTCGTTATGTTGGTACACAAATATTTATCATATGTTAGCATTATCATCCATTTTGGATGAGTGGTTTGTTTTTGACAACTGGAAAGGTTAATCACGTTTTTGTGTGTTCTTCGATTTTTTACTTTCAAAAAAAAATGGATCAAAGAATATGTATTAAATTTTGCGTTGAAAATGGAACAAAGTACTCCAACGCGCTTAAAATGTTGACTGTGGCATTCGGCGAGTCTACTTTGTCTCAAAAAAGTGTTTATAAGTGGTACAAGCGCTTTACAGAAGGCCGAGAAGTTGTTAATGACGATGAGCGTCCTGGAGTTGTGGAAAAACAAATCATGAATTTTATTCTTTGATCCATTTTCCTCAAAAGTAAAAATTAAAGAACACACAAAAACGTGACTAACCTTTCCAGTTGTCAAAAAAAACCACTTATCCAAAATGGCTGATAATGTTAACATATGATAAACATATGTGTACCAACATAACAAAAAAAAAAACGATAGTCGAATGTAAACAGCCCGCGAAAATTCAAAATTCATCTTTTCTTTTAAACAGGCCTCGATATATATATATGTAAATATATAATCTGCAAAATAACAAAGAAAATCAAATAAAAATTATAATAAAAAAAAATAAATAAAAATTACGTAGAATATTTAACGATTTCCAGAGGGGTATCAAAAGGACCCCATGCAAGCAGCCATGGTAGTAATGATGGTATTTTATGATAGGCGTAGTTTGTGCCATAAGCTTTCCATGCGGTGGCGGACAATTGCTCTCAAAGGGAGCGCTCGTCCCTCGAGGAACATTTCTGTAGCGCAGTAGTATCTCGGTAGGTGAAATAGTTAGCGATTGGAGTTGTTGTATGTGACTCTTAGTTTAAGCCATTCGGATGCAGTATAATCTTCACACAATTCTGAGGTATACAATGATATTTTAATCTTAGTGACTTTTAGAAGGAATATGTCAATTGAAACACGATAATGGGGCCTGTTAATTGAATATCAGGGTTTTTTTCTTTATGAGAATTATTATAAATAGAAAATGTACATATAAATAAAACACACAAATTTTGTTTATAACCACTTTATTATTTAATATAACGTCTACCGGTTTCGAAAGTACCCTTTCATCGTCAGATAATTAACCTAATAACCTAACCTGACAATATTAAAATTAATTTAATTTTCATTTTAATATTGTCCTGACGATGAAAGGGTACTTTTGAAACCGGTAGACGTTATATTAAATAATAAAGTGGTTATAAACAAAATTTATGTGTTTTATTTATAAATATGGCAAAACCACAAAGTAAATGCTTTTTACGAATATAGAAAATGTATAATTTATAAACGAAATTATCAAAATGATAATTGTATTTGCCATGTTATCTTTCATTTAATGTTTTTAAACTTCAATTTTGATCAAATATCTCCAATGTGGTATCTCGTATTTATCTATAGGAAAATATGTATGACTCGATTTTGACAAATTGTGAATTGGACACTTTCTGCATAACTACGTCCAATTGGGGATGCTATACTCTCGCGACGGTTTCTAGACGGTCGAAAAAAGTTGGGACTCTTGTGCGGTATTCACTATTAACAAAAAAAAGTTCCTTAATAATGAAGAAAAAATGTAAAATATGGTCGAATCTGCAAACAAGCTACCATGTGGCAGTTTTATGTCTTAAAAAAGGCTTGTAAGTAAATACCAGATAGTTTTCAGATAGCTTCAAATATTCAAAATTCCAGGGACGTGTTCGGACAAATCGATTGCAGTGACCGTTCTGGTGTTAACCTTTAAACTTGGCTTATATTTGTGTAACTACCATCAATAAAGATTTAATATGATTTCGCTGTTGACAACTTAAAAACATATTGTCATTATTACATTTGCGCCACTTAAATACAGATTTGTTTTTCGGAAACTCACATGTTTCAATTACAAACGATTGATAAAGCCGAATTTGAAAATACATATTTAAACGTGACAAGCATTGGTAGATATCAACGAAGAGGTAGATACAATCAGTATTACCCCAGTGAAAGACCACCATTCAGAATCAAAACGTTGCTTGAAATGGCTTTAGCCGTGTTTGGTGACCAGATCAGAATAACCGGGTACTTACAAACCTGCCTCTTACTCATTTCCTTATATTTCCCACCACTTTAAAACTCATAACATACCTCAGTTGGGGATGCCATAGTCCCACTGCTTACTGACTGTTGGGACTCTGGTGCGGTATTCGTATAAAATAAACTTTTGACATAGGCTCCTAGAGAAAATATTTCCCTCAGTGCCTCTTGGGAAGATTTCATACAACAAAAACAGCTTTAATGAAAAAAATAACGTATTTTGAAAAACTAATTAAGGTAAATTTAATAATATGGTGTATTTTCTTATATTTTCACATTCGAACTGGTATTTTTAAACTCTATAGTTCACCATGGAGTTATCATAATTGAAAACAGTTACGTTGACCTAGATAAGTGCCTCAGAAATCTGTTCAAATCATCGAGCTTTAAGTGTTTTTAGTGAGACATACAAACAAAAAGCTTCTCTGCAATACAGTTAAGATGTTTCAAACTGCGGTGAAATCGTAGAGTTAGTTTTCATTTAGTTTTACTCTTCTTACATTTTGTATCACAAATCATTTATTGGAATTCGATTGAAGGCGATTGAAAAATAAAACAAGATGTTTTTTTTAGACCATGGCGACACCAACTTTAATACACATCTCCAGAAGTTATTGGCGAGAAAAACACCGCATAACCGATCTTTGAGGCAATAAAAATCGCTCTTTATCGAGTTCAGTTGACATTAATATCTAGTTTTTGAAGGCAACACATTCAAATTGTCTCATACGAGGCTCGGACGGAAATTTCTTTAGTAAAATGGCTGTATTTATTACCCATAATCGTCGTTTCCATTCGATAAAAAAGGAAAGATTTACATAAGATTCGTGATACTCCGTTAAGGCTTGACTGCGGATTTACACAGCCTACGCAAAATAGAAGATTGTATTGGATACTACACAAATTTATAAAAGCAAGAAAGAAATTTACTAGGGCAATGTTTTTAAGATGGCTCATTTCGTATTGCTTCTCACGTTTTTTATAATTTTTCTGTAATATTAAGATGACTATCTGAATGAAAAAGGCTTGATTTAATCACAACTAAAGGTTACCAAAGAGTGAGAATACTCCTTGTTTTTTGTTTATGGTATGTATACATTTGTATTGTATTATGCAGAGAGTTTAGCGCGTTTAAAATCAATGTAGTTTCGCTTAAATAAAAACACGTAGTCTTAACCTGAGAACCGATAGAGGGACTCATCTGGTCATTAAAACGGTTCAAATAAGGGTGGGCGTTCTAGAAAATAAAAGTTTACATGTATTTATTTATATGAGTTGACTCTTTACACTTTAGAAAAATACAATTAATTATAATAATAATAATAATATTTGGACGATTTGTATAGCGCCGTTTTTGTGAAAAATCACCTCAAGGGCGCTGTACAGATCTTACTTTCTATCGTTACATATTAATTCCTAGTCTAAATAATAAAATATACAGGAACATACTTACCTGGCAGGTCCCATCAGATAGACACAATTATGAAGTTAAAATTATGATTATTATTTAATTTTTATTTTATTTTTTTCCGATTTAGGGCATGGGAGCGAAATTAAAAGAATGGACTTTCTGAATTTGTCATACAGTACAGGATTTGGTTAAAATTTGCATATCTAAAGGTGATTCGTCGAGAGGCAGATTATGTTAAGATTCTTTTAATGAATTTAAGGACATGAGAGTCTGAAAAGGTAAGTTTTCAGTTTGGACCGAAATTCTGTTGGGCTTGTTATACATCTTACTAAATAAAACAACACATTTAATAATTTAGAAGCACTAGAAATAAAGAGAGCTATAAAAATTAATAGTCATATTCTTAATAATTAGTTAAATTTGTCCAGTTGTCCAATATTAGGTATGTTTCCCGTGACCTCATATTTTTTTTCATTATTATTTTATCACTTTCTCAGTTGATGTTTCGCCTCTTTCATTTCATATGACATCTGTCACTTTATCTCTGTTTCTATGTTATAACTTAAATGTAACTAATTATTTTGTTTTCTAACTGTTTTCTTTTTAAAGTATATAATATTGTATTCTCCCTCTGTATGTATATATAATAACCGCACTTTGAATTTTTTGTTTAGTTTTATTTTGTACCCTGATGATGCTTAGGCTAAGCGAAACCAATCGGTCATAAAATCTGTGATCTAACACAAAGTTATTATTTTATTTTTATTAAAAATAAAAATAATGGTTATTCGAAAAGAGTATGAACACTTTTCCGCTAAAGAGTTTTGTTTCAATTTTTTTGCTGTTTATTTAGTAATGCAGGTTTATACTCACAAAGCCGTTCATACAGAAGTCCAACCCAAACCAATTCTTCCTGAGTAAGTAGAGTATGAATTTTCTTACCTGTAAAACAAAAACACAATAAAATAGAAAAATAATCAATAATATCACTCTCGAAATGTTCTTAAATAAATCATCCAGAATCTCCTTTTTTTCCATCGCCACTTCTTTCTACCTCATAACATTTCCCACTGGCTTTGGCCAGTTAAGAAGATTTGTGCGTTAAAATAAAAATGCGAGAGTGACAAGAAATAAATATTTTGGATGTAATTTCCGAAGCAGAAGTATTATTAAGGATTTGAAAGGGTTGCAAATAAGCGTCCCTCGAGGGCGTTCCACAGGGCCCCAAGGCAGGTGCGCTTGTATTTCATCTGCTATAATGGCTCCTGAAAATATTAAATGCTTGGGATAAAAAGGCAGGACTTCAGACCTGCGCAGGTCTGCCTCCGTCGTTCTGAAAAGCTTAACTTGGAAATAGACAACTAAGCAAAAAGTAAGTATCTAGCGATGGTGTGTGGAATTGACTTCGTGTGTGGAATATTTGTGAGATGGAAAGAGTGGTTATTTATGGACAAATTTATTATTGTTGATTGAATTGATTTAATAAAAAAATCGTCTTAGAACAATTAGTGATTTTATAATCATTCTCACTTACTAAAATACATAATATAAAAACAAAAAAAACATTTTAGTTGAATGTTTGTTTTCTTGAATATATAATACAAAACCATAATATAAGTTGGATACATAGCAAATATGTATATAATTGTGATCTAAAGGGGTTGTACAGTTCTAGATTCAAACGCTCGTCCAACATTTGTACACGGTTGAAATTCAATACTTAAGAACGGGTCGCTTTTACGACTCGTTCTTATGTTCAACAGACAGGCTATAGAACGATTTACCGGCCTCTGTTTTTCATCCCTCCTTCAACATGGGCCTCTTCAAGACCCAAGTTCACTCCTTATTTTCCTCCAAAAGACCCTCCATACAGCATCCTCAAAGATGACATAGGCCCTGAGCGAAATTATTTCCCTCATTATTGCCTCCTGTGTGGACTTAATGAAAAAAAGGCATACATTTATATTTCAACCGGTTAGTAGCTGAGTAGACAAATGCGTCGAAATCCCACCTGGGCGTCGTGGGTTCGATTCCTCTGCCAACTAAGTCCTCCATCATTACACAAGCAAACTTGTCTGGTTATTTGTAACCAAATTGAAATGAAAAAAAAGCAGACGGTTCAAAATAAAGAAAATATTAATTTTACGCGTCAATAAAATTAACAACTTACATTTTTCATATGAACATTTGGCAAAGCGGCGTAGAGGCAAACTTATTCGGAATCTTTTCTGATATAAGTATTTATTTTGGGAAGGCTTACATTGGCAATATTCGTCTATTGGTTTTCCGTTTTTCTTGCAAACAATATCGGACAGTAAATGTCTATTGTTGGGTCAGCTTCCACAGGCAATCATTGAAACCCGGGACATGTGGGAACATTCGTTTGCCACCAAAAGGGATGCAAAGACGCACAGATTTACCCCAAGCAATGCTTGTGACGTCACAACAGTGCGTTTTAAAGAAGGTGATCATTTTTTGCCACTGTATGTTAATATGCCATTGTTAGTTTAAAATGTTTTAACTAACGCCATGATGCCATCAAAGTGACTTTTTTTATGTTACAACTAATTGTAGCCCGTGAAAATCAAGAGATGTAACTTGACTTGCCAAAAATAAAATATTTTGCTTTGATTCACCTATTTTAAATGTAGAATTACTTCCGCGAAAATTAATTTTAGGTAGAGACATCATTAGGTAGTTAGAGGGATTTGAAAAGATTGTTTTAATAATTTCAATCGAAATCCGATTCAAATTAGAAAAGTTCAAAGTTTCAAAGTTTTAAAGTTCAAAGTTTCAGAATGGTGGATACATTTAGTATCGCCCTGGTGAAAGACCACCATTTAGAATAGAAACGTTGCTTGAAATGGCTTTAGCCGTGTTTGGTGACCAGATCTGAATAGCCAGGTACTTTCAACCTTCTTTTTCCACATCTCTTTCCCATCTCCACTACCTTCAGCCACCAACGTACCCCGATAGAGGATTCCATAGTCTTACTGGCTTAAGACGGTTAGAAGCAGTTGAGACTCTTGTGTGGTATTCATAGTAAAAAATAAAATAAAAACAATCGTACAATCGTACGTACTCACAAAGGAAATTATTTATTGTCAAAATGTTGATTAAACATTAGATTGTGTGCATTTTGTATATGCATATTGCATTTTTAAGCCTTTTTGGTGCTGATTTTAACCTTTTTTGTTAATTATTGTATATTTCCGCTATTTGATTTTTCAAAATTAAGCTTAACACGTGATCTTTAAAACTTTGCGGTAATTCTGAATGCACTGCGCAATATTTTAAAGAAATCCCTAGCAATGCGTTAAACTCCCAAGATTTCAGCTGTAGGTATCATGGAGAATGGAACGCCAAACAAAACTTGCGTTAATAAAACTGCCTTTAAATAGTAAGTTTTTTGCCATTTGTTTAATACCTGAAAAATATTTATGCACCATGTTTATACAAATTTTAGAACTATGTCCACCTTATTTTGATCACTTAGTTTCCATTTTATTGTTTGTACTCGTATGTATACAAAAATTACTCTGTTGTACATGCTGAATAATTTTAATATAATATCTTTCAAAATGCTCTAAAATTGTAAAGTTTTATTATAGTTATAAATTTGTTTTTATTTAAACATTTCATAGTGATTTTTGAAATGAAAAATTATTGCATATTCGTAAAAAGCATTTGCTTTGTGGTTTGCCATATTTTATTGAATTGAATTCAGCTCTGTCCATGCATTGTTTTCCCAACACACACAAATCGTTTTATACACACTCTTCTGTTAAACCAACTAGAATCAACTCAACAAATTAGAATATTTACATTGAGATTACAACTGATAAAAAGACGATCATTTTTGTATAAACTCCTAATATCAATAAAAAAAACAAACATTATTAAGATCAGTACAACACGTTTTTATGAAATGTCATCATGATTCCGCATAAATATGTTGTACGAAAGATAAAAAAAAATTAGTATATTACATGAGTTTTTATAATATGAAATTAAGATAAATATGTAAATTAATAACATAAAGACACAAAATAACTTTAATTATGCGTGCTTTGAGGTAGTCTTATTGCAAAAAAAGATAGAGTTGTACTTTTTGTTTATACCTAAGATGGATAGATAACATTTTGAAATACAACTAAGTGATTTCTATTAGTAACGTTTCATTAGTACTTTATATGAATACTGCACAAGAGTTTCAACTGCTCCCAACCGTCTACAGTCAGTGAGACTATGGCATCCCCAAATAAGGAATATTGTGAGGCTGAAGGTAGCGGGGAGGGGAAGGAGATTGGGAAGAGGAAGGTTGGGAAGTACCTGGCTATTCAGATCTGGTCGCCAAACACGGCTAAAGCCATTTTAAGCGAAACCTTACTTTGGTCCTGACGAAATATTTTCTGCGTGAAAATTGACGGCCTTAAGATTACGGTACTATGTATTTAGATTATATATATATTTTTTTAAATAACACCGTTTTTTCCTGAAAGATGCTTGACATTATTAAAAAAGCTTTAAAAATCGCGTTAGTTAAAATCGCAAAGATAAAATATTGAATTTCACTTTCAAAGAAATTTTATTTGATTTAAATTATAGCATATCATCGCTGGAAAGACAAATGGGCTAAAGCGACACATTGATCAACATGAGTTTTATGCAGTTTTGATTTTTTTTAAATCTGCATCGAATGCTCTGACTCCCGTTTGATTCTGAAGACTTTTGTGGCCTTTCGGCCATCTAAAATATATTTTCCATTTGTGAGAAGGCTCGACTAAAGCGACACAAGTTTGGGACTTTTTTTTAGCGATTTGTCGCTTCAGGTAACCAACCAGGTACTGAAGACTTATGAATTTTATTATAAAAAAACCTTAAAGTGCATTGGTGTAAACTTTTTAAAATGGCGCTTCAGTAATTTTGCCTTTCCTGTGACGATATTAAGTTTTGATAATTTTTGTAAAAAAATCAAAGCGCCTTGGCCACAAATAGGTAAATAGACATTCATACACTATGTCCAACAAAATATTCGGGAATAATAGTTCCAGTTTTAAATACTAAAAAGGGTTAAATTTTTACGAGAGTAAGTCTCTGAAATAAAATTAAGCGCCGATGTAAATAAATGTTTGGAGGAGAGGTTTTACTGCGGCAGAGTTAATGACTTTGGTATTAACTAGATAATTAATTTATTAAGTTAATAATTAATTTATTTATCCGAAAAAAAAATGCTGTAGGCAGTTTGGGACATCATTTTGCTGTATAATAGACAAAATTATGTGATTTAAAATTTGTATTCGCTTATACCCTTGTCAGTTTCTTATAATTATTTTCAAGGACAAAAAAATTTGAAACAAGAATTTTTATTCACTTAAAATATGAGAGCTGATATTTTAAGCCGAATATGTTTCCCAAAAAAATACCCAAACTTTCAATATTTATTTATAAATTAACGTTATTAACGGACAATAAAAAAAACACGAAATGGAAAAAAAAGAGCAACAGAGAAAGAACAGCACATATGGTACATGTTTATAATATTATAATGAAGCAATGACAAAAAAAAAATATACATAAGAAAGAACATTCCAATCAAAGCCAAGGTCAAGTCAAAGTTAAAGGTTTCAGAGCGGTGGATACCTAAGTATCGTTCTGGTGAAAGACCACCATTCAGAATCGAAACGTTGCTTGCAATGGCTTTAGCTGTGTTTGGTGATCAGATCTGAATACAAAGGTAATTCTCAACCTTCCTCTTTCTAATCTAATTCTTTTCCTTACTACTTTCAGCCTCACAACATACTCCAATCAGGGATGCCATAGTTCCACTAATTCTAATTGGGTATGTTGTGAGGCTGAAAGAAGTTAGAATAGGGGAGACTGAGAAGAGAAAGGTAGAGAAGTACCTGACTATTCAAATCTGGCCACCAAGCACAGATATATATATGTATATATATTTAAAAAATATATATATTTTATATGATTAATTATGATTAAATTATCCTAATTAAATTGAATATTATTCATAGTAAACCTTGCAATTTAGCGTGCTTAAAATATTCAACATATTACTAAGCAATATTAAAAAATGTGAATTGCCAATAAGAGTCAGATGTATTAAGAAAAAATGGCTCATTAGAGGGGAATACCTTATTTTAGGCTTTATTATTATGTGTACCAAAGATATTGATGTAATGTTTTACTATATTATACTGCACAGTGTAGTATGGTGTAATAGTATATCTATTTTTGACAAGATCTGAATAGCAAGGTACTTTCTTAATCTTCCTCTTCCTCATCTCTTTCCTTTCTCCAATACCTTCACAGTAAACCCCAGTTGAAGATGCCGTAGTCTCACTGGCTCCAGACGGTTGGAAACAGTGAATTCGACCAGTTCTCATGTGAAAATTGTCAAATACATACGGTTGCTATAGCAGGGTACGTATTTAAGCTATTTGAGAAGTTGAACACGGTCACCAACCTTTCACTCTTGGTTTTCTATTTTCCAATCTTCAAAACAATCCTTCTAATAATACTTGTTCTTCGAAGTAGTTTGCCCCCATGCAGCGTCGCAGAATGTCCACAGCGCACCGAAGCCGAACTGAAACGTTCAAAGGCGCCCAGGAACCGAACTGCTGACTTTTAGGATCCGAGTTGGTAATGTAGTTACTTCGAGTTGTTGTCCACTTGCCGCGGCTTTGATTGAATTGTTTAAATGTTCGAGGATGTAAACGCAAGTAACGAGATGTCAGAAGTTGCCTCGTTTTGCGAGTCCCGATGGCTATGAATAGACTACTCTCAAATGGCAAACTGTTTTACTTCTCGAAGCGTGATATTCCGTTGTAATGTTACAACCGTGTTCCTGGACTTATATAAAGAGTTAATGCCTTTGTTTTATTTATATATCACTTCTTAACACAAGGTGTTAGAAATGAGAAATTGTAATAATGAATATCGACGCTGGAAAGGTCAAAGGGCTTAATCGACATTTTGGTAAAAAATGAGTTAAATATTCAGTTTTTAGCAGGTTTTTTTTGCATCAAATGCTCTGACTCTTGTTATATTCTGAAGGCTTTTGTGATGCTTAAGCCATCTTAAATATATTTACAATTTGGGAGGAGGCTTGACTTAAGCGACACAAACATGTTTTTTTTTAGCTTTTTGTAACTCAGGTAACTCAATGTAAATATTGAGTTTTTTTTTTCAGAATCCAAATAGGTACTGAAGACTTTTGAATTTTATTGTAAGCAACAAAAAAAGAAATAAATTGCTTTGTTGAAAACTACCCAAAAGAGCGCTTCAGCTCTTTTAAATAAAATAAATAAATAATTTGACCCGGAAATAATTTTCCTCAGGGCCTATGTCATCTTTAAGTATTCTGTGTAGAGGGTCTCTTTTTTAAAAAGATAGGTGTGAAGCTGGGTCTTGAAGAAGTCCATGTTGTAGGAGGGAGGAAACACAAAGGCAAATCGTTCCACAGCCAAACTGTTTGACATAAAAAAGAGCTGTAGAAGCGACCTGTTCTCATGTATCGAATGTCAACTGTGTACAAATGTTAGGGCGCGCGTTTGGTGAGTTTCTCAACTATGCACCGGTGCCGTAGGAAATTGAAACGCCGGTAGCTCTAGGATATAATTCTTACCTGACATCTGTGATTCAAAGATTGCAATTTGTTAAGATATGAGAATCTGTCAAACGAACCGCCCTTTTCTGCACAAATTCAAGGGTTTTTCAGTCAAATAAGGTTTAAAGTAAGGTTATTCAGGTTTTATATGTAAAATTATTAATAAATTTATTGACAAACAGTTGTGGCTGTACAAAAAGATTTCGAGGATTCGTCTAATAATGAACTTATTTAAAAAAAAAAACTAATACCTTTACATATTCGTTTATCCTTTGTTTATCCGCGATACTTATTAAAATTCAATTCACCCGTGAGAAAGTGTGACAATAACAACACAACTATATTACCGTCATAGAGACCCGAGGGAGCGGACGGGGTAGTAGTTGAGGTAGGGGCGGGTTAGGGGCAGGAAACTGGGAAAAGGCTCTTGCAATCGTCTTAAGGGTAGCCTTTTAATGTTGGACCACCCATCCGACGTGGGGCGTAACGCTGGCACGTGATCGGAATCTGCAGCAACCCCCAGGGAGGGAGATAAAGGGCGCAGAAGGGGTGAGAGGTGTTTCAGTGTTAACACGCTGAGACATGGACGCAATGATCTGATGAAATATGGAATAAAACAATACAAGGGAAATAATTCCCTTATTTTAGAGTTACCCAAGGTTCAATCGTCTGACAATCTTCGCAAAAGAGTGGGGAGGATTTTTGGCAGTGAGTTCAGGGGTTGGAGGCTCATATCTCTGGGTGAGTTAATAAAATTTTAGTATTTATTATGTTTATGTGTTTTATGTTAACTTAATGCCAACTTCTCGAAACCAGTAAGACAACGGTATCTCCAATCGGAGTACGCTCTGAGGTCGAAGACATTGTAAAGGAAAAGATATGGAAAAAAGAAGGTCGAGAAGTATCTCGGTATTCAGACCTGCTAACTAAACATGACTGATACCGTTTCAATCTTCGTTTAGATTATAGATGGTGGTTTTTCACCAGGGCGATACTAAGAGTATCTGACACTCTAATACTGATTCAATTATATATTTTCGTTTCTCAGCTAATATATAAAAAAAACATTACATTTACATCTCGTTCAAGAGTAGAAATGGATACAGTGAGACACCACACATTCAGAACAAAAATGTTGCGTAAAATGAATTAAGCTATGCTTAGTAGATACATCTGAATATCCAGGATATTCCTACCTAATCTAACCTCTCATGTCACTCTTCAATCAACCTGATAACATTAAAAAAAACGATTGACAGGAGTTCTCGCAATTTATGTACACGCGAGGAGAAACAAAATTTATCTTAATTTAAACACCGTAAGCCTCAACTTGCAAAATAATAAATTTCATGTTATATCCTCATGTTCACGCTTCCTTCTTTCGATAACAAAATACTATCAGATTGTGGATAGTGTTAAAAAATCATTTTTAAATATCTAAGAACATTTGTTATGGGCCCCGTTTTTACTTTTCCATCTACAAGCTAATATTTCTTCTATTATGTTTTCTGTACAAAAAAATGTTTTTTCTTCACACACGTCCCAATGTTACATAATATTTTGTTATATTTTAATTTGATGTTACAGTGTTCATATTTAAAATACCTGGTTAGTTGTTAATGCGTAGATAATAACAAGTAAAAGGTTTTTTTAAAGTCTTTAGTACCAGGTTGCATCTAAAAAAAAAGTTTACTCAGCTGACTTAATATTCTCATTGAGTTATGTGCCTGATGCGACAAAAAGCTAAAAAAGTCCTAAACTTGTCGAGCCTTCCCTCAAACGGTGAATATATTTTAGATGACTGAAGAGCCACAAAAGTCTTCAGAATCAAACGAGAGTCGGAGCATGCGATGCAAAAAAGTACTGATCAAAACTGCATATTTAACTCACTTTTTACCAAAGTGTCGCTTCGGGCCTTTTGACTTCCCAGCAACGAAATTTTTAAAGTATACAGACGGGTCGTCATTATATACCTTAATTATTAAAATATGTTCTTCCATAGTATAAATGTTATATTTAATAAATGCACCCCTTATACAATTGCTCGCCTATCATACAATCACGATCATGACAACGATTCAATCACTCGGTAACAGCTGAATAGCAACTATATAATTATTTTATTAATGTCGTGGTTAGTAGTTACAAGTTGTTGATAAGTAATAGTGACTATAGGTAGTAATTTTTACATAGATACAAGGTTTTACAGAGGTTATGAATACATATGAGATAAAATTAAACGTTCGTATTAGATGTCACCATTTACAAAATAAAATAAAACAATTCTCCACACTTTTTGAACTTCATCGTTACAAGCGCTTTAAAATGTGGTCCGATTTTCACAACAAATTTGTGATAACCACCCAATATCAATTGATTTAGATGCAAGTCACCGCGATGCGATGTTTTACTAACGTTCAATAACAAGCTGATGTTTATTTAATCCTGTTATAGAGATACCGCCCAAGAGTTCCAATGACCCTGAGCCAGTGGAGCGTGGTATTCTCGTTTTGTGGAATGCTGTTAGGCCGAATAAAGAGATGGCGGGGAAGGAAAAGGTTGGGTTGAGGCTACTGTAATACCTTAAAACGACAATATTTTTTATTACTACGTATTCTCGTTTTATTATAAAGAGTCAACTGCAAAAACTAACGGGATTTGTTAAATAATATGTAGATACATTCCATGATAAGTATTTTTTACTCCTATAAACTAATTCCAAGTATAACCACGTACTGACTTTGGCTATGTGTGATTTTTCGTTAAATTTTCATTATTAATACATTATTGATACATAAGTAAATATATTTCTTTTTTATACGTTGATTTCTTTTATCTCTATTCTGTATTTTGATAACTTTCTGTTTATAAAAATCTTATTTTATAATCTTTGGATAGCAAAAAAAACGTTAATCTTTTCAAAAAATGTATGTATAAAACACCGCTAAAGCCTTTTAACCTTTGTGTGACTGAAAAAACTACACCTTTTTAAAATTGATATGACGGTTTATTTTACAGTTTACAATTTGCTGAAGTTTGCTGGACCATTTTTATGACGCAATACATTTTGACTCAGTTCAAAAAGTGGGTGGGAATTTCACCCAGCACCATCTTTTCTTGAGGTTTTTCATTCAGTAGGTGATTAAAAACTGTATTTAGGATACAGGTGATGTACTTTGAACACAAAGGTACATCAAATGTATCATTTAAAATAAGATAAAATGATTAATAAACATGGACGAGCTTCAAATTTCTTATAACACATGAAGATACCCTGGTACCCTTTCAGTCATCAGAAGGTTTTAGTTTTACTTAAGCGTTTTCCGCTCACATTCCACCCTCCAGATATTCAACTGTTATTTTTAATTGTTCAATTTCACTATTGTGACGAAATTAGGAAGTTTCAGCCGGTTAAACTTACTGGAAAATTTAAAAAAATCTATGTTGAAAACCGAAAAGGGTACCTTTCAGTCACATAAAGGTTAAAAATTGATTTCTGAATTCTGGATGGGGGTCTTTTACTAAAGAAGATGTGTATTCCATGTATTTTTCACCTTGAAACGAGATTCAAATATACTATGCAATTTTCTTTAATTTAAAAAAAATCTACTGGTATTTAGATTTATAGAACAGTTGTTTTCACTACGCATAACTTTTGTGAAAAAGAGAGTAAAGCGGTTATCCACCATGTGCATCGAACTCGAAAAGTCCAACTGCTAGTCGAGGCCTACTCCAGGCTTCTTGTACGTAAGAAGGCAAATTACGTTACGTAGATTCTTTAACCTTTTTTAATCTCGTAAGCTAATATAACACTAGTTTTAAATCAAAGATATTACTAAATTTAGTATTTTTAAATTGAACTCTCTACCAGTATCCCTGACTCTTCAACATTCCTCAAATAAAGACAAATTTCATCATACAACCTAAATTAAAATTGAACAATTATTGTACGCTTACAATACAATAAAAAATAAATTAAAAATGCATTTCTCTAAAGCGTCTCCAAGATCGCATCTGATGAGTGAAAACCGATGAAAAAAAATAAATTAAAACCTGTTAAAGAATAATTAATTTTGCACGTAATCAATAAAAAAAGTATCATAGAACGTTACAAGCAATGCAACACATTCAAAGAAAGCCAAGTATTCAACGAATAAATAAAAATTTATCTTAATTTTAGCTTTTAACGTACGTGAATAAGTTCATTATGTAATTTATGGTACTTTAGTATATGCAAACATATTTTAACATTTTTTCCACAGGAAAATGAATAAGAAACTAATATACTATAGCGAAGCTGGCGTAACAGAGCTTAAGCTGCGGAGGTTGTCGACTTACTTACAGTAACGTGTAATAAAGGTTAGTATAATAACATTTCACGTCTTTATAACGTCCTTATATTTTATTTATCCCCCGACAGTGAGAATGATGAGCCGAAGGTGTTAAAGGATCTTGTAGATAGAGCCGGGGGTGGGGAATGAATGAATGTTTCGAAGTATTGTATGAAAGAATATCCCATCTTGGATCTCCTAATGTTATCTTCTCAGAAGCGGAAAATTAATGGCAGGAGAGCTTTTAGAATGAAGATAGCTGTTGAACGAAAGGATCACAAAAAGAAGCCTTTTTCATCATACTAATTAGAGGTATTATTGCCTACATTTGGGTTTTTTCAAATAAAATAAGTTATAAGGCAATTTTTTGGTGTTTGAGTAATAAAAGCTTTTAAAAAATATATGTTTGTTAAACAAAAACAAAAAATAATAAATAAAAGAAAATCAAAAATAACTTTGTATAGGACCACAGATTTGACTATATTTTTCGACCGGTTTCGCTTAGCCTAAACATCATCAGGGTACATTTAAAAAAAAAAACGTCTCTAACAAAGTCATTTTATAATTTCTTTAAATATGTCAAACCACAAAGTGATTGCTTTCTAAGAAAATGTGCTTTTTTTAAAATAAATAAAAGGTTTTTTTGCGTTAAAAACGAAATGAGGTTCTACAAAATTTACTTTAAAAATATAAATTTTGACTATGCCTACGAGTGACTTACTGTTTTTAATATCTTTATTTTACAACAAATATTGGAATGTTATAAGAAAGAAGTGTAAAAAAAACATATGATGTAAAAGTGAATGGAATAAAAAAGTCGAGGACGCGCGAGGAAGACATGTCACGATCAAGTGAATTAAATACTCGAATCGTGTCATGTGAAGAGTAAGAATAACAGAAGAGTTTGTATGATACGATGTATGAATGTGAATGACGCAAGAAGTGTGTGCCAAGACAGAGTTGTGCGGCGTTCCATCCTCTCTGCCTGCCCCTGCAGAAAATGGCGTGATGGTAAGTTAGTTATTAAAACTAACAAAACCAAACCAAAATAATCACAGTTCACAGCGATCTTAAATATTGCTCGTTTTCAAATTACACCTGGAAAAACAAATGATGTGCATCCGAATCGTTGAAAATAAATAATACATTACAAATTATAAAATATGGTTTATTCAAGGCTTACCCGCAGATTCGTTTCACTTTGTTTCGGTCTAAAATAATATCAACTAGATAATTTAAGGAATAAAGTAGAGATGTACCGGAAGTGTTTCAACCGAAGCGGATATTATTAATTGATTTTAATTCAGCGTTTGTGGATGCGGAAGCGGATGTGTAATTGGTTTTATAAATTCAAAGAAGATTGGTGGAATAATAAGTCTTTGAGTATTTTCATTGGATGGGGTGTGTAATGTGTATTATTTAAATTTAAAAACATCAACAAAGGTAAGTTGTATTCAACAAAACAAGGAATTCACTACACCCCCGCATCCCCACAGCACGTGCCCAACCTTTGTAGCTAAAGAGCTCATTAACTGTCTCTAGAAAGTTTCATTACGTTTCTGTTATAATTTTGCCCAAGCGGAAGGCGGACGTTTATATTAGTGTTACTTATTTTATTTTTGTTATTTATACATTTAAGTTTACAAAATAACTAATCATTGCTCATATACTATTTGACAAAATTAAATAAAACTAGTTATTATAATTATATACTATTGGATAGAACAGACTGAATGGATTTTACGTGAACACCTTTGCAGAACTTCTGTATTTGCGGAAGCAGAAGTAGAGGTCTGTTACATCTATAGTTTTAATTGTTTAAATCACAATATTATCAAGCTATTCTTTAATGACCTTAAGATTTATTGTATCGTCGCTGGAAAGGCATAAGGGATTAAGTGACGATTTGGTTAAAAATGAGTTAATAAATATACAGTTTTGATCAGTTTTTTGTCTGCATCGAATGCTTTGACTCTCGTTTGATTCTGAAGACTTTTATAGCCCTTTATGCATCTAAAATATATTTACCATTTTAGGAGAAGGCTTGACTCAAGTGACAAGTTTGAGACTTTTTTGTAAAATTTTTGTCTCTTTTTTTTCGAAATCCAACCAGGTACAAAAAAACTTTAAAGTGCCTTTAAACTTCTGAAAATGGCGCTTCAGCCGTTTTGCCTTTCCGGTGATGATATGTATTACAAAATAAATCATTTATCTCTAAGTGAAAGTTTCATATAAGAAATACTTTTCAATCGTAAGCTGTCGATTAGAACTCATTTAAGTTTTACTTTGCTCAAGCGTAGATAGATTCCTGAGTGAAAGCTTCTTTTTGTCAGAGGATTAAAATCAAGCTTGGTTATTGATTGTCACATAGACTAAGTTTGAATAACAAATGCCTACGATTTGATTAATGAATAAAATGTAATCAGATAAATGGGTGGGTACAGTTCGAAGGAGCTTTTGGGGCGGAATGGGAGAATCTTTGACAGCTCCAGTCAGGAGATTTACGGGACAAGACGGGAAGGATTTATGCATCTAAATGGAGATGAATGAAATAAATTTATTTGCAAGATAATAGGGAAGGAATTTTCCAGAATTACCATACGTTTTATCTTTATCTTTAGAAAGGCGTAAAAAAGTTGTTCCTTTGCCAATAAATAACCTGCGGTAAAAAACTTTTATCATTTGCACTATTTTATTGTTCGGACTATTTCAATCGGTAATTTGATATGGAAAATGTTGAAGTGCTAATATATTAAAAAAATATATGGTTATCTTGGTAAATAAAAAACATAACTGATAAATCTATGTCTGTCTTACTAAGAAATTCCTGTGTTAAGATAGACACAGGGTACACAAATGAAATAATAAGGTGAAACATGGCAATGATAAATATTTAAGAAGGCAAATAAAAATCAAAATAAAATGTAATAATTGACTTTGTTTTAACGCCTTTCCAAAACTGAGCGAAAAAGTAGACATCAAATTCAGATAAAAAAAAAACATTTTCACACCGTATTTGACTTGTATATATGGTAATTTTCTTAAACTTTTATTTGCAATGGATATTTAAATAAAACATAAATTAATTAATTAATTTTCATTTGAAAAAAAATTGGTGTGAGTCTTGTTTTACTTTTCACTTACTAAGGATATATACTTCAATCGTATAAGAGCATGTTTCCATAGTGCCCGGAAGGTAGGAGGTAGATTTATAATTTATGATACACAGAATGTACAGTTACGTTTTATGAACTTTAAAATAAACGTTAAAAAAAATAAATAATAATTGACATATTATTATTACATTAAAAAAATATGTTTTGTATTTTTCCTTAAATTATTATGAATATTTATCCAATATTTTGTTACAAGAGCATGAATCATAATTTTTCATCCTAATTTATTCATAAACACCTATATATATTTTCATAGAAAGCAATCACTTTGTCGTTTGACATATTTAATGAAAATGAAATAATAACTTTGAATAATTAATAAATTATCATTTTTATATTAATCTTTTGTCACCTTCTCAGTTGAAGTTTTGTCCTTTCTCTCTTTTTCTTTGTTTTAATTTAAATGTTATTCTTTTGTTTTCTTACTGTTCTTTTTTATATTGTATTACCCCTCTGCATGTACGAAAATTAATAACCGAACACAATGTACTTTTTTCAGTTTAATTTTGTACCCTGGTGATGCTTAGGCTAAGCGAAACCGGTGGATCATAAAAAATAAAATAAAATCTGTGGTCTTATATAAAGTTATTATTTCATTTCCACTAAACACTATTATCCCAAATTTAATTAGAATCACAAAAAGCAAGAGAAAGCATTTAACGTTTTGATAATTTATTGATTAGACTCTACACATGAGCCTTCAAAGCCCATGCGAATACCAAATTAGGTTTTTTCGAAGCGTGACCAGTTTAGCCACTTTGTGTCACGAAAGTTTATTATAGTTTTTCATACTGGCAACACTGACCATCGGAACCTTTTGCCTAAACCCTCCCTGGATGCGAGAATAATCATCGCAAAGTACCTTCGCATCCACTAATCTGCTCATCTTAGCCCGTTTAGGGGCGGTTTTATCAGTCACAGATTTCAGTCCGCACTTATCCCGTTTATCAGGGTGACTTGATACTTAGCGGCGGAGGGGGTTAAAAACTTCAATTACCTAAGACCCGGCCCTAATTCGAGTTGGACATGAGTTTTAGGCGTTTCACTATCACAGCTGCTAATCGTCTAAATGTTTAGTGCTTCCAAGCAACCGGGGCTTTTATATTGCCCAATTTAAAAAAAAATGGTTTTCACATTTGAACCGCCACCATAGTTTACAAACTTTGACCATTAAAGGTCAGCACTAGTACAGTATCAAATTATATCTAGCTGTTAGAAATAACAGCTAGATGCCGCCAACGTCTAACGCTATTGACGAAAATTTGCGCCAACAGTTAGATATTATTATTAAAAATATTAGTACCTACATACGAATATTATTCGACGCAATAAAATCTCCATACTAGCTATTGTATTAGCGTTAGCACCAAGAAAACAAAAAGGTGTAAGAGTTTATGTATCGTAAACGAAATTATGCGTATCTTTTTATACTTTCTTACTAGACGTTTTTGTGGAATATCCTATCCGAAACGTGCGATACGTAGCTCCAAGAGTCAAACGAATAAAATAATGGCTAGGTAAAATAACGACGGAACCTAAAATGTAACTGTGAT
Organism: Drusus annulatus; assembly: GCA_022651775.1. Classification (NCBI taxonomy): domain Eukaryota; kingdom Metazoa; phylum Arthropoda; class Insecta; order Trichoptera; family Limnephilidae; genus Drusus; species Drusus annulatus. The sequence goes on along the minus strand of JAGWCC010000517.1, from coordinate 118,692 downwards.
GTTAAATAATTCTCCGAATGTCACCAAAATATCTAACAGCTAAATATATTATAATGACGCACCGCATTGTTATGTACCTATTAGTTTAGTCTTTAAAAAGGTTTAAAGAGTGTGTGCGTCGTGCACAATATTATGCGTAGTTTAGAATAATCTTTTGGTTATACTTCTTCTAACTAAACATCTTTGTGGACTTTTCTATCCGAAACTGCCGATACGTAGCACCTAGAATCAAGCGACGAAAATAATGACAAGTAAAACAACAGTTGTATTAAATATCTCCCAATGTCTTTTCGTCGAGCTGTTATTTTTCAAGAGGGGATTATTATTACTAAAACCAATAGGCTCGTTATTAATTATTTTTGCTGGTTGGTTTTACGTCAATCTCCTATTTGTTTAGTTTAGCGCGTTTTTACTCGTCGCGCGTGCATTCGATGTGTTTTTGTTAGTTGAAGAATACGATTAATGGTGTAGTTGTCTAATATTTATGTTGTTTTTCACGGCCAAAGTGCAAATACCTAGTAAGCAAATAAACTAAGTTTTAGTAGACAATACGACGCAATATATTATTTTATTTTTTTACTATTTTTTACTATTGCATTTGCATTATTAGCTCATATAATTCAACGTCTAGACTTAATAACAATAATAAATTGATAACTTTTACTGCGCCATTTTCGTGGGAAAATCACCTCAAGGACGCTTTATGTACTTATATGTAATTTAGAAAATATAGTATTATATTGGTAGTCTACCAATAAATAGTCAACGTCGGCGTTATTTTCAACGGCTACATTTAACAGTTAACAATCGCCAACGATAACGGCGTTGGCGTTTTTTCGAATTATAGTTAACGCCTAGTACTAGTCAACACCCAAAAATACACACTTTTTGACTTTCTAATGCATGAAAAACTACAAATAATTTATCGGTCAATTCTTTACGGGTAGTGAGAAAAATGTCTAAGGTTTCCAGTGAATACAATTCTTAAGGATCAGCACTCAACAATGTCTCTAAACGTTACTTTATAGCATTCTAATATAAAATATACTACTAATGATTTATCTGTAAGTTTTCTATGGGTAGTTATAAAAATTTAATAAAAAATATAAACTTTGTCTATAACTACTTTATAAAAAAGAAAAAGAGAGATACGATAATAATATAATACTGTATCTCTCTATTCCTTATTTACACCACCATATATACATATACATTCCTGTTATTTAATCAGTATATTTTAAGTCCCGAAGAAGATTCAGTCGAATCGAAACTAGCCGACGTAATTATACCAAAATAAAAGTAGATTAAAACAAAGTATCTTTATATTTAATTCATCATGCCAATCCACAAAGTGTTTGCTTATTGTGATAATTAAAAAAATGGTTTCCTTAGTTTCGTTATAAGATTTATGACACGAAGTTTCCTTTTGAGAAGATCATTTATATACGAGTATACTCGTATACCAAGGTATTTTATGTGTTCAGCTCTATTTACTGTATCCTTCATCGGCGATGCATCTTTGAAAAAAATATCATAAAAATAAAAACATAATCGCTTTGCTTTCATCATGTATATTATGATTGAAAAAAAAACATACATTTTCATTCAAAAGATTAAAGAACTTAGAAAAATATTACGTACCAAGCTGCATGTATTGCGTAATATGCATAATAACCCACTTTATCTTAATAAAACATGGTTGTCGCATATTGATGCTAAATTTTCATAATGTCCAATGAAAATTCATACACGCTCCCGGGGAAAAGCCACTCATGCCGGGACGCTATCCAGATACTACCCTCCGATGTTTATCGAAACAGGGCGGAAATCCAAATTTGATCAACCGCAAATAAACTATCGAACTTAAACAAATAAACTACGTGGATAGTGATAATTTTAAACGGGCTATTAAAATGTTGGGATAGTGCTGAGCTGGGGGCCTTAATAGCAATGAACAGAGTAGAGATGCAAATCTGTGCCATTGTCAAAAAACCTTTTATCTGCGACAAACAACTCTTGATTTACGATAAATCCCGAAAATCTACGAAAATCCCAGCGTGGGCAAAAAAAAAAAAAAAATCATGAAAACGAAATAATAACTTTGTATAAGACCACAGATTTTATTTTAATTTTCTTAACCGACCGGTTTCGCTTAGCCTAAGGATCATCTGGGTACATATTGAAATTAAATAAAAAATACAAAGTTTGCGGTTATTTATACATTCAGAGGGAGAACACAATATAAAATAATATAAGAGAACAGTAAGAAAACAATAAAATAACACTTAAATTACAGCAAAAGAACCGAGAGAAAGTGACAGATAATATGAAAAATTCAACTGAAAAGGTGATAAAAGAACAATGAGAAATTTTGTAAGTTTACGGGAAATATACCTAATATTGGACTACAGAACAAATTTAACTGATTATTAAGAATGTGGAAAAAAGTTATTATTTCATTTTAATTAAATATGTCAAACCACAAAGAGATTGCTTTCTACGAAAATATACATTTAATATCATTAAAACATTGTGCTATTTGACAATTAATTAATATAAAATAATAAGAGTATGTTTACGGAACGTTTATGAGTGGTAGATACTACGAGTATTGCCCTGGTGAAAGACCACCATTCGAAAATGAAATTTTACCTAAAATGGCTTTAGCCGTGTTTGGTGACTTGATCAGAAAATGCAGGTACTTCCCAATATTCATCTTTCCCATCTCTTTATCCTCCTGACTACTTTCGGCCTCACAAGATACCCCGATCGGGGGTGCCATAAATCTACCGCCTCAAGACGGCTAAGAGTAGTTGGGACTCTTGTGTGGTATGCACTATACGAGTATATATATATATATATATAAATATATACATTATTATTATTATTTTTTTTTTTTATATAAAATAAACAGTATATAATGTTCTTTAAACTATTACATATTTATGTATATATTTAACAAGAGTACCCAGCCCAGGATATATACATTTTTTAATGCAGATGGAATATAAAACCGGGACGGACGTCGTAAAAGGCATCGGAAATCTTTGTTTGTTAATAACATCTATCAACATATATAAGAGCTTCCACTTTATACGTCAATCATTTTATTTATCAATGCCATTCACTGATCAGTAGCGTAGCCAGGCGGAACGAAAGTTATACCGAAATAACTGATGCTCAACAAGAATGAATACTTTACAAGAGACCAAACTACTCCCAACTGTCCAGAGTCAGTGGCACTAGGACATCCTCAAATTGGGTATGTTGTGAGGTTAAATGAAGTTAGGAGGGGGGCGGAGCGACCGGAAAGAGAAAGAAGGGGTACCTGGCTATTTAAATCTGGCCACCAAGCACGGTTAAAGACATTTCAAGAAACGTTTCGATTTTGAATCTTTGTTTCACCAGAGCGATGCTGAGACAATCTACCACTATGGGAGGTGCCGAAAATATACTACTTTTATGTAATTCTTTAGATGTGTAAATAATAATAATATCTCATATGTATTTACAATCAATGCGATAATCTGTATTTATTCCGTTGTTATTAAGAATCTTGTTGACAAACTAATCAGGTAATTTTAGATGTTCGTAAAAAGCATTTACTTTGTGGCTTACCATATTTATAAATAAAACACATAAACTTTGTTTATAACCACTATATTATTTAATATCACGTCTACCGGTTTTGAAAGTACCCTTTCATCATCAGGACAATATAAAAAAATATATATATATTTATTATTGTCCTGATGGTGAAAGGGTACTTTCGAAACCGGAAGACGTGATATTAAATAATAAAGTGGTTATAAACAAAGTTTATGTGTTTTATTTATAGGTAATTTTAGTTTAACGGGTTAATGTTTTTGATTAATAAAAAAAGCCAACTAACTTGTTAACCGCAGAGAAAGGCAAAGCGGATAGACCGCCATGCAAATATGTCTTGGCACACACTCCTTGTTTTATTCACATTCACACATCTTTCCATAAATCTTCATGTTTCTTCGTGGTTATTCTATCTGTACATGTCCATGTACAGATATTTTTAATCACGTTAATTTATTTTAAGTTGATATAGTGGATATCACTTGATTTGACTGATAGATGTTAACTTCAAATATGATTGCATAGAGGAATACAAATTTAAAAAAAAAACGTACCGTCGCCTCAAAATCAAAAAGGCTGAAGCGTTAAGTTAACAGCAGAGCACTTGAACTTTTTTTTTGTTTTACAATTAAATTCACAAGTCTTCAGTACCTGGTTGGATTTTGAAAAAAAAAGTTAACTCAGGTAACTCAATGCTCTCACTGAGTTACATGAAGGGTCAAAAAGCTTCAAAAAAGTTCAAAACTTGTGTCACTTGAGTCAAGCCTTCTCCCAAATGGCTTATATATTTGAGATGGCTGAAGAGCCACAAAAGTCTTCAGAATCAAACGAGATTCAGAGAATTTGATGCAGAAAAAAAAAACTAATCAAAACTTCGTATTTAACAAATTTTTTGGTCGTCATTATTTTATCTCAAATTTAGATTAGTCGGTACTGAAGATGGAATTAAGTGTAGAAATATGCATTTTCTCCCGAACGACAAGTGTTTTAGTTCGGCCCTGACGGAACAAGATTTATCTTAACGCAGTCGTACTAAAAGTAATTACATATTAGATTACAGATTACACTCTGCCTCCCAAGGCCATTGATGCACGGACATAATTATGGTTAACTAGTTATTCTTTTGAAAACTTAATTATACGTCCAATTAAAGACAGGCAAGAGCGCATAAATGTTTTTGCAATAACTATAATAAACATAATTAGTTACAGGTTACAACGCAACACTAAGAAAAACGAACTAAATGGACTTCTGCATGAAGAACATATTGTTTTAAAATTAACATTTTATAAATGTATAAGTTCACTAAAGAAACGCAGTTTACATTGACGATTTTTAGTTCAAAATGACTTAAACAGAATTCACAAGTTCCTGTGATATAATTAATTTAATTTTAATTATTACCACATCGACATTTTTAATTCGACTATGGGTGACATAAAACCAAAATTCATTACCCGACTGCACCCAAGCTAGATCACTGAAACTAACCCTCTATCTGCTCTCATCTTTCTTCCCTTTATCCCATCCCCATATTCATTTCCACCTTCCTCTCCCCCACCACTTAGTTAAGTTACTAAAATATTATTATTACTATTGTCACACTTTATTTATAATATTTATCATCAGCAGAGGAAAACTTGTAATTGGCATGAATTGTTATTCGTATTATTATATATGTATTGATTGTTGATTTGCTGTTCCCAAAAATAAAATAAATAAATAAATTTATTGTAAAAATGTGAATCATTTGTGAATTTAACTAGAAATTTCAATACACTTTTAAAAAACGTGGGTTGAATTTTCAAAAAGCAAAATGCTAATCGTAATTGCTCCTTGTAAAGAAAAAGATTTTTCACTATGCATACCGGAAGGACATGACAAGAGCAAGTAGAATCTAAATTTAGTTCAACATAAATGAGGAATATTTAGTTAAGGGAAGTCTAAAAGTTGGTGGTCTAATTACTACCGTAGAACGAAATAATGGACAAACATGAGTGTATTATTTTTCGTCTTAAATGGACGCTGCATGTTTGCAGATTTTCGTAAGCTGGATATTTTCAACAGTAAAGGTTTCTTGCCGTAATAAAATAATGTTTATTTGAATTAATAAGTGCGAAAAAAATAACGTTTTAGAAAACAACACCATTGATTAAATGTTGTCTTCTCATAATGTTTTTTGTTTCGCTGTGTTGTGTCATATTGTAATATTTCGCACATAAATTTTGAATGGATGAGTAAGCAGTTAATTAATACTTGTTTTTTATTAGCGATCTAACATAATGTCCGAGTAAATAACTGATTGTCAAATCACAGAAGGTCAGTAGTTCAAAGTGGTATCAAATATCGTCATTTCATTATTTTAAACAAATGTTGATGATTCTCATTCCTACCGCAACACGTATATTTATATAATATCGTGAGTTAAGGTTTTTTGTTCTATAGTATATATTTAAGTATTAAAAATACATTTACGGGTGCAAATGCAAAAAAAAAACAGTAAAAAATACTACGAATCCACTAATAACGAAAAACAGTTTTATTTTTATTTTTTATATCAGCATTCCTAATTAGGGTGTATTATGAGGTTGAAGGCAGTGAAGAGGGAGAAGGATAAGACATAAGGGAGAAGGCAAAGAGAAATATGAGGAAGTACCTGGTTATTCAGATTTGATCACCAAACGCGGCTAAAGCCATTTCGAGCAATGTTTGGATCCTGAGTGATGTTCTTTCACCAGAACTATTTTTTTAATATAAACAAACAAAAAATCGCTAGTTTAAACAATATTAAAAAAAATAAGACATTTAAAAAAAAATGTTTTAACTTCACAAACCACAGGTTTCATCTAATTATTAAATTAATAAAAAAAAAATAAAAACTTTCCCTCTGAATAATAAAACATACCCATTGAATTAAAAATATAATCGCGTTTCAGTGACTTTTCGAATGAGTTATTTAAGATCTACATATTAAAACGTATTTGCTCATTTAGATGAAATGAATAGCAGATGAATTAATACATTGACTTTTGTTTATTCGACCTAATGGACAAGCAATGTAATTAGATTTCTCACTTTATTATGAATTTACGAGTAAGTCGTAAACGACATATTGTTTAGACGATTGACATAAAAAAATATGTGCGAATTTCATGATGCCATAGCTTACTGTCTGAGGTTTTGGAGCTTCAGAACACAAGTTTTTACTTTACACGAGCTGTTAAGATTGGTTAAATTAACTGAATTATCATAAACGATTGTTTATGTTAGATCGGTTTATTGTGAAAATATTCCGATGGCCGATCTCCCTTATCCCAGAACACTGTATCAGACAGTTCTTTTAGCCAAAGTGGTTATCAGAAACGAATTTCGAATTGGGTAGAAGGTTTATATGCAGCGACAAGAAAACACATTTTGACGCTATCTTTTAAATAAACAATAAAGCAAATTGGTGAAACACATCTCGACAAAATTAACGTTGTGAGCTAAAAATTGTTGCGTCTACCTAATAACAATAAAACCCTTTTGCAAATATCTGTCTAATGTCAGAGTTAACCAGTCGAAGTTTAAGCTGCTGCATGAGATTTCTTTAACATTTAAAGCTAGTTAAAACCATATTAGCTAAAAAAAATATAAGTTGTATGAAACAAGTATTTTTTAGTACCGTTTTTATGTAACATCATATTGACTCAAAAGCGCTTCACAATGGATACAAATTAAATTGCACATCATAATTACATTAATGTAACATGCGGAAGTACGATAAACATAATAAGTTGATTGCTTTATTTCAAATGTTTGTTCGGAATGTGGGAAGGTAAGCAAGGTTGTTAAAACCAAGAGCCTAATCATTTTTAAAATATTTATCCGATATTTAATAATAATAATATTTGGACGATTTGTGTAGCGCCGTTTTTGTGAAAAATCACCTCAAGGGCGCTGTACAGATCTTACTTTCTATCGTTACATATTAATTCCTAGTTTAAATAAGAAAATAAACAGGAATATACTTACCTGGCAGGTCCCATCGGATAGACACAATTATTAACCTTAAATTATGATTATTATTTTAATATATATAAATTTTTTTTTTCCGATTTAGGGCATGGGAGCAAAATTAAAAGAATGGACTTTCTGAATTTGTTATATAATAATAATAATAATAATATTTGGACGATTTGTATAGCGCCGTTTTTGTGAAAAATCATCTCAAGGGCGCTGTACAGATCGTACTTTCTATCATTACATATTAATTCCTAGTTTACCATAGTACAGGATTTGGTTAAAATTTGCATATCTAAAGGTGATTCGTCGAGAGACAGATTATGTTGAGATTCTTTTAATGAATTTAAGGATATGAGAGTCTGAAAAGGTAAGTTTTCAGTTTGGACCGAAATTCTGTTGGGCTCGTTATACATCTTAGTTCCGGAGGGAGTTTATTCCAAGCCTTCGGTCCTGAAACTCCGAAAGCGCGATCGCCAAACTTAGTATTTGGATTGCGTTTAGGTTCCATAAGCCTTCCGATAGCCGATGACGTTGCTGATCTAAGAGTCGACTGCTTTAGAAGAATGTTTTTTGGAACGCATAGTTCGGTGATGTACAGTGGAGCCATTTTATTAAGGGATTTAAACACCATCCAGCACAACTTGTACTGGATTCTTTCAGTGCACTTGAGCCAGTAAAGGTTCCGAAGGTGCTCTGAAATATGCGAATATTTAGATACCCCGGTGATAAGCCTTGCTGCAGCATTAAAAACTGACTTTATAACGAAACAAAAAAAAGTGGTGATTTTAGAAAAAATTACCCGGCACCACTGCATGTAATTTTTTTGAACTTTTTATATTTACATCTTTTATATATATATTTTTTTCCTGTAATTCTATTGAAATTTGTAGTTATTTGCAAATATGTCTAATTTCTTTTATGTATTACACTATAAAAAGTTTGTAACGTTTATGAATTTTTCAAAATACTTTTCCAGACCTCAGTGGGTGTGATGAAATCCCATAAGTTCCATATAATTTGTAGAAAAAAAAAATACAAAGATAATACATAAAGTAACCTGATCATATATAGTATTGAATAATAATAAAAAATAATAAAATTAAAATTAAGCCTCGTTTCAAGACATCATGAATCGACTCCATTAATTACAAACGGGGCCCTGCGAAAAGTCCAGTGCTGCCATCACAAGATTGTTTTAGCTCGTGCCTATTCTTACTCTGTAGTTGGCGATGCGTCTTCTTATTAGGGCTTTGAAACCTAATTAAAAGACGTATTAAATACATTTTATTGTAATTATAATTATTGTTATTATTATTATTACTATTTATGACCGGTCGGTAGCTGAGTGGAGAACGCGTCGGATTCCCACCCGGGCGTCGTGCGTTCAATTCCTCTGCTGGCTAAGTCCTCCATCATTGCACAAGCAACATCTTCCGCTTTTTATGATGGCAGTAGGAGTTTTTCAAATATTGTCAGGTTATTCGTAACCCGGGAATGTTTGTCTTACTTTAAAAAAAAATATCATATTATTATTATTATTACTCATGCCTCATATTTATTTTTCCGCTGGAATCACTGTCACTCGGGTTGGTTTCGAAAACCTTCTCAAAATATTTCATACCTCTCATTTACTTCGTCAATATTTTCCCGTCATTAGATTTCTGGACTGTTCCGAAACCTTTTGACCTCCTTCCAGAACAATTTAATGTGTTGCTGTAGGTCATTTCTTCTTTTATTCTTTTCATACATCCCTTTTACACTTATTTTGCTCGATCTTTTTCATCACTGGTAGCACTGCTGGAGTAGCCACGCTTTCTTCTTCTCTGAGACCGGAGCTCTTATGTCGTCATCCTACCGTGCATCTTCTTTTATTCTACCTTCCGTACTTATTCCACACACATCTTCAATAGATTCACATAGACTCACTTTAATGTGGCTCTACGTTGCGCTTATGTTTAAGCCTTCAATTTTCTTCTCCTCCGATCTATCATAATATTCTAATACTTATTTCTAACATTAACCCTTTAAAGTTTTTCTAATTTGCTGGAGTCGACTTGGTTTTTACCTTGGAGCAAGCGCCTCGGAAGAGGTTTACTTTATAAACTACTGGGAAGTGGTCAGTTTTAACATCAGCTTCTCTAAATAATCTCGTGTACACACTATCGGATCTCAACCTAGAGTCCAAATCTCTATCATATCCTCTTGATAGAATAAACAGAAGCAATTCACATAAATAGTTATAATGCGGGTCTTTGAGATCAACAAACATAAAGTGTATGGTAATTTTAATGAAGCACATTTATTTTATATTCAACGAAATCAAATAAGGAAAAATATTGACAGACGAATGAATTTTTATACATAATAAGTATAATCGACAGTACACTAAAAAAATACGTAAACTTGTTTTCAGAACTTTTTTACGGCGAAATTAGTAAGTTGAAAGATAATAAAACCTTGGCATTTGGCGTTTTAAATTGTTTTTTTTTTACGGAGAAATGAGTAAATAACTCAAATATTATGATATTGCTGGCGTACCATCTTGGGATTTGATAGAAGTTTCAATCTTGGCCATGAAAAGATTAAAATAAATTCAACATATTCCGGATGATAACATTAAATACATAATTGAGACAGTTAAAAACCTGTTATATAAGCACTAAAATTACTATTTCTGCTTGTCATATCATAAACGCATCTGTCTCATAACAACAGAGTGGCTTGTCAAAGTAGTAAACACTAAAAAAACCTCGTCAGAGATAAACGGGTTCGGTATTATTTTGGCATTTAACGATGATCTGACATATTTTTTCCATAAAATAGCGAGAGCCGATCGGAAATTAAATACTCGAGTAAAATCTTCAGACAACGCACCTACAGGCTTATTTTGCGAATAGTTGGAAATAATAAATCAGTGAATACATAGTCTGATTTTGAAATGTTTTAAACGTACCATACCGTGCTAAAATATAAATTTTTGCATCTTATTTTTGAAATTAAATATAAACATGTTCAATTCCATGTGTCCAAGTTGCGCGAACGCGCTTTTATTTGTTTCATTTGCGTTTGTGTTGTTTTATCTCTGGGTGAAATATGAATTCACTTATTGGAAGCGCCGGGGGGTGTACAGGCCTCCAGCAACATTCCTGGTCGGACATTTAGGGCAAATTATTCTCATCAAGGAGTCGATTGGAGTTCGCCTTATGAAATTGTACGAACTAACCAAACAGCATAAATATGTTGGAATACATCTAGGGTTGAAGAGGACTTTATTGGTCAACGATTTAAACATGGCTAAAACCATCCTCCAGAAAGACCATGACCACTTTAACAGCCATGGATTCAAGAGGAATAAAGAAGTTGATCCTTTGGGAGAGCATCTGTTTAATTTGGACGGAGAAGAATGGAAAAGGATTCGAACCAAGTTGACACCTACTTTCACATCGAGCAAAATGAAATATATGTTCGATACCATGCTTACTTGTGCAGATGAAATGATAATGTATATCAAAGAAACAGTGGCATCTGAAGGCGTTGTTGATATTAAAGAAGTCATTGCCAAATTCGGAACTGATGTCATTGGATCTTGCGCTTTTGGGATTCAAACCAACAGCTTTAAATATCCCGATGCAGAATTTAGAAAGATGGGCAAAAAGGTATTTGCTCCGGTTTTCAGCAAAATCGTAACGGATATTTGGACGATGTTAGCTCCATCGACCGTACCCAACAGACTGGTGGACCTCCACAATAAGGAGCTGACTGAGTTTTTCACGAAATGTGTAAGGGAAACAATTGCGCACAGGGAGGCAAACAATATAAAGAAGAACGATTTCCTTCAACTACTCATTGACATGAAGAATTCAGACGAGAAATCAGGTAAAGGATAATATAACATATATAATTATTATATTAGTAATATATCTATTAATATCATAATTTCAGTATATGGAAAACAGTTTTAAATTACTTGTACATAAATCAATATTTAAATATCGTTCACATGTTACTGTTATTGAAAACAATACACAATAGTACATCTTGAATCCATTTGAAGGTCACTGGTTCAACTTCGTTTAACATAAATTTAAATATATTTCACTTTTTTAGTAAAACAAATATTTGATTGTGCATTTATCTTTGTATGTAAATTGTGTAAGAGATTTATTTTTAAATTTGTTTTTGTAATGTTTGCTTTATTTACAAAACTCAGTATGTACTCCATCTTTTTCTGAAAATGTCTAACGCAAATTAAGATAAGGTAACACTTTTTAATCTAATCAATTTATGAAACAAATCTGCTATAAAATATAATGATTTATCGGTTTTTCATTGGTTGCATTTTAATCTTATGAAATAAAATAAATAAAGACACGAAAAGTACAGTAATATCGATGACATGATTTTCAAATTTAGAATTATGTGAATATATCTTTCGTGCTTTAAAAAACGTGAATCTAGAAAAACGATCGAGTTTACTTTCTGTGAAAGATTGCTTACCACAAAACTCGTTGCCTTTTTAGCTGTAAAATGCTCATCGAATATTATACATAATGATAAAATTGATAAAATATGTTTCCAAAAAAAAAGTTTACAAGTTAACAATCACTAAATCATAACTTATGCCCAAAAACTGGGTATTAATACTTTGAAATTAAATAATAAATATTGTTTATATGGTAAAGATAAAACGCAAAAAACCATTTGTAAAGCGTTTTAGCGGCAATGTATTTACTTAACGGCGAAATACAAAACTGATCAACTACTATTTTGCTACTAGAAATGAATAATTTTTGATTTTAATATTTTTTGAATTACCATTTCTTACAGGAAATCACTTGACCCTGGACGAAATAGTACCACAAGTGTTCATATTCTTCGTCGCTGGTTTTGAAACCTCTTCTACGGCAGCCACTTACGCTTTTCTGGAGCTGGCCAAGCACCAGGACATCCAGGACAAAGCACTAGCCCAGATCGACAAAGCCATGGAAGAAAACGACGGGAAAATAACATTCGAGATGATCAACCAAATGTCATACCTGACGCAGATCGTCAACGGTAATGCGATATTTAGTTTCTCTATCGTTTGCTGTTTTATGTTTAAATACCGTTCTTCTGTTCGTAGGGCTGATGAAAGCATAATGAATAGGACCACGAAAGGGACGCTTAGATGGTTTTGGCGTGTAGAGCGAATGAACGAATAAAGGAGTGTGAAAAGAATGTATGATGCGAAAGTGAATGTAAAAAGAAACGATCGAGTAAATCACATACTTGAATCGGGTCATGTGAAGAGTTATGGTAGATTCACACCAACGTCCGGATCCGCTCAGTGTCGATATTGTTCCGCATAAGAGCTTATTGATATTGTATGAATATCAATCAAGGAGTATGTGCCAAGACAAAGTTTTGTGGCAGTATATCCTTCTGCCCACCCTTGTGGTATTTAACTACTTAGTTAGTTATATAATTATTTTGAAGTGTAAAAATACTTACATCGCAGATTTTTTTTTTTTTAAGCATTTTTTTATCACTAAATAATATTTTTAATAATGAAATAATAATTAACAATATTATTTAGTGATAAAAAAAGGTTTTTAATTAAAAAAATCTGGGATTTAAGCTATTTTACACTACAAAATAATTATTTAACTAACTAAGTAGTTAAATATCACAAGGGTGGGCAGAAGGATTTACTGCCACACAACTTTGTCTTGGCAACATACTCCTTGATTAAAATTCATACCATATCAATAAGCTCACATGCGGAACAATATCGTCACTGAGCAAATCCGGACGTTGGTGTGAATCCAGTTTTAGAATAACAGAAGAGAATCTATGAGACGATATATGAATGTAAATGCAGCAAGGAGTGTGTGCCAATACAGAGTTGTATGGCAGTCCGTCCTCTCTGCCTACCCCTGCAGATGAACTGCGTGATAGATAGTTAGTTACTTTAGTTTTTTTTAATTTATCAAACATTTTTTTAATTAAGTATTTTTGTTCAATTCTGATAGAATTTTCTTTTATACTGATAGAAAAAAGAAAATATTGATGTCCTAATTCTTCATCTCAAGATCACGTCAAATTAACAAAGCTTTTGACGTGAAACAGCTTTTATCAAATTTAAATAACCACGGTTTTTCAAAATTCAGAAAGCCATTCCTTTTATTGAAAAATATCATACCTTCATTAATGCACTGGTGCTCATATTCTTCACAAAAATGATTATGGTGACAGATTTAATAATTTAGAAGCACTAGAAATTAAAAAAAAAGCTATATTCATATTAATCAGTTAAATTTGTCCAGTAGTCCAATAGTAGGTATATTTTCTGTAAACTAAAGAAAAAAATATTTTTCTTTAATCACCTTCTTAGTCGACGTTTCGCCTCTTTCATTTTACATTGTCTGTCTCTTTTCCTTTGTTGTAAATTTAAAAGTTATTTTATTGTTTTCTCACTGTTCTTGTATTTTTATTTTACATTGTGTTCTCCTTCTGTATATATATATATAACCGCACACTTTGTATTTGTTTACTTTAATTTTGTATTCTGATGATGCTGCTAAAACCAATCGGTTATAAACATCAAAACGAAATCTGACATTTTATACAAAGTTATTAATTCATTTTCATTAAATGTAATCAATGAATAAAACTAACAATTTAAACGGTTTCTCATTTTATTTTTTCCAGAGTCTCTCCGAATGTATCCACCGTTGCCATTTATCTTCAGAAAATGCAACAAAGACTACCAAATAGCTGGGACACAGACCGTGATTGAAAAAAATACACTAGTGTTAATTTCAGCCATTGGAATCCACAGGGATCCAGAAATTTACCCAGATCCTTTGAGATTTGATCCTGACAGATTCAGTCCAGAGAACGTAGGAAATAGACATCAGTACGCTCATATCCCATTCGGCGAAGGACCGAGAATATGCATAGGTTTGTAAAATACCTATTTATTCCAATTTTAATTATTAATAATATTAACTATCTCCCAAGTATAATTTTTACACAACGGAAATGAATTCGATAATTTTCAAACCCAAATCATTTATTTCTTTCTCTTGACTTAAAACTAATTTGTAACCCTCCTTTTATTGGGCCAGATATTTGTTCTCAGCCTCAATAAATATTTCATATATTATGAATGTATCAACATGAATACCTTCCCATAGTTGATGTCATTTAAAAAAATGGAATACTAGGTCCGTTCAACATGTGTTCAGCATAATCATTTTCCACGGAAATCAATGGAGCATGAAATTGGTCCACCGTTTGGGCGATGAATATTTTCATTGGCATGCTTGCATTTTATTAATTTTTCCAGTTAAATTTTGTTTTTTTTATGAATGACTTAATTAAACATTGCTTTTTTTTGTAACAGGTAGCAGGTTCGGCATATTGCAGGTGAAAATAGCGCTCTTTGAAGTTCTCCGCAATTTCCGCGTGGACTTGGTCAAAGATTACTCCAAACCCGTTGAGTTCGACCCTAAAGCCTTTTTACTTCACACCGAGGGAGATATGTTGCTAAGACTTACTCGAAGATCTGATTAAATCAAGAGAATTTATTAATGATTCCGCCTTGTCGACCGTGCCAAACAACGCGGAGGTGAATATTGAGATAAGTTTTTTATTATGATGTTTCACAATCTAACGATACACCATCACAACATATTTATAATATGTGACCAAAGCCGAAACACATAAACTACTATTTACGTATTTCATTATAATAAAACAAGTTTAAAAATACATACTGATGTTCTGAATTAAAATTTTATAAAATATGTTAGAAAATGAAGCTCTGTTGTTTATTCCATAACCAGTTCCTTAATCATTAAGTCGAGTGGTACCGTACACACAACTTGTGTGCTTGAAAAAGTTTCTTGGTATCTTATTTTATCAGTTTGGGTTTATTGAAAGCGTATTGTAAACATGTTAAAATACACGTGTCTGAGTTGTACGAATGTGCTTTTGTTTCTTTCATTTGTATTTGTGTTGTTTTATCTCTGGGTAAAATATGTGTACGGTTATTGGAAACGCCGAGGAGTCTACAGCCCTCCTGTTACATTCTTAATTGGACATTTGGGACCGGTATTTTGGCTTCGAGAGTCGATAGGTATCCGTTTCATGAACTTATACCATCAAACCAAGGAGCATGAATACGTTGGAATTCATCTTGCATTGAAGAGGACTCTATTGATCAACGACTTAAACATGGCTAAAATTATTCTCCAGAAAGCCCATGACCACTTTAACAGCCACGGAGTAAAGAGAGATAAAGTAACAGATCCTCTTGGAGAGCATCTGTTCAATTTGGATGGAGAAGAATGGAAAAGGATTCGAGTAAAGTTAACTCCTACATTCACTTCGAGTAAAATGAAATTGATGTTTGAAACCATGCTCACTTGCTCGGATGAAATGATCACGCACATCAATGAAGCTGTTGAGTTAAGTCAAGCCGTTGATATAAAAGAAGTTATGGCCAAATTCGGAACTGATGTCATTGGATCTTGCGCTTTTGGGATTCAAACCAACAGTTTTAAATATCCCGATGCGGAATTTAGAAGGATGGGCAAAAAGGTATTTGCTCCGGTTTTCACCAAAATTCTGACGGATCTTTGGACGATGTTGGCTCCATCGACCGTGCCTAATAAACTCGTGGACCTCCACAATAAGGAGCTGACTGAGTTTTTCACAAAATGTGTTAAGGAAACAGTTGCACACAGGGAGGCAAACAATATAAAAAAGGACGATTTCCTTCAACTACTCATTGACATGAAGAATTCAGACGAGAAATCAGGTAAATAAGAATAAAATATTTTTTATTATTATATTATTATTTTCTCTTTAAATACCACCACTTCAGCTTTAATTTGTTTCGGTTATCGCAGATTCATAAATAACACTTCTAAATAAACCGAGAATTTAATATTGTTTTAAATTTTAAATAAAAGTAACTTTTTTTTTTATACCGCTTTATAAGATACATATACCAACCGGTTTCGGCTCTAACTGAACCTTCTTCAGGGTTGAACAAATATGTTATATATATCTACCTGAACCTTTTTCAGGGCTGAACAAATATGTTATATTTATATATATATATATATATATATATATATATAACATATTTTACCTACCGAAACCGGTTGGTATATGTATCTAATAAAGTGGTGTCAAAACAAAGTTGCTTTTATTTAGTGAGTGCTTCATGTCAAAGTTGAATATTGTTTTCATGGTGCTGTTAATTGAAAACGATAGACGATAATGTATATTTGGTTTAATATTATGAGAGTTCGACCCAAAGTATTTCTAATTAAAGTATACAGATAACACTACCAGACTCTTTGTTGCCTAATGAAGTATAGTGTTACATGTCTTTAATTTAGAATTAATAAAGTTATTAGAATATCCCCTGAAATTGCCGGACTTGGGACCCATTGTTCTTTTGCTATTTATTTTAAAATAAAAAAAACTTCACAATTAATTTTCGTCAAGCTATCACTTCAAGCATCACCTCTTCCACTCTACGCTACACCCTGGACCATTGTTTCTTCCCATCCTTGGATAACCTGACCTAGCATCTCCCGGATAGGCACATTATAGAGACGACATAGCGGCTACTGCACGACTGACTGACCTTCGCTTATATACAGTTTATGTGTGGGACAGACGTCTCGTTCAAATACTACAAATTAATTATCTCACCAATTTAGTAACACATATAAAAAATATTCGATTGTAAACTTATCTCTGTACGCATAATAATGTACTTATAATCTAAAAAAAACATTCAAACGTTTTATTTTTCCGCATGAGAGTCAACAGAAACAACGATTAGCAATGTATTGTTTACTTATTAACTTTTAGGTATTTATTATTACTATATTATTATTTTAGTTATAATTATTTTCATTGTTTGGCATTGGATCTTGCGCTTTTGGAATTGAAACCAACAGCTTCAAATATCTCGATACAGAATTTAGAAGCATGGGCAAAAAGGTATTTCCTCCGGTTTTCAGCAAAACTCTAATGGATTCTTGGACGATATTGGCTCCATCAACTGAACCTAATAAACTTGTGGACCTTCATAATAAGGAGCTGACTGAGTTTTTTGCAAAGTGTGTTAGGGAAAAAAGAACGATTTTCTTCAACCGCCCATTGATATGAAGAATTCAGACGAGAAATCAGGTAAAGAAGAATATAACACTTAAAATTATTATTTTCTTTTGAATACTACCACTTTAGTTTAGACTTAAAGGAGTTTGAATTTTTTTCAGTTATTGCAACATTATGTACACAATCACACATAAAAATTGTAAATAAACCTTAAGTTAATTATTAAATGCTTTTTTCATGGTACTCTTTTTGAAAACGAAAAACAATAAATTATGTTTAAATACATTTAGTTTAAGATTACGAGAGTTCGGCCCAATTTATTTACATATAAAGTATACAGATAGAACGACCAGACTCTTTTTTGCTAATGCAGTATATACATACGAGTATGTCTTAAATTTAGGATCAAGATACTTATTAGAATATGCCCCAAAATTGGGAGATTTTCTAATAATTATCCTCTGGGCTTGGGACCTATTATTCTTCTGCTATTTATTTTTGCCTGTGCTTAGTAAAAATGTGGGGAACACGCAGTTTAAGGGAAACGAAAAGTAGTACATTAAACTTAGCAAAAATACACCGTCCTGCTCCAGTATTTATTAAGGTCTTAAACGATAACAATATTTTTTTACGCAGCAAGAAATCAAGCCCGCTATCTTCCGACCCATAAAAAATATTAGGAGACTAAAAATACATATTATGTAAACATAACTGAGTGTACACTTATTTTTGTATATTTAATGCCGTAAGTAAAAACTACATCGCAACGCGTTAGAGTTGTAAGGTTATAAAGTTATAAGCCTTGTTTGGAGCCCCTACTTGTATTCATATGATAATTTTTAGGAAAAAATGGCAAGAGTACCCTAAGTCTTGCTATTCTGCTTAATGGTAGATTCACACCAACGTCCGGATCCGCTCAGTGACGATATTGTTCCGCATGAGAGCTTATTGATATGGTATGAATATCAATCAAGGAGTATGTGCCAAGACAAAGTTGTGTGGCAGTATATCTTTCTGCCCACCCTTGTGATATTTAACTACTTAGTTAGTTAAATAATTATTTTGAAGTGTAAAAATACTTACATCGCAGAATTTTTTTTTAAACCATTTTTTTATCACTAAATAATATTTTTAATAATTAATAATTAATAAAAATATCATTTAGTGATAAAAAAAGGTTTTTAATTAAAAAAATCTGCGATGTAAGTATTTTTACACTTCAAAATAATTATTTAGCTAACTAAGTAGTTAAATAATAATAATAAAAATAACAGTGAACTTATATTGCGCAGTTTTGTGATATTTCACTTCAAGTGCTCTCCATGCTAAATTAATTATGCTAATAAGATTTACTAACAAGGAAAAAATAAAACATTATATGTATACAAATTAAAACTATCTAAAATCATGATCGTTATCATAAATCACGAGAGAAAAGGTTGAGATATGGGTATAACAGTGTATGTGTACATTAACAGATTGAAAAACAATTTACCAGGAGCTAAGGGTATAAAATTTCAGATGAAACATTTGAATTCATATTAACAGATTTGTCAAATCAAAGAAAAGAAAATATGATTGAGGATAGTTAATGTGTTCGCACTTAAAACATTAATATTCAAGTATTATAAGTAAACGATTCTAAAAATGCAAACAGTGTAAATATAACAAATATCACAAGGGTGGGCAGAAAGATATACTGCCACACAACTTTGTCTTGGCACATACTCTTTGATTGATATTCATACCATATCAATAAGCTCTCATGCGGAACAATATCGTTACTGAGCGGATCCGGACGTTGGTGTGAATCTACCATTACTTGGTTGGAAAAAAGCGGTCATTCATCCTATTCCCAAAAAGGGTGACCGCTCCAACCCGGCCCACTACCGCCCCATAGCGATCACATCGATTTTATCCAAGGTGAGGGAATGTGTGGTCAACGACAAGCTGCTCACATACCTCGAGGAGAACAAAATAATTAATGACCGTCAATACGGATTTCGGCAAAACCGGTCCTGCGGTGATCTTCTCGCGTATGTGACGTATGTTTTAGGGCGGTGCTTGGAATGTTTCGGTGAGACCCAAACGGTTGCACTGGACATTTCTAAAGCCTTTGACCGGGTTCGGCACCGAGGACTTGACAAACTGCCATCTTACGAACTTCCCGCATCCTTGTGTACGTGGATTGCCGATTTTTTGAGGGAGAGGTCAATTCAGACGGTTGTTGACGGTATCACCTCTTCCTCACCCGCACCCAATATTTGTACACGGTTGACATTTAATACATGAGAACGGGTCGCTTTTACGACTCGTTCTTATATTCAACAACTCGACTATGGAACGATTTGTCGGCCTCTGTGTTTCCTCCCTCCTTCAACAGGGGTCTCTTCAAGACCCAAGTTCACTCCTTCCTGTCCTCAAAGAGACCCTCCATACAGCATCCTCAAAGATGACATCGGCCCTGAGGGAGATTTTTTCCCTCAAGACCTCTTGTGTGGAGTTATTGTAAAAAAAACTTAGCAAACACGGCTTAAGCTATTAATTTCAAGCCACGTTTCGATTCTCTAGAAGGTTTTAAAATCAATAAATGTTTATAAGGGTAAGGTTCTTCATATTGTTAAAATATTTACTAATTGCAATCAAAACCGAATTTAACATATTTGAGAACATATCGTATAGATACGTAAGCTGTAATATTTTTTTTCAATAGCTATTTTTGCAATGTTTACTAAATACCTTAATTTATAGTACTCCAAAGCTAACAGTCCATAATATAGTGCTAGTACCGACCTTGATGTATGGCAGTGAGGCATGGGACTGGCAAAGGTAGGATGGAAGTAGACTGAATGCTGTGAAAATGAGATCCCTGAGGCGTATGTGCGTTGAAGCATGTATGACCGTGTTTAAAATGTAGATATCCGGAAAGAATGCAAGAGTGATGTAAGCGTAATGAATAGGACTAAGAAAGGGACGCTTAGATGGTTTGGGCATGTAGAGCAAATTAGCGAAGAAAGGATATTGAAAAAAATATATGATGCAAAAGTGAATTGAATAAGTCAGGGACGTTCGAGGAAGACATGGCACGATCAAGTGAATCAAATACTTGAATCGAACCACGTGAAGAGTCAGAATAACAGAAGAGTACGTATGAGACGATGTATGAATGTAAATGAAGCAAGGAGTGTGCCAAGACAGAGTTGTATGGCGGTCCATCCTCTCAGCCTACCCCTGCGGGAAAACAGCGTGATGCTTAGTTAGGTTAAGTTATCTTTTGCTGATAATGTGTTACACAAATTAAGATTAGGTAAAATTTCAAAAAAAAGTATGCCTGTAAAATAAAATGATTTCTCAAAGAGGTTATTGGTCACATAACGGACTTGTGTAAAGTTTATCAATCACTATTTTGCCAAAAGAAATATATAATCATCGATTTTAAATATTCTTCGAACTATCTTTTCTTGCAGGAAATCACCTGACTCTGGACGAAATAGTACCACAAGTGTTCATATTCTTCGTCGCTGGTTTCGAAACGTCTTCAACAACAGCCACTTACGCTTTTCTAGAGCTGGCCAAGCACCAGGACATCCAGGATAAAGCACTAGCCCAGATCGACAGAGCCACGAAAGAAAACGACGGGAAGATAACATACGAGATGATCAACCAAATGTCATTTCTGACGCAGATCGTCAACGGTAATATATTTATATTTATAAAACATAAGTAATAACGAATTTATAAAAAACTAAGTTTATGTAATATATATTAAACGAATATGCATAATAGTCTAGACAACCTTAAGTGACCAGTTAAGGCACCGGGGCTCCATCGAAGCCAGAGTAAAGTTAGCCTCTCATAAGTTGGGCGTGTTGTACAGGGCCTGCAGATACTTCAATAGTACACAACCGCTGACCTTGTACAAATCGCAAGTACGCCCCACTGTTGAATTTGGCAGCCACCTCTGGTCTGGAGCCCCTAAATACCTGAAAAAACCCTTGACTCTGTGCAGAAACGGGCGGCCCGTTTGATAGTATCTTAACAAACGGATTGCAAACTTTGGAGCACAGACGTCAGGTGGGAATGCTGTCCTTGTTCTAGAGGTATTTCAATGGAAGATGCTCCGAGGAACTTGCGTCATTGATCCCTTCGGCACCGGTGCATAGTCGGGAAACTCGCCAAACGCACGCCCAACATTTGTACACGGTTGACATTCAATACATGAGAACGGGTCGCTTTTACGACTCGTTCTAATGTTCAACAGCTCGGCTATGAAACGATTTGCCGGCCTCTGTGTTTCCTCCCTCCTTCAACATGGGCCTCTTCAAGACCCAAGTTCACTCCTTCCTTTCCTCAAAAAAACCCTCCACACAGCATCCCCAAAGATGACATAGGCCCTGAGGGAAATTGTTTTTCTCAAGGCCTCCTGTGTGGAGTTATTAAAAAAAAAAAATCTTTTTAAATAACTGTGTTTATTATATGTATATATTGTTTTCAATGTATCGACCTCTTGTTCAAATATATTAATCATTGTACCTATACCTTTATAAACCTTACACGTTTATCCTTTTTCGTTGTGGTTATTATTCTAAGCTATGCTTAAATTAAGATTATTATTTTTATATTATATTTCCCAGAGTCTCTCAGGATGTATCCACCGTTGCCATTCATCTTCAGAAAATGCAACAAAGACTACCAAATAGCTGGGACACAGACCGTGATTGAAAAAAATACACTAGTAATAATTTCAGCCATTGGAATCCACAGAGATCCAGAAATTTACCCAGATCCTTTGAGATTTGATCCTGACAGATTCAGTCCAGAGAACGTAGGAAATAGACATCAGTACGCTCATATCCCATTCGGCGAAGGACCGAGAATATGCATAGGTTTGTACAGTACCTATTTATTTCAATTTTAATTATTAATAATATTAAAGAGCAATTATCATATACAACTCCATTATTGCTCCACATTTTTATTACTGTTCAACGATTCTTTTCTTGTGTAACGACAAAGAACAAAACAGGTTTCAAATTCTCCAAAATAGAGCAATGAGAATTATACTTGGGCGAAATAAATACCCAAAAGTAGCTAAAATGTCAGAGGAACTAAATTGGCTGACATTAAACACATTGATATTTATACATAAAATGAAAAACAACTTGTTACCAGAGTATTTTTCTGACAAAATTATCTACAATGTTGATATTCACAAGTATAATACAAGGGCATGCAAAGAAATTAGACTACCAGAAAAGAATAAAGCCAACACCCAAAACAGCTTACTATAAAAAAAAATGAAATCGTATAATGCGCTGCCGGAAACCATCAAAATTATGCCTATCAATAAATTTAAAAAAGCCTGTAAAAATTATTTGAAATGCATGTAAACCAAAATAATAAGTAGTGTTTAAGTTAAAATATTATTAGTCAAAAAGAAAATGAAATAATTAGATACTTGTAAACTTAAATGTACAAAGTAACTAATATAAAATAAAATAAATAAAAATAAATAAAACTATCTCCCAACTATAATTATTACATAACAGACACGAGTTCGATACTTTTAAAACTTAAATCAATTATTTCTCTCTTTCGACTTAAAACCGATTTCTCCTTTGATCGGGACAGATATCTGTTCTCTGCTCCAATAACTATGTTTCTATCGAAACGATTACCTTCCCATTGTTGATGTCATTTCAAAAATGGAATACAAGGTCCGTTCAATATGTGTTGAAAATAATAAAGTATGAGAATTGTTCACAGATGGATAATATTTTCATTCGCATGCTTGCATTTATCTCATACACGAATATCGTGTGTCCAGTTGATTTATGTTCATTTTATGATTGACTTAATTAGACACTGTTTTTTTGTTAACAGGAAGCAGGTTCGGCATGTTGCAGGTGAAAATAGCGCTCTTTGAGGTCCTCCGCAATTTCCGCGTGGACTTGGTCAAAGATTACTCCGAACCCATTCAGTTCGACCCCAAAGCCTTTTTACTTCTCACAGAAGGAGAATTGTTGTTGAGACTTACTCGCAGATCGGGTTGAATCATGACAACTTACTTACTTTCTCACAATTGCTTAGTTTCTCACAAAAATATGTTACAATGATTGGGCTTTTTATATTGTGTACCTTTTTGTCTCTATTTGTGTTTCATGCATTTGTTTGTCTATTTAGAATCGATTGAGATTTAAAAAAAATATGTGATGTATCTTTTGTATTTGTAATTTATTTTTTTACAAGTGTACACTAACTTAGTTTCTATAACTGGGTTGTTCTCACGTAAGTGAAAACATCTATTTAAACCCAGTATAAATAAATAATTCATTGTGGAATAAGATACATAGGATATAATAGCAAAAAAAAATGTGGAACGATTTATAATTCTTTTTAGATATCTTAAGAGTCAAAGTCTATATCAAAGTCGTCAAATTGAAAGATTTTTTATAATTTCTTATTTTGAAACTCTTGATTCGTGATAAAATTACATTCAAATGATTTAATAAGACCATTTTTTTAACTTTAATTTACTGTTTTTTATTAAGACTGAATTCGTTTCACCTTGTAACGGGCAACTGCAGATTGGCCCAATTTGATGTGAATCTATGTTGTATATATTATATATTTATGTCCGGAATGGACGTTATTGGCTTTATACAATGTTACTAGCTCTTTTCTAATAATATTAAATTGTGTTTTTTAAATAAGTACATGTTTTATGAATTTGCCCCATATTTTTTTTCTCACCTTCTTTCTTGTTAGTCAATGAATAATATAATATAAAACAGCAGAAATTTTCGTTCATTCTTACCACTTGACCATGCAGGCCGTCAAAATAAATATATTTATTTTTAAATGACCTGAAAATATTTGAAAAACTCCTACTACCATCATAATATGTGGAAAATGTTGCTTGTGCAATGATAGATGACTCAGCTATTAGATGAATGTATTACCATAAAAAGAGTCGATTTACTATAAAATATAAACAAGTAAAACGTATAATTTAAAATAAACCGCTAGTTACTGTTTATTGCATTTTTAAACACCGATGTTAACTGCTTTACTTAGTATCATATAAAAATATTATTTTCATGTCCTAACGACTAGATGTTTCATTAATTTAAATTCTACCGTGAGAGTATTGAAAAATATTAAAAGAGGGACGCTTAGATGGTTTCGATATATGGAAAAAGAAATCTGGGACATGGCACAATCTAGTTAATAAAATGCCATGCGACCGGAGAGTTTGCTTGAAACACTGCATGAATGCGAATGATACATGGACTGCGAATAATAATAATAATAATAAAAGGTTTATTCACGAGCTCATGCATGAGTAGTGCAATGCAATACCTTCCATAGTTGATAATAATACATAGTAATATAAATAATAACATAAAAGTTCTTGTGTCGGACGTACATGGTCCACAATAATGTGTAGTCGATAAACTAGACTTAAGATTGTTTATATTATTGTTCATGGGGAAATATTATGTAGGCAAATTCCACCCGCGGCTCGTTACGTCGCAATGACGCAAAGAGATAGCTCTTCGGGCTGGGACACCCTCGAGTAGGGAGAATTCCAACGCGATGACGGGTCCGAGCGCGGACCGACGCCGACCGCGCCTGGCAAGGCGAGAACCGATCCACGCGGGTGAAATTGACCTGTCTAGCTTTATCGCGAGAGCCGGGTCAATCACACGGCCAAATAAATTATACCATCGTGATGACTCGACTCTCGGCTACACACTCATTATAGAATTAAGTATGTAAATGTTAGGATAAGTTAGTTATTAAGCATCAATCCCCAAAAAACCGGGCATTATTTATAATTTGAATATTTGTACTTCTTTTGTGAATCTAATAAAAATGATAGAGGGGCGAAATAAAGTTGAGGTGAAAGCTGGTGGAAAGGAAAAGGGGATAGGTTGCTAAAATCTATCCCACAAAATTGCCAGCGACCCGGAAAGAGAGAGAAAGGGGGAAACAAAATTCCCCCATACAAATCTCCCAAATCCGTGGTCGCGCTCTGGAGCGCAATATTAATTGCGCAAAAACCAGAGGAAGGCAGATCACAAGCATCCTCCGCCAGCATCACTTCACCTTGACTTTTCTTCGCCCTGACATCGCCTTCAACTTGACTTCTGACTTCTCATTGACCATCACCTGCCCCCCTGGACCGCCTGACTACACCTCTCTCTGGACCAGACCCGCAGCGCAGCATCTTCACTTGAAAGCCGAGGCCCTACAAGTTGACCCCGTCGTCTCCCTTACAACGAGACCGACTGCTTGGAGCACTTCACAGATTGGGACCGCTACCTTATTACAGTTTATTTGTGTGCCCTGTTACGTCGGGTACAGTTCTAATACACAGAATAATAATAATAAAGAAAAATAAACATAAATTAAAAAAAATATAAAATATTAAATTGAAATAGTAATGGAGGATATTAGGTCTCTTTTTTGCAAAACGCCATCAAGAGGGAGTCCATCCTGGCAGGGTTACGATTGATGGGGCTAATGTCTTACTTTCCACGTGCTAAAAAGGGCACGGATCCCGCTGTGGGATTCAAACTCGATCCATCCAAACGCTGGCTGAATAAGTTGTTCTTCTTAGTAGTGAATGTCATTTTAATCGAGCGTGCTTCAAGGTGGTCTCCGCATCATCTGCATCCATCGCTCGTTGAGAGGAGAGCTGAGCCATTCAGATGCAGCCGTGACAATGACGTTGTTAGAATTCCGTGTCCTGCCCCAGAAGCTGGCAGTCGGTGGCGAAGTAGGGCGGGAATGAGTGCACCCTTACTTTGGTGAACATTGTGGAGGCACTGCAGAATCTTGGAAGTTGCAGAAGTTGCCTATAGGCATTGTTGTAGCAAACCCTCAGATCCATTACGCTGTTGGGTATTGTGTTCACAGCTCAGATGTATATAGGGCAGTGCAGTACGTCATAAAAATAATACTTAAGATAAAATAAAAGCTGTAATACATACAATAATAAAGAAAGAAAAAAAAATAAAAAAAAAAAATAAAAAAAAATATTATGATTCATGAATGCGAATGATGCATAGAGTGTGTGCCAATTCAGAGTATGTGGCGGTTCTCATCACGGCTTGACGATGATAAACATAATAACTAACTATTTGACTTATTTAGTCAAATTTATTCTGACAAAATATAATATTTTAAAGCGATTATTTGTTTTTATGACATTCAGATAAAATTGACACTAAAAATTGTCTTTTGATTAAATCTAAAATATCCAGACACATTAAGCCGCTTCAAGGCTGTCTTCTACATAAAATAAAATTATCATTAGCCCACCAATATCATTGATTTGTCCCGTAAACGGAGTATTAAAATACGTACGAATTCTTCTCTGAATATCACAACACTTTAAATGGACATTATCAATAATGCAATATAAGTTGATGTCTGACAAACAAAGTTAAAAAACAGGCAAGGCCGGCTTGAGGTTGCCGAACCTCGGTGTTGCTCGTTATTTAGGACTGCCCGTTTATAAAGTTTAGATTTATGTTGTTAATTTTTTTTATTTTATTTTTTATTTTTAATAGTTTTTCATAGATAATACCTGATAAATATAACATATACGATAACTGCTCCCAACCGTCTGAAACCAGTGATACTATGGCATCCCTAATTGGGGTATGTTATGAGGCTGAAGGTAGTGGGGAGGGGAAGGAGATGTGGAAGAGGAGGGTTGGGAAGTACCTGGCTATTCAGATCTGGTCACCAAACACAGCTGAAGCCATTTAAAGCAACGTTTCGATTCTGAATGGTGGTCTTTCACCATTCTGAAACGTGTCGCAAATATATTTTTATTATTTTATATGAATTAAATGTGTCATGGCACATATATATTAAATAAAAGCTATTGGCGCATGACCCTTGAACCCGCGACCTTTTGATTCGTATTCGAGAGTCTTATCAATCGACAATGGAGGCCGTCAAGATTAGTAATAAATATGAAATTATAACTTTGTATTTGATTTTAATTTTATTTATTTTTTTATGACCGATTGGTTTTAGCCTAAGCATCATCACATTACAAAATTAAACTTATCAAAAACATAAACAGTGTGTGGTTATATATACTCATACACACAGAGGGAAGACATGATATAAAATAATAAAAAAGAGAACAGTAAGAAAACAAAAGATTAATATTTAATTTTTAGGTTTTTTACTTTTATTTAAACAATAATAATTATTATTTTAATTTTTAAAAAACAGTTTTTAGTTAAAAGCTCTGCGATGTAATTATTTTTACGCGTGACAGCTGTTTCGCCTTCTGAGGGCATTATCAAACTGTCCATGCATTAAAATGGAGTTCTACAAAATAAACTTTAAAACCATAAATAGATTAATATTTAAATTATAACAAAGGAACAGAGAGAAAGATAATGAATTAAAAAAAGGCAAAACGTCAACTGAGAACGTGATAAAAGAATAATGAGAAATTTTATGAGTTTACGGGAAATATCACAAAGGTGGGCAGAAGGATATACTGCCATACAAATTTGTCTTGGCACATACTCCTTGATTGATATTCATACCATATCAATAAGTTTTCTTGCGGAACAATATCGGCACTGAGTGGAACCGGACGTCGTGTGAATCAGGCTTTACACTACTAAATAAAAATACGGAAGCAAAATCTGGAGTGATAGAGTGTAAGTTTTTCATATATCTAATGGCACTCGTAACGACAGATTCGGTAAATATACCTAGATCAATTTTTGAAGCTACTCACTATTGGGTGTCACTGCAGTTTCAGCTATCGGTAACTGGCGAAAAACCATTTATTTATCCAGTTATTTTTGGAACCGGTTTTGGGTGCCAGAAAAGTTCCACGAAGAAGACTTATATATTAAAAAATCATGTTTATATTAAAAAGAAAAGATTCCCAAAGAAGTGAGGGGCTGTTAGCGACATTTTGGGAATGGAAAAAACTGGAGCCGATTCCTCGCCACAAAAATAACATAAGAGAAAAAGAACTGAACTGTGGAACCGGTTCCTTGTTTCTCGCCAAATACTGGTTTTCGACGAATTTCTCGCCAAAAAGAACCGCAACTGCACTTTTCCAGAGAAAAGCATTATAAGGATATTCGCCATTTTTATTTGCGAAAAATAAGAACCGGTTGTAAAAATAAACGGTTCCTCGAAAAAATAATATCGACGGTTCCAGTGACCGGCTTGGCACCGGTTCCTTTTAACCGGGACAGGAATATCGACCATCTCTAGGCGGCAGTAGTATGAAAAGCCGCGGCGCGTGGAGATGGAGGCGGGCGTAGCTGCTTCGTACAATTGCATACATCGTTCCCACACACACGTTGGTGTGCCTACAATAAGGAAATTGAGTGAAAAATATTATGACTTTTAAAAATATGTCCATCTAGATCAAAAAGACGCTGATTCTGAATATATATATATATATATATATATATATATATATATATATATATATATATATATATATATAAATTTTCATATTATTATTCTTAGAATTAATAAATGCTTCTTGAAAATTGGTTAAAATGCCATAAAAATAAAAACGCTTCATGATTAGTCGAACGAACTCCTACGACAAATGTACCGTTTACGTACGATGTAAAGCCGCCTTCATGGCGTTACACTATTTTTTACGTAAAACTTTATTTCTTGGAATGATGATAAATTGCAGTGATATTTGTATTTATACACATCAGTACGATGCAATAGTAATACGTATTATCTCATGACATTTTATAAGGTTTCGCTAAATTAAAAGCGGTGAAATTGAAGATAACAAAAACAAACAAAATACGCGACTGACAACTGGATAACGACAGTTTGCGATGTCAAAGATAAATACCGTGTAAAGCTGGATTCACACCAACGTCCGGATCCGCTCAGTGACGATATTTTTCCGCATGAGAGCTTATTGATATGGAATGACTATCAATAAAGTAGTATGTGCCAGGACAAAGTTATGTGGCAGTATATCCTCTCTGCCCACCCTTGTGATATTTAACTACTTAGTTAGTTAAATCATTATTTTGATGTGTAAAAATACTTACATCGCAGATTTTTTTTTATTAAAAACCATTTTTTTAACTGACTAATATTTGTAATTATTAATAGTTATTAAAAATATTATTTAGTGATAAAAAAATGGTTTTAAAAAAAAAAAAATCTGCGATGTAAGCATTTTTACACTTCAAAATAATTATTTAACTAACTAAGTAGTTAAATATCACAAGGGTGGGCAGAAGGATATACTGCCACACAACTTTATCTTGGCACATACTCCTTGATTGATATTCATACCATATAAATAAGCTCTCATGCGAAACAATATCGTCACTGAGCGGATCCGGACGTTGGTGTGAATCCAGCTTGATGCCCTTCTGACGGTACGGAAGATGTCACGCACCCCCCCTCCCGCTCCCTACCTCTGAGATATTCCCGTTGGCGGCGGCGTTTAAAAAATTAGAACTTTGAGAATTAATTTAACTATGAAAACGAACTTTAAAAATTTTTTTAAAAAATACCGGTGGAAGGTGGATATTGATATTTGAAAAAAAAAATGGACTAAAATTCTTCATTGCACTTTCACTGTACAAACTATCGACATTTACTTCTGAATTCGGATATTTTTAACAACACCTAATTCGATTGACAATATTGATTCACTTTGATTGAAAGAACCTCCACGGCCGAAGCGCGCTTGATTCGTTGTCAGTGTCACCTATTTGGAGACAAGGCAACTAGAAAAAATGCCGTAATAATCTAAAAATAACAGAACGCCGAAACTACGTGTCATTCTATTAAAAATGACCTAACTGATTGCAAAATAATGAATAAATATGAATTTTGCGTAGTCTTTGTTTGCTGTTGTGAGATCTAATACAAGGTCATTTTAGAAAATACACGCTCAAACCAAACATTTCAAAAGGCTACGACGCAAAATAATTTATTGCAGGTCTATGTAATTCTAACAAAATCTCGATGAGATAAAAAATATATACTGTTGCTGGAAAGGCAAAAGGACTTAAGCGACACTTTGGTCAAAATTGAGTGAAATGTGAAGTTTTTTCTCTTGTTTGATTCTGAAGAATTTTCTGTCCCTTCAGCCATCTTTTTTATTTTATTTTTTATAGTAAATACTGTACGAGAGTGCCAACTGCGAGGCTATATTGTAAACCCTGCTATTTTGTAACGCGTAAGTCTGACAGCGTCTTCATGGTTCTGCCGGTGGGGAGGAGTATTTTGCTCCTGAACAAAATCTCTTCCGATATCGACTTATTTTATGTCAGTGAGGAGAGATTCAGAAATGAAATCCTATTGATTCTTGAAAGAGTTTCTCCTTATTGACCTGATCATCACCACTGCTTGAAATATAATTTTTTTAAATTTTATTTTTCTTGCGTGTCAATATGGTACTTTAATTTATATTAATTTTGTAAAAATTAAATCTTATTTCTTATATGCGTTAAATTAAAAAGTTTGTAATCTATAAAGTTAAATACAGAAATTATAATTATTATTATTATTAACTGCTCCCAACCTTCTAGAGCCAGTCAGACTAAAGCATCCCCAATTGGGGTATGTTGTGAGGCTGAAGGTAGTGGGGAGGGGAATGAAATGGGGAAGAGAAAGGTTGGGAAGTACCTGACTATTCAGATCTGAACATGAAACATGGCTTAAAGGTATTTCGAGCAACGTTTTGATTTTGAATGGTGGTCTTTCACCAGGGCGATACATAGAGTATCCACCACTCTGAAATATATTCACCATTTTTTTTAAGACTTTTTTTTAGCTTTTTGTCGCTTCAAAAATAAATAATTACCAAAAATCTATTGCATTTGTAGCTTGGATGTTTTTGACAGATATAAATCTCGTATTTATATGTGGGAAAACATCTAAAACTCGATTTTTGCAAATTGTAGGTTGGACGCTATCTGCATAGCTACGTCCAATTATACTGCATTATCACTCTGCGCCTAAGAACAGGAGTGGCCAACTTAAGTGAGCCTCGCAGTTAAATTAACTAAAACTGATGCACCTGTGACTAATGCTGAGCAGGGTTCCTTATAGAATCAGTTTGAAAAAAAAAACTGTTATATAAAGATTAATTTATGTTTACGACCATGAATCCTGTCTATTTAATATTTTCGGTGCCACAGATGCCAATCTCCTGAACTGTTATTCAATGTATTGTTGGTTTACACGTAATTGTGACGAGTCACCGTGACATAACAATACGGCGGTGAATATAGAAATACGTTTTTTTATAGAGATAAGTGGTCAGTTCCTCACTCATTCAGTCAATTGGTGCCAAACACACAACTTGTGCGCTCGGATAAGTTTGTCGGTACGTTTTTGTATCCATTTAAGTTTATTTATTGCAATTATGTTTAAGTTCACGTGTCCTAGTTGTACTAACGCGCTTTTGTTTATTTCATTCGCGTTTGTGTTGTTTTATCTCTGGGTAAAATACGAGTACGGTTATTGGAAACGCCGAGGAGTCTACAGTCCTCCTGCGACATTCTTAATTGGAAATTTAGGACCTGTAGCTCGGATCCAAGAGTCGGTAGGAGTCCGTCTCATGAATTTATACAATCAAACCAAGGAGCACAAATACGTTGGTGTTCACTTTACACTAAAGAGGACTCTGTTGATCAACGATTTAAATATGGCTAAAACTATTCTCCAGAAAGACCATGACCACTTCAACAGCCATGGAACAAAAAGAGACAAAGCCACAGATCCTCTTGGAGAGCATCTCTTCAATTTGGATGGAGAAGAATGGAAAAGGATTCGAGTAAAGTTAACTCCTACTTTCACTTCGAGTAAAATGAAATTTATGTTTGAAACCATGCTCACTTGCTCGGATGAAATGATCACGCACATCATTGAAGCTGTTGAATCAAGTCAAGCGGTTGATATGAAAGAAATCATAGCCAAATTCGGAACTGATGTCATTGGATCTTGCGCTTTTGGAATTCAAACCAACAGCTTTAAATATCCCGATGCAGAATTTAGACAGATGGGCAAAAAGGTATTTGCTGCGACTGCGACCAAGATTGTGACGGATCTTTGGACGATTTTGTCTCCATCCACCGTTCCCAATAAACTTGTAGAGTTGGATAATAAAGAGCTCACGGCTTTTTTCACCAAATGTGTAACGGAAACAATAGCGCAAAGGGAGGAAAACAATATAAAAAAGAACGATTTCCTGCAGCTTCTCATTGACATGAAAAATTCGGACCAAAATTCAGGTAAGGTGAAGAAATTTATGTTTCCTTAATTTCAAAATAAAATTGTTGAAAAAATCTTTTCCGTAAAGGGGGTAATAAATTGCTAAGAGTGACTTTGCTTTTGTCACAAAACGAATCGACAAATATTGTTCATTTTGTACTATTTTATGTTAGCGATCCGTCGAGAAGTCAATAGTTCAAGTTCGTGCTATTTATTTATATCACAACGATATCAATAAAACAGTTATTTATCAGTGACGGCCTTCATGGTCGAGTGGTAAGACGCTCGACCACGAATCCAGAGGTCACGGGCTTGAACCCGGCGTGCGGAAATAAATTTTATTTAATTAATATGTGTCATAACAAATTTAATTGAGAAAAAATAAAATATAGTTTATTTACGGCACGTTCCAGAGTGGTAGATACTATAAGTATCTCCCTGGTGAAAGACCACCATTGAGAATTGAAACGTTGCTTGAAATGGCTTTGGCCGTGTTTGGTGACGAGATCTGAATAGTTAGGTACTTCCCAACCTTCCCTTTCCTCATATTCTTCCTCTCCCCACTACTTTCAGCCTCACAACCTACCCCTATTGGGGATGTCATAGTCTCACTGTCTCTAGACGGTTGGGAGCAGGTGAGACTCTTGTGCCGTATTCACGTAAAAAAAATAAATTTAACAAACAATGTAAAAGATGAATGATGTTATGATTAAATACCAATCACATCTTGATAGGAATAATCGAGCTTGTTTGTGCACTAATCTGTGAATATTTAATGACAATTTATTGATTCGTTGCAGAAGTACCTACAAACATCGATAGATGTAATCTTTTCGTGTGCCATTGATTAACGATTTCTTAAGCGATCAGGATATAGGAGGGGAAGGAAAAAAGGGGCAATAGAACGTCAAGGCATTATATGAATAAAGCTGAAATAATTTCTAGCAATGTTGGGATTTCAAAAGCCGTTTTTTCTCACAGGACGATGTAAAAAGAATATAATATCTTTCAGCCAAGAACGAAAATTCTAATCCCGAAGCCAAGAAACTGGATATTATCAGAATTCATTACAAATGCAACATTATTGCTCTAACTTACTTCTACTGACTATTTATTTACGTACGCCAACTAATTTATCGCCAGATTTA
Source organism: Drusus annulatus (assembly GCA_022651775.1). Classification (NCBI taxonomy): domain Eukaryota; kingdom Metazoa; phylum Arthropoda; class Insecta; order Trichoptera; family Limnephilidae; genus Drusus; species Drusus annulatus. The sequence goes on along the minus strand of JAGWCC010000517.1, from coordinate 84,538 downwards.
AATACATTTGTTTACTTATTTTAGTACTTCACCCACTTACTGATAGTTCGAAATTCAAATATGATTCCATCACCTTTATCTTATCATTCCGTTCACATATTTTATTTGCCTGTATAAATATGATCTAATTTATCTGTTTGAATTGCACTTGAAACTTGAAAAACTTTTCACATATAAATAATAATCAGAAAAGTCATATGAAGATATGTTTTTAAAGATTCAACTTCACCCAAAACAAGATTGCAAAAATTATTTACGGCTTTCACCAATTTTCTTTTATTTATAATTTTTCCAGGAAATCACTTGACTCTAGAGGAAATAGTGCCACAAGTGTTTATCTTCTTTGCCGCTGGTTTCGAAACCTCTTCAACGGCAGCCACTTACGCCTTTCTGGAGTTAGCGAAGCACCAGGACATCCAGAAAAAAGCCAGGGAACAGATTGATAAGGCCTTGGAAGAAAATGATGGGAAGATCACATATGAGATGATTAATCAAATGTCATACCTGACGCAGATTGTTAACGGTAACATCTTTGGTTTTTTTTCCCGTCCAATATTTTTTGGGTGCTTTTTTCAATGAGGTAGTTTTCCGTTCAAACATTCTTCAATCTTTTCATCTAATATTTATTAAAACATATATATACGGTCAAAGTATTATCATTTTTATTTTATTAAAATAACCGAAAATTTTAGGCTTTGATTTTTTTTGATCATGTTGTAAAAACACGATTTAATGCAATAGTGACACATCGTTTCAAAAAAATGATAAAATTCTATTTCTTCGATCTGATTTTTATAACAAAGTTATAAGTTTAGTATTGTGCGAAAATTAAAAGCTTTTTGAAATCGGAAAAAAACATTTAACATAAAGCGAAAACTCTTCAAATTTGCGAATCTGTCATAAGCTTTTAAGAGTCACTTAAGATAAAAGTTTGGTCAGATGCCTTATGGGTATTCTGTTTCCCAAATAAGTTCAAATCGACTCACCTGGATCTTCGCAATAAATCATTTTCCTAGAATGTGAAACAGGTATCAGGCGTAAAGTAAATCATTTAATATAACAAAGAGTGTTAATGGTTGTGTTCTTTTGATTTCCAGAATCTCTCAGGATGTACCCACCGCTACCGTTTCTCTTCAGAAAATGCAACAAAAACTTCGAAATAGCCGGAACAGAGACTGTGATTGAAAAAAATACCCTGGTGCTTATTTCAATTCTCGGAATCCACAGGGATCCAGAAATATACCCAGATCCTTTAAAATTCGATCCTGACAGATTTAGCGCAGAAAATATTGGGAAAAGACACCAGTATTCTCATATTCCGTTCGGCGAAGGACCAAGGGTTTGTATAGGTGTGTACTTTAAATTAAATTTAAACCTATGACTATCTACCGCACATATCTTGTTATAATGCGAATTCACTTATTTAAAAAAAATTATTACCTCTAACAATCAACTGATCTCAATTTTCTTTCTAAACTTTCTCATTTGTAAACTTTAAAGTACTTGAAACAAAGAATTTAAAAATCACAATTAACATCCTAATCGTCACCACAATCATCAGCTTTGCAAGCTTTCGAGAGTCTAGTCTTGCCGATCTCCTGCTGTCTCCTTTCAATGCATTTGAATGCGGTTTTCACCTAAACATTATCCAAACGCTCAAACTAAAAACTCTCAACACTTGGTCGTAGATTATTCGATACTCTTTCAGCTTTGCTAAATGTCCTGTCCAGCGGAGTCGTCCCACTTTTATACATTTTTTTTATTGACGATTCTTCAAACATTTCATCAAACTCACTGTCACATCTGGTTTGCCAGACATCAACATGATTGGTTTCAAAGTATAGGCTAAATATCTTTCTTTCAAAAGTTCACTAACTTCTTACTGACATGAAACTTATCTTCAACCCTATTTCCCTCTCTCCTGATATCTGAATTTTCCTTTCAATAATTCACATATAAGGTGAATAATTTTCGTTTTTTTTCGAAGGAAACAAAAACTTGGGGATGTGACATTATATGTTACAGTAATGTTATTTAGTTGATATAAAAGCCCTGACGAAGCTTGATATAAGCAAAACCTGGTTGGCGGTTAACTCAAATAAAGTGTTTTACAAAGTATTGTTTCGTTTATTATATAATGAATACTTATCTCTAAATACAAAGCAGAATTGATATTCGTTCCAAATTTTCACATTTGTAATACGGTTATACATGGTTTGACAAAAATATGCCTCAGGGATTTCATTTCTAAGGCATTGAATCTATTTTCATCCTTCCTCTACCAGTTTCACGCCTCATCGTCATACATCAGAGTATCAGCACTCCACTGTGGACTGCAAGGCTAGCTTCTTTTGACAAATTTTACTGGCAAATATCGCATCAAGTCCTCCGTTTCCTGCATTCACATTATTTCATTGTCCTTGTCAACCTTTCCTTCTCTAGTTAACATACCTTCCAAAAACACTTGCCCCAAGATTAAGCAGAACTTGTACAAAACCTGCTATCCAGCACAGATACACTTTTTATTTATTTATTGTAAAAAACATTGTTTATTATTTACAGGAAGTAGATTCGGCATAATGCAAGTCAAACTTGCACTTTTCACGATCCTCCGAAACTTCACTATCGACTTAACTGAAGATGCTTCCAAACCTGTAAAGTTCGACCCCAGAGTGTTAATGCTTCATACTGATGGAGAGATGTTGTTAAAACTTACTCGTAGATGTTGATCAAATAAAGATACATCATGTACCATTATTTAATTAAGTAAGATATCTAGATAATCTACGTATACCTAAAAAATGTGTTTTCAAATATTCATACCTCACACACAAAAGATTATTTTCATAATGTTATGTTTCATTCATGACATTTACATAAATGTAATTAAACTATATCTGTGATAATTTTTTAACACTAATATTATTAAAGCAAGCTGTGAAAAAAAAAAGAATTCACAGTGAACGCCATATCGTCGCCGGAAAGGCAAAAGGGCTGAAGCGCCATTTTGGTAAGTTTACACCAGAGCACTTTAAAGTTTTTCTTTGGTTTACAGCAAAAAATCATAAGTCTTGAGTACCTGGTTGGATTTAAAAATAAAGTTAACTCAGGTAACTCAATGCCCTCACTGAGTTACCCAAAGCGATGAAAAGCTAAAAAAGTTCGAAACTTGTGTCGCTTTAGTCAAGCCTTATCCTAAATGGTTAATATATTTTAGATGGCCGAAGGGCCACAAAAGTCTTCAGAATCAAACAAGAGTCAGAGCATTCGATGCTGAAAAGCAAACTGATCAAAACTGCATTTTCAACTTATTTTTGACCAGAGTGTCGCTTAAGCCTTTTTGCTTACGACGACTGGCTTTATTTATATATTTTTTTTCTAAGACTATTTTTAAGTAATCAGATATTCCAAGAGACATACCACAGCAACATTACGTCTTATTAATCTTATGAACGGATAATGAATACGTTATCTCCACTTCAAGGCTATCTTCTCAATTGGTAAATTAAGTAATTTAATCCACTTCTATCCAGTTTCAGTTGTATCTACAAGTAATTTCTTGGATTCGGCTGACCATTCTATCATTGGTATTGGTAGGATATATTAAATGTCATAAATGGGAGGAATTCTTCTCAGTATTTTAGCCACTATAATATTTATGAATCTAATGGTGGAGAATATGTTCTATTTTTTTTTAAATGTTACTCAATTATTTCTGGAAGATTTCTTGTTGGATTTTCTAGTGAATAATATCTGGGAGATAATATCTGGAAGATATAAAGCTGGTATTCTCTTTTTTATTAATTTGCGTATTCAGATAATTGAATTGAACTTTCAAAACAAAGATTCTTTAAGTAGAGTTTGGTAAGGTTAGATTAGGTTAGGTTAGGTTAGGTAAGGATAGGTTAGGTTAGGTTAGGTGAGGTTAAGTAAGGTGAGGTTAGGATAATTAGGTTGTTATTGAATGCTGTAATAAAAGGTTGACCAAGGCTACTGACGACCTTTAAGTAAACAAAGCAAAAAACATAAAATATTTCTATGAACTTCTTATCATATTAATAAATATAAACTCATTATATAAACACAATAATAAGTTTATAATAAATAATCATTGACAGACCGTATGCACGCTGGCGTTTTCAATTGAGTTATAGATAAATAGACCAAACACTGAATTAGGTAAGTTGCCAATTATGCTAATGGTAATCCTCAAACGATTGGTATTTATCATCAACGATGCCCCAAATGCTTGTCTCATGAACTGTGATATATAACACCTTTATTTAGCTTTTGAAAAAAAAAAAAACTGGAACTTATTACGTGTTTCGTTCGTTACAACTAGTAACGGTTCCGGTTCACAGAGCACAAGGCTTTAATTACAAACCAGTTACGGAGAAAAACGTTTATTTCTAATGATGTTGCTATCTAACTGTGCCATTAAACTCGGTCCGATATACATTTACTAATAAAAAAACAACCTCCTCGCGCAGATAGGCTGATTAACGTCCTCCGTGGTTGAGTGGTAAGACGCTCGACTACGAATTCAGAGGTTGCGTGTTCATTCTCCGCATTCGCAAATACATTATATTTAATCAATATGTGTCGTAACACAGTAAAAAAATGGTTTATTTGTGACACGTTTCAGAATGGTAGATACTCTTAGTGTCATCCTGGTAAAAGACTACCATTTAGAATTGAAACGTTGCTTGAAATGGTTTTATCCCTATTTGGTGACCAGATCTGAATAGCCAGGTACTTCCCAACCTTCTTCTTCCCTATCTCCTTTTCCGCCCCACTAACTTAAACCTCACAACATAACACGATTGGGGATGGACATAGTCTCACTGGTTCTAGACAGTTAGTAGGAGTTGGGACTCTTGTGCGGTATTCACAAATTCAAAATTGTTTGAAAAAGGCTGTCGTTAACATCTTAGTCAACTAAATTAGGTAAATATTAAGATTTTCATTACAACGTATATCGGAAATGGACATCAATTTAATTTATTATTTTAAGGTATCAGAGCTGCATTTTTGATTGGTCACAATTTAAAGCTTATGTTTACGAGTAAAATTTTAACGCCAATTTGGCCGTTAATATGGAGGGAGATGATAGGTTTGGTCGTAGTTATTAATATACACAAATAGCAGATAAAATTGAATTAGTTTTCAAACTATTAATTAAATCAAACTCATGACCTTTGCCAACTGTTTGTCATCTCCAAGAGTGTTTAGCCGCGGGCGTTTGATATAATTTAAGTTTCGGCGAATAATTATTATTCACGGACATGAAGGAAAATTAGTTCAAAACATCAGACACAAACAGACGGACGTACAAAAAGTGCTATATTAATAAGGCGCTGCATTACTCATTTGCAGTATCTGTATCAAAAGCAAGGCTTAAGATTTTCTATAATACAACTCAACAGGAAACTGTAAAAGCATTCTAGTTTACAAGATAAGATAAAATTTATGAAATCTGGTTTGAATATGTTTGATCGAAACTGTTTTTTTTTCTGGTGAAATATAAACATAGCTCTAACATATTTAAAGTGACTTAATAATATACACTGAGTATCGCGGTCATACTGTGAAATAAACGGGGCTGTATAAAAAAGTCATCAAAATATGAGGAAAACAAATCATTTAGTTTTTTTTCCCTCGAGAAACGCACTCAGCCCTAAAGCGTTAAGTTGGGTTGAAATTGAAATTTTATAATACAGGTTTGAGTTAGAACAGTAAAACGCTTTTATAGCAATGTAATTTATTTTAATTTTGACCAAGTATCTAAATAATATATACTATCGTTAAAAAAGCAAAAGGGCTGAATTGCCATTTTGGGAAGTTTACACCAGAGCACTTTAAACTTTATTTTGTTTTGCAATTAAATTCATAAGTCTTCAGTACCTTGTTGGATTTAAAAAAAAAGTTAACCCAGGTAATTCTATGCTCTCACTGAGTTACCTAAAGCGACAAAAAGCTAAACATGTCCTAAACTTGTGTCGCTTGAGTCCAGCTTTCTTCCGAATGGTAAATATATTTTACATAGCTAAAGAGCCACAAAAGTCTTTAGAATCAAATAAAAGTCTAAGTTTTCAATAAAAAAAAAAACTGATTTCAATTGCCAATTTTATTCATTTTTTAACCAAGGTGTCGCTTAAGCCTTTTTTTCCTTTACAGCGAAGATATTTTTAAGAATATTTCTATTTAATTGTGAATAATTACCAATGTTACTTTTGAAGTCATGATATATCGAAATTTTAAATGACCTCTCTTTTATTTAAAAAAAAAACCTAGGATCGAACTAGATGTATGCCATATTTTTTTTATTAAAATAAGGTCATTTAGTTTGGTAGAATATGTAAGCCATAAATCCAAAACAAAACTTTGAATTACACAAGCCTCAAATGCTTTCCTCTTAATGTAAAAAAAATCTGTAAGCTTTGTTTGACTTAGATTTTTGTGAATAATCCACCCTCCGAAATTTGCCGGTTTTAGCTGAAACTCAGTATAAACTAGACAATAATTAGTATGCTAATCAATTAAAATGATTAATTGTTGAACGCAAAACGTGACGGCTTTTTAAAACTAATATTCAATATTTTTTCTGACCAGTTTAAACTTAGTGCTAGATGGCAAGAACCAGTGGGACTACGTTTATACCTGTTTCGAGGAAAGTTTCGAGAGTGGGAAGGAAATGGGGAAGAGAAAGGTTAAAAAATAATTGGACTTTCAGAACTAGACACTAAAATTACCTAAAGTCATTAGCCACCTTTTAAATGTTGGTGTTTTCTCCTGGGTACAATAACACATTTTATAATTTTCTCCATAAAACAACAGCACCCTACAAATACTGCGTAAATTATCTTTCATAGGGCTCTTATCACTAAACAAATCTTTTGGGGATTCTGTGTAATCAGGGGCTGTCAAGTAACGCTTTATTATGGGGTAGAACATGATCGCTGATAGCCGTTAAGTCCAAGGCGAGATATTTAGTATTCTACACAAATGGGGAGGACTCGCATACACTGAATAGAAAATTTCTTTAATTGCATACACTGAATAAGAAAGACACATAGAAAAAAGTGTGATTCAGATTTGAAAGAAAATTGATATTGCCAATTCACCAATAATCTCTGGATTTCTTGGATCCAGAAGGTTCAATACATCGATTTCTGTTCTAAAAAGAAATTCGATATTTGAAAATGCTTGATTGATTGCACTCGACGTAAGGGAAGATTTTAATGACTCTTACACGCTCAAAATACTCTTCTATCGGTCTTCTATCTCTTCAGCGTACGCTTGCATTCTGCTAACTTCTAAATAGGTTTTTTAAAGAAATGCTAACATCGTGTTTGTCAATAATACATATTAGAAGACCCTTTCTAAAAGCTTATTTTTGGAAATACTTAATGTGATAAATCTATAAAAACATAAGCATAAAAACATGAAAATGCACACTAGTTGTATCAATACGCTTTGCCCGTGTTTCAAAACTCTTTTATCTCATTGAATAATTAAAAAGTATGTGGCAAAAAAGGGAAAAAAATGAACTTCTTACAGTAGGCTAAGAAGGAAATCTCTTCCCCATGACCTGAGGAACATATTTGTGGTGTTTGGTGTTTTTGAGGAAAATAAGTTTGTGAGATACTAATACTGTTGAACAGATGAACGAGTAGTAGATACTATCCGTTTTCATTTAGCGAATGTCAACCGCGTAAAAATGTTGGGCGCGGGTTTTGCGTATTTACCAAATGTGCACCGGTACTAAAGGATGCTGGTTCTTTAGAGCAGATGTTTTTTTAATACCTGAAGAACAAAGAAAGCATCCCTACCTGACGTTTGTCAGGTAGGAATGCTTTCATTTTTAGGAATGAGCAAAATACTGAAATCCTTTCGTTTAGATAGTAGGATCTATCAAACGAACCGCCCGTTATTTGCACAGTCTGAAAAGTGTTTTTCAGGTATTTTGGGGCTCCAGACCAGAGGTGGCTGCCAAAGTCAGCAAAGGACATATTAGACAGAAAAAGTTTTGCCACTTTCACGAGGCCGGTGATCTTTTACTACGGTTTTTACTGCTAAATACAAAACATTTTCTGTTTTAGTCAAAGTTAAGTTATTGAAAAGAATTGATTGAAAATATTCATATAGATAAATATTTAACTGCGATATAATTAAGTTAATAATACACCATGTAGATAAGATACAACTTGTAACACATAAAGTGCGTGAGTTAACGTGACACTACTTTAGTTACTAAGTACTTTATTTATTTAAGAAAGATCTCAAAAAAAACAGTTGTTCACCAAATAAATTAAGAGATGAATGATATAAAAAAAAATATTGTAGATATATGCATAGTGTAATAAAAGAAACCTAAGCATTTATTTACAGCCCACATTTAGACAAGGTATTATATATCCGAAGGAGTCATATGAGTAAAAACTGAAGTAGTGTGACGCTTTATATATGATATAATAACGCAAATAATGTGAGCAATGAAAAAAAATACAATATATAAGATATAAGAGAGGTTTACTCTTGTTCACATGTTATAAGATAATCGTTGAATTGGCAAATAAGAAAATGTGTGTAAAAAAATATTTTATTTAAAAGTATGTAGATCGTTTTCTATCTAACGGTCATCTATGTACGTACTTCAAGAGATAGTGACAGAACTCTATATATGTGATATAATATATCTAATATATCTAAGGTAGATACAGCTTCATTGAATGATTCCATCGCTTTATATATTGGCGTGTTTTTGTATGAGGAAGTTCTGACTTTCGGTGTGCTGCCTACATTTATATATACCATTCTTATAAGTTATTATATAAAATTTTATCAACACTGACAATTGATTTTTGTATATTGATGCAAAGCACTCAATGAAAACAATCAATTCAGTTTCTACTAAGTTTATTTTAAGTCCAAAAGTATTTACTTAAATCCAGACTTTATTCAGCAACTGCAGCAAATCCCTTGGACTCGCAAATATTCCACTGTCTTATGCATATCTAAGAATTTTTTATAAGATTCTGTTGACTTTTATGCTCTCGTTTGCATTCTCTACAGCGGTGATAATAAACACCCTTGCCTCACTAGTTTTTTTTCAAAACCACTTACCAAACTTGAAATTTTATGAAAACTTACCGAGTACCGCTTAACTAGTATATGATTCTTTTATAATACTCTTACAATGAAATTTCACATCCCAAAATTATTTGTCATTAAGTCTCTTCTGTTACGAAATTTCGTGTTTTAAAATAAATCAAAGAACATTTATGGCATAAAATAACGGATATTGCCTTTCTTAATGTAAACACAAGAGATCAAATCTAAGGCGTTCAGTTTGAAATATTGAGATCCCAAGCAGAGCTTTTTATAAGGGGAGATAAAATGCTTTGATCAAAATTTCTAAATGTAATAGCAGTGAGATATCGATACCGCTGTGACATTGGTGGAGAGTAAACTAAATAGGCCCTGCGCTACAATTCAAATCGAGCCAAAGAAATTAGGTGTTTTGTCTGCATATATTTCGAATATCTGACATAATATAGTAAAACAAATATAACTAGTCGCATTTTAGAGTAAGTGCCAGCCTTTCTCAACCCTATTTTCGATGTGATATGATATTCCTATGGAGGATTTTTTTTTTCAAATAATATTCCGTAAAACGAAGAATTTAATATTTTCGTGGAAAGCAATCACTTTGTGGTTTGACATATTTAAAGAAATTAAAAAATAACTTTATGTTAAACCACGGATATTAATTATTTTTTCAATTTTTTCTTTCAATTCATACTATTTGTCTCTTTCTATATGTTCCTTAATTATAATTTAAATCTTATTCTATTGTTTTCTCATTGTTCTGTTATTTTATTTTATATTTTATTCTCCCTTTGTCTGTACATATAACCGCACATTTTGTATTTTTTGTTTGGTTTAATTTTTACAATATTACATTTACAGGTAAAAGTACCCTAATGATGCGTTCACTAAGCGAAGCCGGTCGGTCATAGAAATTAAAATAATATCCGTGGTCTTATACAATGATATGACAATTACCTCGCAATGGGCAAATTTTTCAATAATTTTTTTTTGTATTTTAACATTGCTTATTTTATTCCCATTAATATTGCTTGAAATAAACTCCGGACAGTGAAGACTCTCGCAAAATACTTAAATAAATGTTTTATATGTATGGTGAGTAATAACAACGGCTAGTTATGCAACATTTTTGTTATTAATATTTCAAATCGATCGGTTCGCGATAAACATTTGTGGGAACTCCAAGTATATACTTGATACATATTAATGTGGTATTGTAACCATACAACCGTATAGTACCTATCATAATAATGACTTCAATACATCATATGCTGAGGAAATAAATTAAAATTATTCATATCAGTATTTCGCTTTGACTCAAGCTTCATCTGCAGCAGGCCCCACAGCTTGGAATAACCTCCCTTCACATTTGCGAAAGATTGACAGCTCAATTGAGTTCAGAGCAAAACTAAAGACTCATCTTTTTAAATTATCATACCCACTATAACGTAAATTTCCTTAACTAGAGTTTTGATCACTAAGTCCGAGTGCTATACATAGTTTATATATATAGTTAAATATTACTTACTTCACTTTTTTTCTACCCTACGTCCGACAGCACGGGCAACAACCATTATAAATATGTGCTAATTTTAATATGTTAGTTGTTAATCACTAGTTATAAGAATTAGGCATAAGTTAATATTAAGCCTTAGTTGTAATATTATGTTAATTAGGATGTAAAGCGCCCTTGAGGTGATATCTCTGTCACGAAAACGGCGCTATATAAATCAACCAATTATTATTATCAGGCCTCAATATTAACTAATTACAATTATACACGGATTCATAACTATATATAGTTATCACTTATTACACAACAGAGTGAGCTTATAAAATCGAAGAAAGACACCTATTATAGGAGAGGATAATATAGGACCTTGGAGTAACAATGTATGGAGAGAGAGCTATTTTTTTTTACCCAACCTATACAAACTTGCGATAAATCACTTTTTTTCGGGTTTTTACGTCGTACACCATGAGAAAGAAAGAGACAACAAAAATAACGCACCGGTTTCATGTACTGTAACGATGATCTTGATCTCCCGCGTCTCCAGGGACTCCGTCCACATGTTTTCATATGCGACTAAACTCGACACAGCGAAACGGTTTTTTAAGTTACGAGTATACGCTATATTTTTGTTTAAAACAATACTGTGAAAAAGTGGTTATACGAATAAACAAAAACATTGTGTCGACATGTGCTATGAATGGATGTTTAAATACCCTAGCTCTAGTCCTAGCCACGCCCAAGTCTGCCGAGTCCGGCAAAAATCATCAAGACTACACTGCCTTGGATAGGTACCACTCTATGTACTCTAAGTATAGGACCATATGACTTTTCTTTTGGTTATTACAAATAATATTCACGGCTTTCTTCATGCTGAGGGTTTCTAAAATCTTTCATATATTTCCTTTATTAGCATTTAACGTGCTAGTCTATGGGCTATTATTGAATGAGTGATAGGTTACGTTCATGAGAAGGTTGTTAATATTATGTTGATTTCGTGGAGAGAGTGTGGAGGGGGGAGGTGGGTGGTGGGTGGTGGTGAACGAATCCCTGGTTAGGTACATTCTTAATGTTTTTATTACAATAACCGGTTCCCCAGAAAAATAATATTTGGCATTTTAGTAACTGAGACAATGTAACCGGAACGGAAATATCAAAATATACTTCGACCGGTTAGTAGCTGAGTAGACAAACGCGTCAGATTCCCACCCGGGCGTCGTAATTTTTATTCCTCTGCTAACTTAATCCTCCATCATTGCACAATAAACATTTTCCGCTTATTATGATGGCAGAGTTTTTCAAAGATTGACAGATTATTCGTAGCCCGGGAATATTAGTCTTTCTTTTTAAGAAAATACAAACTATAGTTCTGGTGTAGTATCTACCTACATTGCTTAATGAATGATAATTGATAATAACTAACTAACTAACCAACCATCACGCCGTTTCCCCGCAGGGGTAGGCAGAGAGGACGGACCGCCATATAACTCTGTCTTGCCACACACTCCTTGCTTCATTTACATCCATACATCGTCTCATACATACTCTTCTGTTATTCTGACTCTTCACATGACCCGATTCAAGTATTTGATTTACTTGATCGTGCCATGTCTTTCTCGGGCGTCCTCGACTTCTTTTTCCATTCACTTTCGCATCATATATTCTTTTCACACTCCTTTCTTCGTTCATTCGCTCTACATGCCCAAACCATCTAAGCGTTCCTTTCTTGATCCTCTTTATTACGCTCACATCAGCCTTGCATTCTTTCCGGATATCCACATTTTTAATACGATCATACATGGTTTTACCGCACATACGTCTCAAAGATCTCATTTTCACAGCATTCAGTCTACTTTCATCCTTCCTCTGCCAGTTCCATGCCTCACTGCCATACATCAGGATTGGTATAAGCACTCCATTGTGGACTGCTAGCTTCGCTTTCTTGGACAATTTATTATTTGCGCCAACAGCGTTCAGTCCTCCATTAATGGAGTTTCCTGCATTCACCCTTCTTTCAATATCCTTATCAGCCTTTCCGTCTCTCGTAAACATACTTCCTAAATACACAAACTCATCCACTTGCTTCAGGTATTCATCATTCACAACTATATTGCACGCAGTTCTCGTACTCTCTCTTTCAAACACCATGAGCTTGGACTTACTTACATTCATCATCAACTCATTTTGCATACATACTTTGTTCATCCTAGACACGAGAAACTGTAGATCTTCCATACTGTCAGCAATCAGCACCACATCGTCCACATACAAATGATTTTTGATTTGATAATAATCTTTTTTAAATAATAAATAACTAAATTGAATTGAATAATAAGACGTTATTATGCAGAAAGCGTCCAACCCACAATATGCCAAAATCGATTTTGAGATGTTTTCTTGTAGATGAATTCGAGATTTCTATCTGCTGAAAACTTCTAGGTTCTCAATGCAATAGATTTTTTGGTAATTCAATTTTTACATACGCAAATTGCTTAAATTTACTTAAATTGAAGTTTGAAAATATTGAAATGGAGGATAACAAAGATAATACATTTTTTTAAAATATATACATTGATAGATTAAAAAAATACCTTTTTATAATACTTCTAAGAAAGAAAAAAATACAAATACAAAAGCGTACAAAAGATGTTTTCCTATATTTAAATACGAGATTAATATCTGCTTAAAACATCCAAGCTACAAATGCAATTGAGTTTTAGTAATTATTTATTTAACTAACGGACATGGTAACAGATATTTGACTTAATTTGAACTTTAAAAACATTATTAAATGAAGGATAACGTAAGAAATACAATATTATTAATAAACACATAAATAAATTATAAATAACCTATTTATAATAATGCTCACAAAGGAAAAATAAACACTGATATTCACTTTAAAAATTCCGATTACGCATATTAATGCTTTTGTATCGTCATGTTTTCAAACGTATTTTTCTCGGTTCACCTTTTTAGGGTTGGCTGCTTTCTGCATAACTACGTGCAATTGAGCCCGTTGAGATGTTAGAGAGGTTTAATTATCACCAACCTTCACCTGACCGAATTTTGTACACTTTTCATACGAAAAGGGCCAATCTAGTATGGTGAATTCCTCTGCGTTCTATCGGCTTTTGAATGAAAATGCATATTTTAATTTTTGGCCGAAGGATTTATATTCGACGATGATTTATTCATGTTATTTGTGGCGCCTTTTTTGGCGATGTTATATTGTGGAGAACGCAATAAAATAATCCTTTGAAAATAAACAAAATTGTGTCGTTAATTTATTCTCAAATTTTGATATTCTATTAAGACCCACATGAATAAACAATAGATTTCGAATTTGAATAAATATCAAAAATACAAAAAGTGGTTTTGAAACCGATTGTAAGTCTGTTTTTTTTTTTAAATGAGGGCGTGAGTTTGTCAACGGTTACGGGAAAAAAAATGTTACTTTTTTTCGTAAATAAAATTCCATTGATCTGTACTGATAATTACACCTGTTTTAGGCATTTAAAAAAAAATTTTCACAGTGAAATTTCACAAGAGTCTCAACTGTTCCCAACCATCTGGAGTCAGTGGGCCTATGGCATCCCCAATCAAGGTATATTGTGAGGCTAAAGGGAGTAGGGATGGGAAGGAGATGGGAAGGAGAAGGTTGGGAAGTGCCTGGATATTCAGATTTGGTCATCAAATATGGCTAAACCCATTTAAAATTTTAAAACTTTCTACCAAAACTTTCACTTGACCTTGGCTTTGATGTTGAATCATCTTGAATGTTCTTTTTAATATATATTTTGTCCTATTTTTATCATTGCTTCATTCAAATCTTATGTATGTGCTGTTATTTCTCTGTTGCTCTCTTTTCACATTTCGTGTTGTGTATTTTTTGTAATTGGACAATAGTCCGTTTGCTTATAAATAAATTAATATGTTACGATACATATTAATTGCAAAAAAATATTTGCGGACGTTGGGTTTGAACTCGCGACCTCTGGATTCGTAGTCGAGCGCCTTACCACTCGACCACAGAGGCCGTCAAAACCTGTTTTAGCACCTTAACACCTGTTTTAGCGAATGCTCGTTACCTCTCAGTTAAAAATTAAATGTCATCTACATTGTCATGGTGTTAATACAGAAAAAATAAGGATGTTTTTTTTTATAGATGTTTCGTGTTATGTAGCAATATTAAAACAATAATACGTCAAAGTTTGATTCATACGATTTTCAAATAAAACTGATATTGCCATTTTACGTAAGACCTTCTGACTTTCCAGAGGTTTCAGACAATCTAATGAGATAAATGATCTATTTAGGAAAAAAAACGATATTTGATCAATTACACCAGTAATATAGAAAAAATAGCAGACACGCTCACATCACAAATATATTGGTTTATATATTCAGTGTGTAAAAACCAGCCATAAAATGATCTTAAATAACATTTAATAATTGAAATTATTATATGTTTAAAAAAATATTTTCAACAACTTACTTACCTAATAAAGTACCTACCTATAATGTATTTTTAGCAGATATTGAAATGGGTGGATAAAAGCAACCAATCATAAGTAAACCCACGCGCTGGTTTTACCTATTTGGGATTTTTCGTTATATTTACATTATACATAAGTATACTCGTATTTGATTATTTTTTTGTTATGCATTATTATTTCTAATTTTGCTATTTTTTCTCTATGTTGTGTTTTTTTTCTTTTAACTTAGTCATAAAAAAAGTTATTTTTGTACTTTTCTTTTTTAAAAACGTGTGTAACAAAAAAAAATAAAAATATTTCGTATATATATACATTTATTCTTGGTAAGTCAAGTTATATCCCGTGATTGCTTATGGGTAACAACTAGTTTGTTAAAAATATATTTTATTCACTTCAAATCATTTTAATAGTTCACAAAGTTGATTAGTTTATTCTAGTCCCCTATAGAAAACTACCTGAAGGCAAACTACGTCTCCCGATCGTCGCTTTTACGGGCGGTTAAAGTCTCGCATCGGTTAAACCTTCAAAGTAATTCTTCATTTACGTGAAAACGGCTCTACGTTATTAGTTTTGCCAATTAAAAAGGTAATTATTCGAGTACTTTGATCCCTACGCTAGAAAGGATGCAGCATTAAAATCAATACGAGTATTCATATTTTGGGTTTGTAGTTTGGATGAGTTTTTTGTTGAATATAACAAAATGGCGGCCCATGAAATACATCGTTTTACAGTGTAATCGAACCAACAATTTAAGTTGAGACGCCAAAGGAAGATATGGTACAATCAAGTCTATCAATAGTTAGTTATTAAATGAAAGCATTAGCACCTCCCCTCTTGGCATTTGGCTATCATGAGCCCAATGTTGACTTAGCAGATAACAGCTGACCATTCAGTAGGTTGTTTGCTATTTAGTAATCATTCGTGCTTACCATTCAGAAAAGTTATTAAACTTTATTTGACATAATAAATAAGCAAATGAAAATTCTTCAAATAAAGCCCTAGTATAAAAACAGCCTGCAAATCAAGTTCTCTGTTAGATTCAAAGTTTTGAATATTGGGAGAAATCTTCCTTCATGATGTCTCTAACTAAATAACTTACCATAACGCCAATTTTGCAAGGGTAAACAGCGGAGATAACCGTTTTGTAACTTTATTTTGGCATACATTCTTCATTCATATTCATACATCGACTCAAACATACATTTCTGTTAATCTGACTCTTGAAATGACTCGACTTAAGTACACAATTCATTTGATCTTGCCATGTATTTTTTTAATGCTATATTAAGTGAAAGACCACCATCCAAAATCGAATCGTTGCTTGAAGTGACTTTAGTAGTGTTATTCACCAAATCTGAATAATCAGGTCCTACCCAAACTTTATCTTACAAATATTCTTCACCTCCACACTTCCTCCAGTCATACAATACCCCGATTTGGGATGCCTAGTCCCACTGGCTCCGGACAGTTGAGACTGTCGTGCAGTATATATAAAAAAACAAAGGTTTTAATAGAAATAAAAGGTAAGTAGTTACTACAAGTAGATCGATAAATACAAAAAAATAATATATCTAACGGTCTATTTTCCCAATATGCATATTTCTCTATGGCTCCTTAATCACTGGATAATTGTAATTAATGAAGAGATATCCCTGTGACTATGGTGGTTACGAGGTTTATTAAAAGCCTCAAATAATTTTTTTGCGGAAAACACAGCATAAATAGCACTTTTCAGTCTAATTTTATTATGGACTTATTTCGATGAATCGATAATAATATTAAATTAAATTATTAAATTTATTTAACTAACTTAATTTATTTAATGTGTGTGCTTTCTCAAATGAATGCAAACAAATAATAGTTTAAAAAAAACAGTTTTTGATTCGCAGGCTCCAGACATTTGACGTAGACACTGAGGCGCCACTTGTAAAGTTTTACAAATATGGAGAGGAAAGTACCATGGTGGATTATTCAGGAAAAAAATATTCACCATAGAAACATTTATTTTGAAAACGAGATAAAAGCGAGTTTTGAAATGGATAGAGAAGTATTTTTGATAATATATCATTCCTCTCATGTCCCAGCACTGAACTTGTTCCTGAGCTTGCAAATGACTAAATGATTCAAAGTCCATATTCGCCTGTTCACATGTAAGCTCCATGAACAAGATCAAAGCCTTAGAAATGTTTCTGTTCAGAAAATTGCTGAATTTAGCACACACAGCACATTTTTATCATTAAGTCTAATGTTGAAAAACGAAACCTTAATAAATTAATTTATTAAGGTTTCCGAAGAAATGCCTTTTTAGTTTAATACTATGCCAATCCCGATATTTAAAAAAATCACAAACTCAAAGCTCAGCACCCACATTGGCGCTAAATGTCACTATGTAGCATTCTTATACAAGCAATACTGCACAGGATTTAATTGATAATTCTACACGGGCAGTTCGGAAAATGTCTGAGTTTTCTAGTGAATAAAAATTTAAGCCGTAATCTTTTATATTTAACGAAAAACATACTAAAATATCAGTAAAAAGGGAGTTTGAAAACCAGCGCAGCCATTTTCGAACGTTTTACCTAAAGTTCCAGTCTGAATTTTATAAAGAATTTGAAAGACAACAGTTAAAAAATGGTTTTCTTTAAAAACCTTAAACGTTTCCCAAACTACCTCTATAGAATTAATAGATAAATCATTTGTAGTATTGCTTGTATTGGAAAGCCAAAAAGTGTATATTTTTAGGTGCTGACCCTAAGGACATTTTTTAAAATTATACGTTGTTATTTTGCTTTTATAATTTTTTGTTAATGTTTGTTGAAATATTTGCTTTGGAAGATTTTTATCAGTAATCATGGTGGAGGTTTTATTTAAACCAGGGATACAATTATATCATTTTCATGGTAGCCAATGTGATATGTCCCATTGAGTTTTCTATTTCGAGGTGTTAGGCTTTTGGCGTAACTATTGTGCTATTGATATACCCGACAACGTAACTCTTAATGCCTTATCCCCACACTTAACGAATACGTAGTTAGACGTTCTCAAGACGGAAACACAGTGTTCAGGGAAGTCATTATCCATTGTGAGAGGAAACTCGTGCGAGGGGTTTGATTTTATCTGTGATTTAAGAAATATGTATTACGTTACAATAGTCATCACTTATGATCAACATAAGATTTAGTCAAATATGATTTGGGCCATTAAAAACACACTATAATTAACTCATAGAAACATACATGATGAAGATATATATGGAATACATAAAATCAATCATCAAACTGTGAAAAACAGATTTTTTCCCTTTTTTCAGGTGTATGGTCGAATTAAAATCTACAAAATCATTATTTAAAATTATTCTTATGTTAATTTATTGAAAGGATTATTATTTTCTGGATGAAATCAGGTGTTTGTCATATTTTTTTTGTACTATAAAAGTTCATGGGGGCTTTACATAACAATTGTGTATAGCGTGAATTATCAATAGTAAAATAAATGGTAAATACTGAAACAGGTAATTCATGAGGCAATCGAGTGAATCAAATACTTTGCAATGAGTCAAGCCATGTCAAGAAAGCAGAATATAATGTGAATGAAGAAAGGAGTGCGTACCAAGACAGAGTTGTGTTGAGGTTTATCCTCTCTTAGTTAGTGAAACAAGATAATCAAAAAATAGTTAAATAAGGAAGGAAATATAAAGAAAACAATTTATAAATATTGAAAATGAAAGGAAATATTAAAAAAAAGTAAATAAAGTTTTAAGAGATATAAGAACTCATTATATAATGTCGTTAGCTCATACATGTCTAACATTAGAGAACGTTTTTATTATTATTACTATTTTGAAGTACATGATTGACTGCATGGTAGCCGAAATAATAGACAAAACGGTAAAGAAGACAGTAGATATTTAAATAGGCAATAGATTTGATGAACCATATAAAATAAGTTTTTAGAAATGAAGAAGGGTCTAAGATGTAAGG
Organism: Drusus annulatus; assembly: GCA_022651775.1. NCBI lineage: Eukaryota > Metazoa > Arthropoda > Insecta > Trichoptera > Limnephilidae > Drusus > Drusus annulatus. Next base: position 65,438 of record JAGWCC010000517.1, on the reverse strand, counting down.
TTATTCAAGTCTAATGATGATTTAATAATACCAAATCTTTAATTTTATTCAACTATTTTTTATTAAGACCTGCCGGTTTCACCTTATGACGAGCATCTTCAGACTGGTTAAAAGTTGGTATTATTAAATCATTGAAATGTAGCTCCACCACGAGTGGACAGTTTCAAAATTAGAAATAATATTAAGTCTTATGTATTGTTTTATAGTAAAAAATAGCAACAATACAATTATTTATCCGGCTATGGAGTCAGTGCAGAGAAGAGTTGTTGACAAAATTACAAAATAAATATCGTTAGTAGGTACCTACTGTGAATATTAAAATGTATGTATTCGAAGCACGTGTCGTTTCGTTGGTATGACAGTAAATAATATTTTTTTAAGGATTTTTTAATTGAACTCCTGATGAATTCAATATGTGATGAACTAATTCAACAAAATTTTTCAAAAAATTTTTTAAAAGAAGAACATTTTGGAAAAGAAAACATGTTTTTAAAAACACCATTAAATTGATACCAACTGGTTTAGGACAAAACATCATAAGGTCAGAGTCTTGTACTTAATATTGTCCCGACGAAGGCACGGGTTAATCCGAAAATATTAAAGATTTTTAACTTAAGCATGTCGAATCCCTATGAAGTACAAGGTAAATTGACATGTTGTTACATTTCAATGTTGGACAAAATATGTTGATAAACTTGTTTTAAATATGCAAGGGTCTCAAGAATTTCTAAAAAGACTACATTTTTAATATAAAACAGTATTTTTTAAAGAAATGGAAGAAAAACTTTATATTAGACCAGCGATATTATTTATTTTTTTGTGACCGACCGGTTTCGCTTAGCCCAAGCATCATCAGGGTACAAAATCAAACTAAACAAAAAGTACAAAGTGTGCGGTTATATATACATACAGAGAGAGAACAAAATAAAATAATAAACAATCAGAAAACAAAAAAAAACAAATCATTTTGTACCCTGATGATACTTAGGCTAAGCAAAAACAGTCGGCCATAAAAATTAAAATAATATCCGTGGTCTTGTACAAAGTTATTTTCTTTAAATATGTCGAACCACAAAGTGATTGTTTTCTACGAAGAAATAATATTTTTATCCTCTATAACGTGATTTGATCAAATATAAAGTAACCTGCATAACATCTAGACTTATCATAACTTGGTTTTGTGATTTCAAAGTTTACCAATATTATTCTAATACGTGTGTTTTCAATACCAATTTTAAAACAGTGACAGTGGGATAGTAAAATCTACGCAACGGAAAAATGGTGGCTCAAAATCAATTCAATTATTTTCGCCGCGATTAAATTTATATGTGAAAGGGTTTGAAAGCAGTGAATTTGTGACTGTAGTCCGCTGAAATATGTTCCAGTTTGCCCATTGTCCGCAGTTCAGCCACTCGCCTTCCCTTTATTTAGTTGCCATAAATCCCGCTGACGCACGCTTCCTGAAATTGGAGCCACATGAAAACTGAATATTAAAGTAGACCGATAAATAATCTAGCGGGCTTTACTGTTTTGTGGAAGTGATTAAAAGAGACATTATGCTTTTATACAGGTTTTAAAATGTTTTCAAGTTAATTAGAGAAAAAATTAAAAATTAATTCAAGGGTTAGACACCGTTGTATTTTAATTAATATCAGTACTTGTAGATACAAGCCAGTTTTTTTTAGCCTTTTATATTTTTTCTTTCTTTTTGTTTTTTCTTTATAAAAAAAAAAGACGAAAATAACCTGACAATATTTCATTTTCTTCTACCGTAAGCGGAAAATATTGTGCAATAATGGAATAGGTGATTGAACTCGTGACGTCTGGGTAGGAACCCGACGCTTTAAACAACTCGGCCATCTTACCGCTTTAATTATGATATTTTTGTAAAATAATAATAACAGCATTTTAAATCAGCGGAACAAAGCGGTGGATGCAATACTCTGTCTGCCATATAAATAATAATACGTATGAGTTAAATGAAAAACAATAAAAGAGATAACATAAAATAAAAACAATAATAAAAATAAAAAAGTAAAAAAAATAAAACTTTAAGAAAATAACATAAAATAATAGTATAAGAGCATTTGAAATTACATAAATAAATAATAATACAAAAGAGAAAATGACTTTTACGGCGGATGGAGGAAAATTCTCCACCTGTGATGTAGAGCGCAATGTGCCACTGGGCGGCAGCCTGGATCATACAGATATTATATTAAGTACACCTATTATCATAGTTGAAAGCTGCTACATTTAAAAGTCTCAGGCAATTTAAATTATTTTCAACTAGGGGTTGATAAGTTCTAAATCTTTGAAAGAATGAAAAAGGTGGTCGAAATTATATCGTTTCTCAAAATAACACTTTATTCTAATGTAATTTTTGGTTTCATTTCCAATATGCTTAGACAAAAAATCATATTTTATCGAAATAGTTTGGTATTATATCAGATCAATTCATAATACGAAAAATACATTCCAATGACGCATCACTTAACGAAAATAAAAATAAACCTACTGAAGACGATCTCTCATCCAACTCCAGTGATTTTTCAAATGATCAAACTTGAAAACTAGTCCATTCCGACAGAACCTTCTCCAAGGAAGACAAAACATAAAGCTGGATCGGTGTGTTCGGAATTTCTCAAGGACCGGGTATGGGACGTCGGCCATTAGGACACAAAAACAATGGCGGCTTCCGGATAGGAATTGACACCCCGAAGGACCGAGAGTAATCAGCAAGATAAATAATTGTGATTAATAGTAGGCTTCTGGATTTTATGACTGAATATGTAAGGCGAAGGACCCTTCGAGATAAAAAGGGCTTTACAACTTAACTTCAACATAGAAATCAAAGGATTTTGGTCGCTCTATTGAAAAGTTTTTATTTATTGTCGGAAAACATAAATTTACTTTGTTAAATATAACATGTAAAAATAAACTGGAGTATTTTTTTGCGATCGTTTGAAGAGAAACAAAATGACGTTTGATCAAGGATTTTTTTTTGTCTAGTGCAGGTAATAAAAAAAAAACATTATATTCGAACAGAGGGCAAGTTTTTTGAACTTTCAAAATAGAAAATTTTTGAATATGTTACACTATTTAAATATAATACAAAAAAACTTATTCCTAAATTAATTATTATCTACGAGTACGAGTATATACGAGTACAAATACAACCGAAAAAATCTGGTTTAGTTTTTTTGTGATTTCGAACGAGAAGTGGAAATATATTAATGTTCAAAAACCACCACGTAGTCTAAATGCTTCAGATGATATTAATTTCATAAAAACGTATTCCGTGTCTGTGAAAAAGTGTTTGTTTAACGTATATATCAAGACTTGAAGTAAGAATATAATGGAGAGAGAGCTAAATATTTTTACCCAACCTATCCAAATTTACGATAAATCACTTTCTTCGTGTTTTTACGTCGTAAACCATGAGAGAAAAAGAGACAAAACAAGTTGTCACATAATATCGCACCAATTTTAGGTACGTATCCATGTTTTTTCGGTGACTCTGCCCCCTACGTTTTGTTATGCGACATAACTCAATGGTTTTTGAGGTTATATACTATATTTAGTTGATAACAATACTGTGAAAAAGTGGTTATACAAATAAATAAAACATTATGTCGACATGTGCTATGAATGGATGTAAAAAGGTGTGTCCGTGAAAACTCTAGCCACGCCCGAGTCAGGAAAAAATCAACAATCATTAATTCACTGTTTCACAAAGCCATCCCTCCTGGTATATTATTGCTCTGAGTATAAAAACTTTAAATATAAAATAGCACAGTGGCGCACTCTCAAAATTAAATACAGGAGCGAGCTGAAAACTTCTTCTATAGAGTCAGTGAATATGTCTTCTATAATGTCTCTCTTGAGACGATCGGAGACATCAATAATGACAGTAAACTAGATTAGATGGGGATGCAAACACCTCACGGGACACTGGTGTAACAATTTAACGAATTTAATACTGATACAACTAGATGGGCTTAAAAATATAAATTTAAAAAAGATGACTATAAACAAAAATATAACATTATAAAAGTCGCACACAATTGTTTGTTAAAACAATTGAACAAAGTCTAAATAAAATAAATGCTGATGCAACCGGGAAACTTTCACAATGACAACAAGAGACACAAGAAACTAGATTTAACAGAACAGCCTGCAAGAAAATTCAATATATCTATTTTCAATAAGAGGATTATTTCAAGCTCACGAGTTTCAATTATATAGGTTTGATAACTCTTCCGCGAACAACACCTGGAATAGGGTAGTTAAAAAAAATGATGAATTGAGATTAAATTTAACAAGTTAAATTGACTATAACGTTGTGTAAATTGGCGTTGCATGCAAATATAGCCCGGTGTCAGGCGCGAGTACTTTGCTTTGATCATATCATCCAAGTCCACAGTTCCACAGTATGTGAGCTTAATGAGCTAACACCCTAACGATGCATATTTTCAAACAGGTTTACTGAAGTTTTAATGAAGTTTCGCCTGCGCGCTGAAAGCATCCAATGACACGCTGTTTTATTTACATTGCAAAATTTAATGGGAAATTGCGAATCTTCATGCCATTTTGCATTCGTATGCAATTCAAATTAAATAAGTTTTGAAAGGAATTTAGTGCGAATAAGATATTTCACTGAAATTAAGTTTATTCGTTTAAATAAAATTGTGATAAAATGAGAATGGCATAAAAAGTGTAAAATTATAGGTTTGTGGTATCGCGATCAGGTTCAACAAAAAAAAAACAAAAAAAATACAAAATTTGTAGGCACAATTGTGTGCTTTAATAAATTACCATCGGGCATGTAAACAAATGTTTGTAAATATGTTATTTTTAAGAATATTTTCTATTGAAAATCACCGAAAAATTACAGTATGTTATGTGCAAGTGAACTTAACATCACGCCGTTTTACCGCAGGAATATGCAGAGAGAACGGATCGCCATACAACTCTGTCTTGGCATACACTCCTTGCTTTATTCACATACATACATCGTCTCATACATACTCTTTTGTTATTCTGACTCTTCACATGTCTCAAGTATTTGATTCACTTGATCGTGCCATGTTTTCTTCGGACGTCCCTAACTTCTGCTACCATTCATTTTCACGTCATATGTTCTTATCTTTATCATCAAAATAATCCTTATCCACTCCTAAGTTATCTTAATTAAAAAAAAAATATTTCTACCTTTGTCTGTATATTTATCAATAATTAATTCCCATCCTTCGTGAAAATAAGATATTATTGATAAATTTGTACATATATTAATAAAAAATAATTAACTACGTACTAATTAATTACCGTAAAATAACTTTAAATATTTTGCATAATCAAAAATTTTCTGCCTATCACATAAAAAAAAACATTTATTACTTATTTTGATTCTCACTCTAAGGACCAACGTATTTTTATCGACTACTAATAGTAAAATAAATCATTGAAGCAAAAGTAATTGCTTGAAAGAGTTTATTTGCAGAAACATTTTTGCGTTTATCTCAGTGATAAATATTTTCGTCTCTTCACGGCTTTCCCTTTAATGAAAAAAATAAGAAAAAACTGGAAGGTTATTGATGTTTAAACGACCATCAACTGACGTTAAAATGACAGGTTATAACCAAACTGACATTATAAAAGAAAAAAAAAAAACGGGGACTCGTTGAGAGCAATTTGATGTACGAGAACTGAAATTCAGTAATTTTAAACGATCAGAAGTGTTCACATACAAAATTATTGAAACTTAATCGGCCATGAATTATCGACACACTAGTTGTTACCGGTGAAAAATCACAGGATGTCACTTGACTTGCCAAGAAAAACATATAACATAATATATATTTTTTGAGGTTGAAGGGAGCGAGGAAGAAAAGGAGATGGAGAAGAGGAAGGTTGGGAAATACCTGGCTATTCAGATCTGGTCACCAAACACATCTAAAGCCATTTCAAGCAACGTTTCGATTCTGAATGGTGGTCTTTCACCACTTTGAAACGTGGGTATTCAAATCTGATCGCCAAATACCGCTCGAGCCATTTAAAATTATGTTTTGTTTCTGAATGAAGGCGTTTCGCCAAGGTGATACTGAGAGTTTCTAGAGCTCTGGAACGTACTGCAAATAATTAGTGCTATTTGATTTAAATATATTTTTGCTCATGTTGGATTTTGGATTCATATTCGAGGATCTTAACCATTTGACCACGGAAGCTAACGTAGGTAAATTTGAAAAAAAGTATTTACATAAAGAAATGTCCACAACAAAACGAGATAATTAATTTGTATTAAGAATGTTAACAGTTTTTGTAAGCTAACACTAAATTATTAAAATACAAATAGAAAAGAAAAGTATTTTAAATGTAACTTGACTTGCCGAGAAAAACACATTCCTTCATATATATTTTTTGAGGTTGAAGGGAGCGAGGAAGAAAAGGAGAAGGAGAAGAGGAAGATTGGGAAATACCTGGCTATTCAGATCTGGTCACCAAACACATCTAAAGCCATTTCAAGCAACGTTTCGATTCTGAATGGTGGTCTTTCACCACTTTGAAACGTGGGTATTCAAATCTGATCGCCAAATACCACTCGAGCCATTTAAAATTATGTTTTGTTTCTGAATGAAGACGTTTCGCCAAGGTGATACTGAGAGTTTCTAGAACTCTGGAACGTACTGCAAATAATTAGTGCTATTTGATGTAAATATATTTTTTTACAATATTTTTGCTCATGCCGGATTTTGGATTCATATTCGAGGATCTTAACCATTCGACCACGGAAGCTAACGTAGGTAAATTTGAAAAAAAGGATTTACATAAAAAAATGTCTACAACAAAACGAGATAGTTAATTTGTATTAAGAATTTTAACAGTTTTTGTAAGCTAACACTCAATTATTAAAATACAAATAGAAAAGAAAAGTATTTTAAATGCCATCTGGCATTGAACCCGGATCTCTCGTTAGCTGGATGGCCGTGTTAGAATTACTAGTAGATAACGTCACATTGTTTGAAACTTGTGATTATTTCTCCATTAATGTTTATTTAAAAAAAATCATCGATACTTTTTCATCTTTTTCCGATAGAGGCCACCGTCTTCATTTTGTAACCGAACATTCGAGCCAGTACTAAATTAATAAATATATGTTTTTTTTGTTTTCTGTCTTATTTTATTTCAGTATTTTATTGTGGTTAATATTTTTTTTGGAATGGTATCTTATTTTCCATACACTTTAGTTTTAAACTAAGATAATACGACGAATAACTTCTTATTTTAAAATGAATACCGCACAAGAGTCCCAATCGTCTTGAGTCACTGAGACTATGGTATCCCACATTGGGGAATGTTGTGAGGCTGAAAGTAGTGAGCAGGGAAAGGAGATGGGGAAGATGAAGGTTGGGAAGTACCTGGATATTCAGATCTGGTCACCAAATACGGCCATTTTAAGATACGTTTCAATTCTGAATGGTTGTCTTTCACCAGGGCGATACTTACACTACAGTGTCTATCTCTCTTTGCAGTGCAATTGTTTATATTGTACTTAATTGACAATCAAGCGACGATCACTTTTCAACAAGCATAATGTGCAAGCAATAAACAACTTTTTAAAGTGCAGGTGTTCATATTTTGAGTTAACGGAAATTACGATACGTTATTTACTGGTGAGAAAAGAAACACGTAATAAAAAAATATAAAAATCTGCTACACAAAGCTTTTCTCTACACAGAACATTATCTCCTCTCTGAGAAGCTGCTGAACCGTGTCTTGTACTTGTATAGTGCAAAGGCGACAAAGGATATTTGCAGGACATCCGATGAACTAGAGGGGCGCATCGCAACATTGCATTGTCGTTAGGGGATGATGGGAGTAACATTAGGGGCGGGACGGAACAGTATACGGTATAGTGTCAAGTTCTTAGGGTATGGCCCAAAATGACGAAAAAGATTTGAAAATACAAATAAAGATACCTTCTGTGGGAAAATTGGAGTTTCGTGGAAAAGTTCAATCGGAATCCTGTAAACGTTCTCAAAATATAGTGATTTGTTCCTTGTACGAGTACTTACTGAAACAAGAACAGTTTTAATGAAGGGATTTAGTACTAGCCCAATTCGCAATTGCACAGTAAAAGGTCAACTTTTTTGAAAACCTAGAAATGTTTTACGCCGTTCGTGGTCTCCGACTGATTATGTCTTTGGCTGAAAACCCAGAGGTTCTGAACGTCCCAGACTAATAAAAAAAAAATTATCAGAGTGAACATAGCATACTTGTTGAGGGAGAATACTTTCTGCCTTCGTTAAAACCACCCACAGGAACCATAATACTAGGAATCGTAATGAATCTATTTATAAATAAAAAAAAATCATGCCTTCACACTTTTACTGTATTATCACTACACGATTTAATAATTTTCTTTGGGAGTATGTACGTCAGTACGAGTGTGAACTTTTCAAAATTGAAACTGATGTTAATTGAAACGATCAGATTAAAAAAAAAAAAAAAAAATCCAAATCCAGAAAAGCGACTAAGTAGTGACACACCTATAATATGTTTTACAAAAGCAATTGAGGTACATTTAGCTGCGATTTTTTAAAGATTTTGATAATTGTTACACCCCGTAAATTTTGACAGACGACAACTAGTTAATATTAATTAATTTTCTTTGTGACTTTGTACAAATGTGAATTTTGAAACCGACGGATGTATTCAGAAAATTATGAAATTAAAAAAATAATCTTTTCGAATTCCAAATATTTTAGCAAACATGATTCTATATTTGAAATGGGTGGATTAAAGGAACTTTTATTTTCATGCTTTTGTTTATGTTGAGTGGCAAGTACTTTTAAGCCACTATCTTTCCATTCTCAAATCGTTTCACTTTTCACAACATTTTCCTAATAGAACGTTCATAGATTTACTGGTTATGAGCAGTTTTAAAATATTTTGTCCATGGAAAGGAAGGAGTGAACCTGGGTCGTGAAAAATTATGTAATGTACGATGGAGGAATCACAAAAGTTGTTTGGTGATTATGTAGCTTAATTGTTAAGGACAGAAATAAGATATTAAACGACCCGTTATCATACAGGAAATGTTGAATATACACAAAAGTTTGCACCCTTGTACATAAGAAAAAATAATACTTTTGAATCTATCAATCAGCACGTTCGATGTAAACACTGTAAGCTACTCAAACACCTTCGTAATACCATGTTCAACAAACACCCAGTTCTTTGCGCGGCACATTTGTAACCAGCCCGAAGCCACGTAGTCGGAAAAGCTCGCTCGCATGTGGCGGAGGTAGATTGCGGCAATTCGTCATGCGCGAAGAAAGCTTAAATTTGAATGCCTACGGGAGAGACTTTCTAATGAACATGTGTCAGTCGGTCCAATGGCCTGACATTGATGTATGATGGACGGTGGCGTGAGTTATGAGCTGTGAGGCGTTCGCCGTGTTCCTACCCGGTGAAGTTCGGCAGCTTTGTGCCCGAGGCGATCTCGCGACTAGCTTACGTGCAAATAAATAAAATATTCAAATATTCTAGAGAGACGTTTTTGTGGAGTAAGATCGTGTTTGTCATTTTGGAGAATACTCATCTGAAGCAAAACACTTTATAAGTATGAAATAATGTGTTCAAGGCCCACAATGGAGTGCTGATACCAAACCAAATGTATTGCAGCAAGACGTGGTACTAGGATAAAAGTAGACTGAATTCTGTAGAATTAAGTTAGTTAATTCGTAGAAAAACTAATGTTTTAAGTGCCAACATATTGTCCTTAATCATATTTCCTTTTCTCTGATTTTAAGTGCCAACATATTGTCCTTAATCATATTTCCTTTTCTTTGATTTGACAAATGTGTTTATATGAATTCATATGTTTCATCTGAATTTTTATACCCTTAGCTCCTGGTAAATTGTTTTTTAATCTGTTGATGTACACATACACTGTTATACCCATATCTGAACCTTTTCTCTCGTGATTTATGATAACGATCATGATTTTAGATAGTTTTAATTTATATACATATTATGTATTATTTTCTCCTTGTTAGTTAATCTTATTAGCATAATTAATTTAGCATGAAGCGCACTTGAGGTGAAATATCACAAAACTGCGCTACATAAGTTCACTGTTATTACTATATTATTATTGAAACCTTTTATGACCGTATTACAAATATCAAGGTATGAAAATAATACAAAGCTAATGTAAGCGTAATTAACAGGATTAAGGGTCAGCACACCAAAATGACCCTTAACTTACTTTCTATCATTCTAATACAAGCAATCCTACAAATGATGTATCTGAAATTTTTCTATGGGTTGTTAGAAAAATGTTTGAGTTTTCCAGTGAACACAATTTTACAACTGTCATCTTTAAATTATATGAAAAACATACAAAAATTTAGGTAAAGATACAGTTTTGAAGCCAGAAAAAGCATTTTGTAACGATTTACCTAAAATTGTAGCATGATTTTCCATGAAGAATTAAAATCACTGTTTAAAAATTGTATTCACTGAAAATCTCAGAAATTTATCTTACTACCCGTATAAAATGATAAGATGCATCATTTGTAGTATTGCTTGAACCAAAAAGCCAAGAATTGTCTATTTTTGGAAGCTGACCATGAAGAAAGGGGCACTTTGAGGATTTTTTTCTGAAAAGAGTGTTCTAATTCTCGTTTGATAATCGAATGCTCTGATTCTCGTTTGATAATCGAATGCTCTGATTCTCGTTTGATAATCGAATGCTCTGATTCTCGTTTGATAATCGAATGCTCTGATTCTCGTTTGATAATCGAATGCTCTGATTCTCGTTTGATAATCGAATGCTCTAATTCTCGTTCTGTAGACTTTTGCGGAGAATCCAACCAGGTACTGAAGACTTGTAAAAAAAAACAACCTTAAAGTGCTCTGGTGTAAACTTCCCAAAATGGCGCTTCAACTCTTTTACTATTCCGGCGACGATATGTAAAGCGGGAAAACGAAAGAAGGAGTACCACGAAAATATATAACGTAAAAGTGGATGGTTGAAGTGGTCGAGGATTTTTGAGAAAGATAGCACTATAAAGTGAATTTTATAATTGTGTGGGGTAATGTCAAGAGTCAGAACAACACTAAAACAGGATTCAACATTAAAAAAGTTGAACTTAAAACGTCGAATGGCTTCACAAGTACTAGTCTGAAGATGGCCGTCATAGGCTGAAACCGGTCCAGTCATAAAATAAAAGTGGAATAAAGTTATAAATTTGTTTTATTAAATCACTAAAACAGGGTGTTTTTTTTTTGTTTTTCAGGGGCACGATGGCACTTTGCGTGTTAATAATGTGAAGTAATTTGAACTTGTACCAATAATTGTTATTCCGTATGAAAAGGTATATTGTACAAAGGGTACAGGTATATCTTATGACGTATACTAATCTACAGTCGAATTTTTTTTTCAACACGGTGACGGCCTTCGTGGTTGGGTAGTATGGTATATACATGCTCGACTACGAATCCAGATGTCGCGTGTTCAAACCCGGCGTGCGCAAATACTTTTTAAATTTAATTAATGTAGGTCACAATACATAAAATAATATTTTGTATATTTACGGCACGTCCCAGATTGGTAGATACTCATAGTATCGCCCTGGTGAAAGACCACCGTTAAGAATCGAAACGTTGCTTGAAATGGCTTAAGCCGAGTTTGGTGACCAGATCTGAATAACCGGGTACTTTCCAACCTTCCTCTTCCCCATCTCCTTCACCTTCTCCACTACTTTCAGTCTCACAACATACCCTAATAAGGGATGCCATAGTTTCACTAGCTCTAGACAGTTGGGACTATTGTGCGGTATTCACTATAAAAAATAAAAAATAAAATAAAAAAATTTCTGACAAGCATTACAACATGACCATTTTGTTTTTAAACCGACGGAAATATATTCTAAAGCTGAAACGGGCCGATAGTTGGCATTTAACGGAAACCGCACAAATATAAAAAAAAAAAAAAAAATGTCGCTAATCAGTGAATTGTGACGAGGTCAAATGTGATGAATGGTTGAAATACCAACCCAAGCAACGGAAACGATATTGTGGTGAGGAAGATTGGAATAATTTAACAATCTCCGTATATATTAAATGGAAATTAATAATGTAGCGATGTGAACTGGAAGGCTTATTCGAAGATAGGGATGATGAAGTGGCCTTCGAGGGGCGGTGTTAGCAGGAGATCCTACCAGTGAGGAGGAAATTGGGAGGGGGCGTGTAATGCTCGACAAGGTTTGGCAAATTCAATTATATTCAGACGTAAGCAAGATGCCGATTCAAAACGAACGATTCGATACAGCATCCCTAAGAATTTGGTAATATACGAGGATTCTTAATGCTGCAAGATAACATTAATGGTGGTTCTGCGAAATTGGATTTAGCTTTACAGAAATTAACGGTATTGTATACAAAAACTGAAAAAAGTGTAAATTTGTCAGGTTGTGTATATTATCTATGTCATGAAGACCCGCTTGTGCTGTGTAGGTGAATTATTTTTGGCGTGAAACTTCTTTGAAATCTATACCGGGTGTGGAGAGGTAACCAAGCCCAAATGAGCGACAGTTTCTGTCGAAGTAATTTCAAACTTCAATAACAAAAATTAGACGTAGCGCCGCCATCTTTTTGAATTTATTTTTATTGAGAAGAAAACACAGATAATAATAAATAAACAATTTTAAACATAAAATAAAGAGAATTCTTCTGCATCTTAACTATTTCTCACAGATTAAGCACTTATGAGCAGTAATATATGAAGCAAGATAGATGGTGTAATACCTAACTAACCAACTAACCATCACGCCGTTTCTCCGCAGGAGTGGGCAGAGAGGGCAAACCGCCATACAACTCTGTTTTGGAACATACTCCTTGCTTCATTCACATTCATACATCATCTCATACATATTATTCTGTAATTCTGATTTTTCACGTGGCTCGATTCAAGTATTTGATTCACTTGATCGTGCCATATCTTCCTGAGGCGTCCCCGACTTTTTCTTCCATTTTCTTTCACATCATATATTCTTTTTACACTCCTTTCTTCGTTTATTTGCTCTACATTGCCAAACCATCTAAGCGTCTCTTTCTTGATCCTATTACATCAGCCTTGCATTCTTTCCGGAACACCACAGTTTTAACATGGTCATACATGGTTTTACAGCACATACGTCTCAGTGATGTCATTTCCACAGCATTTAGTCTACTTTCATCCTTTCTCTGCCAGTTCCATGCCTCACTGCCATAAATCAGAGTTGAAAATACAAAAACTACTGAACATAATATTTTCAGAATAACAGCCACTCTGTGGTGTCCCATTATTATATGTGAATACCGCTCTCGAGTCCCAACTGTTCTCAACCGTCTGGAGCCAGTGAGCCTATGGCATCCCCAATCGGGGTATGTTGTGAGACTGAAGATTGTGAGGAGAGGAAGAAGATAATATAGAGGAAGATGGGGAAGTATTTGGTTAACCAAACACGGCTAAAGCCATTTCCAAAAACGTTTGATTCTGAACGTTGGTCATTTTACACTCTGGAAAATGATTTTTTAATGAATTCATAATGAAATAATTCAAATTATTAAAATATTTTTTTTTGCGCATGACGGGATTTGAACCCGTGACATTTTGATTTGTTGTCAAGGATCCTAACCACTTAACCATGGAGACCGTTATTAGAAATGCAAAATAAAGTGGAAGGTTCTCTCAGTATTGCCTGATTAAAAACCCAAATTCAGAATTAAACGTTGCTTGAAATAGCTTAAACCGTGCTAAGTGACTTGATCTGACTAACCAGGTACTTCCCAATCTTTCTCTTTCACATTTCTTTCTTCCCCTCTCCTAAACCACTCTCACTGGCTCGACTAACCTCTCTAAATGCAGTCAGTTTTTTAGGTTTTCTACAAACCGCAACGTCATTTTCATATTTGGCAATGGTGCATTGAAATATCCATTAAACTGTTAATTTATTTATTATTATATAGGAATAGTTATATTTTTCAAAAAGACTACAGATTTATAAAACAGGGTACTTAAACTCGGACGAAGGCGGGAAATTAAATATAATAATGAAAGTAGACTGGATGCTGTAGAAATGAGATCCTTGAGATGCATGTGTGTTAAAACCATGTTAAAATGTTGATAAGATTAAGAAAAGGGCGCTTGGATGGTTTGGGCATGAAGAGGGGATGAATGAAGTAAGGAGTATAATAAGAATATACGACGCGAAAGTGAATGGTAAAAATAGTCAGGAACGCCCGAGGAAGATATAGATCAAACAAATACTTGCGTCAAGCCATGTCAAGTCAACATAACAGAATAGCATGAATGAGACGATGCATAAAAATAATCACGTAGGAAGTATGTGGCAAGACAGAGTTGTGGCAGTCCATCTTCTCTGCTTACCCTTGCAGTGAAATGAAATGATGGTTACTTAGTTAGCCAGCTGTCTAGTTGGACCAAAATGCAGATTATGGTCGAAAAGTTGCACTCAAATGTTGTCAGTCAACCAAAACATAATTGAATTTAACAACGCATAACTGATGTAAGCGTAATTAACAAGACTAAGAAAGAGATGTTTAGGTGATATGGATATGTAAGGCAGGAAAACAAAGAAAAGAGTGTCAAGAAAACGTTAAGTGTGAAAGTGGATGGTTGAAGTAGTCGAAGGTGTTCGAGGAAGATCGCACAATAAAGTGAATTTTACAATTGTGTGAGGTTTTGTCAAGAGTCAGAATAACGCGAAAACATTGTGTTTTTTGTTTTTTCAGGGGCACGATAAAACTTCAGTTGTTTCTAATGTAAAATTTATCTAATCCAACAGCGTTTACCTAGAAAATCTAAGCGGAAAATGCTGCGCATAATTAATTACGCCAAGCTTACCATTCGAAGGTTTTGGCAGCTTCAGACACACACTAAAACAGTTTTTCTTGTGTTTATTTTGAGGTCTATCTAATATTGTTTATCGCGTTCTACCAAAATATCTGAAAAAAAATTTAGAAAAAGTGGAGCAGGTGCTCGTAGCCAGAATGTTCAAATGTAATTCTGATATTACATACACTGATAAAAAATATGATTACAAAAAATATGGCACAGAATTCTACAATTTATTTTACAATATCTTACGCCGGAAAGGCAAAAGGGCTAAAGCGCCATTTTGGAAAGCTCACACAAGAGGACATTAAAGTTATTTTTGTTTTACAATAAATTCGTTAATATTCAGTACCTGGTTGATTTAGAAAAAAAAAAAAACTTTTTCTTCAATTAGTGTAAAAAAATAACTCAAAAGACGCGATTTTGTACTCGCAGAAGTGCGATGTGTTGTACGGCTTTCGTGGTCGAGTGGCAAGACGCTCGACTACGAACCAGGGGCTCGCGGGCTTAAACTTGGCGTGCGCAAATAAATTGTATTTAATTGATTAGTGTCGTAACACGTTAAATTCAAAGAAAATAATATAAAGTATATGTGGGGCTCGTTCCAAAGTGGGAGATACTCGGTTAAAAACCACTATCCAGAATTTTGACCGGCGGTAGCTGAGTGAACAAGCGCGTCGGATTCCCACCCGGGCGTCGTGGGTTCAATTCCTATTCTGGCTAAGTCCTCAATCATTGCACAAGCAACATTTTCCGCGTATTATGATAGCAGTAGAAGTTTTTCAAATATTGTCAGGTTATTCGTAACCCGGAAATGTTTGTCTTTCTTTAAAAATAAAAATTAAATCAAAAACGTTGCTTGAAATGGCTTTAGCCGTGTATTGCGACCAGATCTGAATAGCCTGGTTCATCCCAAAATTCTTCTTCACCATTTCCTTCCTCCCTCACTATAAGGATGCTATAGTTTCACTGACTCAGTTGGGAGCAGTTGGGGCTCTTTTGGTGTATTCTCCATAAAAATAAAAATAAATGTCTACTGTGTCGTCACGGTAAACACAAATACAAACCGTATAATATTATATCCAAAGCCTTCTAAATAGTGCAAATATCAACTTCGCCAACAGAGTTTCAATAATGCCAGCTGGATTCGAACTGAAAGCGTACATTCAAGTTACGGCAGTGAATGTATGAGAAAAGGGGCTAGCCCACGACCCGTGCGACGCCGGTGTTGACTCTGTTAACGAGGCAGGGACTCCCAAAGCGAACGCGCCTAATGAACTGAAGGAAATTGTTCCGAGAGTAATGAAAAAAATGTGCGAATTTATTCAAAGAAGTATTTTCGCTTTGACATTGTTTATCCAAGGTATCGCGGGGAATCGTAATAAATAATATTTTTTTTTGTACTTGAAAGACGGTAAATTGAGGGAAGATTTTTAATGAGAATAAAATTGACAGAATTTTGTCGATATATTTTGTCGGTTGTTATAAAGATTGACTTGAAGCTTATTTCTTCTTATGAATTGTTTCGTATCGCATAGCAAAAAAAGGTCATCGGTAAAGTGAAGTTTAAATAAATGCTATAACTTCAATTTACTTAAATTAATACTTCATTAATTCATTAAATAAAAAAATGATGTTTATTTTTATTTCGAGATTTTTGCTGATTCAGACTTATAGAATAAAGTTATTCTTGGTCATATCGTTGCTGGAAAGGCAAAAGGGCCAAAACGACACTTTGGAAAAAATGTGTTAAATATGCAGTTTTGATCAAATATTTTTTCTGCATCGAATGCTCTGACTCTCGTTTGATTTTGAGACTTTTGTGACCCGTCAGGCATCTAAAATATATGTACCTGGGATAAGGTTTGACACAAGTTTAGAACATTTTTGTCGCTAAAAGAAACTCAGTGAGAGCATTGAATTACCTGATTTTTTTTCTGGTGACGATATATTAATATTCACTATCTCTATGTTAATGCATATTTGAGCTTTTTTGTCATTAGTGCATATTTAAGCATGTAGTTGTCATTCATGCATACTTTAAGCATTTTATTCAAAATCTAGATGGTCGATTTGGCTGCCTTCGTTACTCTGTACTGGTGACTTTTCCGTCGCTGGAACCGGTTCTTTAGCCAGAATTTTACTAGTCACCCTTCTTTTCTCCTATTTTATAAACAAACTTCACATAAGTATGAAAAATTATAACCCAGAAGCTGGAAAGGCAAAACATTTCATTCGCCATGAAATCAATAATTTCCCAAATTCAAACACACTAGCATACCAAACAACCTTCCTGTCATCGCAAAACGGTTCCAACAGACATTCCTATGTTTATTGTACACTTTGAACATATATTTTGGCATTGATAATGAAAAATTTGGTATTGTTAGTGCGTATTTCACCATTGCTCGTGCGTATATAATTCGAATCTAGAGATTACAATCCAAATTTGAAACCGTGGTGTTGATTAGAAAAACTCTTGTTATCAGATCTCAATACCCAGATGTCTGATTTTCGTGATTTTATTTCCTGCCTCACAACATTCCTAATTGGTGATGAATGACGATCGCAACTTGTAAAGTTAATATCTTTACAACTCGCCCATTTAATAGAACACGACATGAACCTTCTGGAAGACTCTAATTTTTCTGACACGTATTTATTTAACATTATACCTGTATAAGTGGATTCTTTCTTTAATACGTGTCAAAATCTGATCTGCTGGAAAAGAGGCTTCATAGATGAAAGGAATTTTACAAAAACAATAGGTTGAACAGAACGGAAATCTCTGTTTATAGAACCCAAATCGGAAATGAAATATGTAAACACGTCCTGTTTCTATGGCTGCCTTTATAACTAGGCAAGGGCGGAAGAAGTCTTTTCTTCTGATCAAAGTCTTACCTATCCTCGCAAATGGAACATAAACAACATGTCATACAAAAAACAAAGATATTTTCACAATAAGTTTAACCAGAGAAGCCGATACTCTTAGTATTGTCCTAGTGAAAGACTGCCAGTCAGAATCGAAACGTTTTCAAAAATAGCTTTAATCGTGTTCGGGGACCAAATCTGAATAGCCAGATACTTTTCGACCTTTCTAGTCCTCGTTCGTATCTATTCTTGAAGTTTATTTCGTACATAACTAGGATCTTGATGACATCCGTGAACGAGTGAATAAAATCCTTGACTGCAAAACCAGAGGTAGCGGGTTCAAATCCAGGGTGCGCATATAATTTTTGTCTAATTATTTGTGTTATTTCATTTAAAATATATATATAATAGTTTATTCACGACACTTTCTTGTGTAGAATATACTCACAGTATCGGTGAAAGACCACCATTCTGAATCGAAATATTACTTGAAATGATTTTAGCCGTGTTTGGTGACTAGAATTGAATAAACAGCTACTTTTCAACCTTTTTATTCCCTATCTCCTTCCACTCCCTACCACCCTCAGCCTCACAACATACTCCAATTGGGAATGCCATAGTTTCACTGGCTCTAGACGGTTGACAGCAGTTGGGACTCTTGGGTGGTATTCGAAAAAAAAGTTTAAAATATTCTCTAATCAGTTATGAATGCCTTATCACAGGTATGTTGATTTTAGGTGGTTAATAGTTCATCATAAAATCGGTTAGAGATGGGATAATCGTCAACGTATGAATATATTAATTTAATTTAGAGCGATACATTGTTTTAAAAATATTTTTGAAATTTGTCTTCCCGAATTCAATTGGTTGATGAGTCAGGTTTAACCTATAAAATTTGGCTTTTTAAATATAAAAGTAAACAAAGCAATACTTTTTTGTTAATTTCCATTTAATCACAAATAATTGCTAAAGTTGGCTCTAAAATAATAAAAAAACAAAATCATTTAAGACCTTAACTTCAAAATAAAAACAAAAATAAATAAAAACTATTCAAGAACGTAATATATATTTGCTTCACCTTTTGATCAAAAAGAAGATAATTTTGTTTGGTTAGGTTTTTAACACTTTATTCCAAAAATATTCAGATTAAAAAATAATCTAATAAAATTACAAAAAAGTATTACACAAGTCCCCTGGACGTTTCTTTTAATAACACAAAATAAATGCATCCATACAATATTTGAAAGAAAAACTGTACTTAATCCTTCGTCAATTATCCAATACTCATATTCAGAAATTACGTTTTTCTATAAATATTGTCATCAAATCATGCAATTTGTACTTCGTAAAAGTTTTCTCAGTCGGTTTAATCATATTTGACGAAAAACAAAATTTCCAACGGTCAGAAAAAAAAATTTAAGCGGTATAGACGCTGCGTCGCAGATATGTCGCGGAGTGTGAGACGTGCAACCGACGAGATAGGTTAGTCTCGCAGTTAGCGCGATGCGACCGGGGAGGGTTAACTGTTATTTTGTTAAAACATATGCTTTCAATAGTAATAATGGATGCATTAAATTAATTTTAATTAAATTAATAAATATCAAAAGGTACTTACCAGATCAATCAGCTGTGACAGCCTCAGTCCCAGTTTGACAAGTACAGTGTTGTTGTTGTTGGTGACAGGTCGGATGAGCCGATTGTAGGTGCTGAGCAGATCATCATACAGCCTCTTGGCGTCAGGGTTTCCCGTGCAGAGGTGAGCACTCAGGATGACGCTGGTCACAATCGTCAGTATCGCGCGCGAAAATATTCCGCCACCAGTCTTTGAAATAGAATTTTGCCAGAGCAGAAACATTTTGAATTCTTAAAAAATATTTAAAAATTCAAAATGTGTTTTGAATAACTCACTTTTTTACCGATTAAAAGTTTTAAATACTTAAATGATTTCCATTTAATTTTTGTGAAAGTTTTTGCCGTCCAATCAGTACACACTGGTTAGATAAATTAAAATATCTAACATATCTAAAAATCACTTGTTTTTATTATTTATATATGGACTATATAAGAACGAGTCAAATGTGTTTACAAGAATTGAACTCTTATCATCAGCACATTTAATGGAATATTTTATTATTATTGTGTTTTGTTGGAGATAGGTTGATTTAATTTAATTATAAATAATGTCACGTGCTGGACCAGGGTTTCAACGGCATCCGAAAAATTTCCCCTCGTATAACTTCTGTCAAAACACAGAGCTCTCTTTTTAAGGTTAGGTTATTTCCAACGCCCTACAACCTCATAAATACAGAAGAATCTCCCATATTTTTACAACGATTCACGAAAACATTGTCTTGTTCACAAATTGAGTCCGTTCGGCGGTCAAAACTGTTTGTTTTTCACAGAAAATATCATTTAAACACTCGGAAGATAGAGGAATACGGTGTCTCAATAAGCATAGAGACCTATAGCTATATTCACTCGAGTATCCTAACTCCATTTTCCCATTTCGCGAACCCGAACGGAGGAACCCGCAGTACAGGAATACTGCGTTAGGCTTCCTGTGAAACAGAATGTCGTCCCGCTCTAGAGAGAAGACTGTCTCTATCTACAAGCAGAGTCCTCTCTCTCTTTCGTAGTACTCTAGAAATAATGGGGGTATAGTCTATTCGGTTGACGAACCTGCCGGAAAAATAGCAATTAAAATGTGAATTTTTCGACAGCGCATTGTACTGAACATTTAAAAACATGTATAATTTTCAAAGCAGGCGTAATCATTATATATTTTTTATTTGTAACAATATTAAATTTATCAAATTATCAAAATTAATCACATTTTTTTTCCTAGTATTAAAATTTTGAGAAAAAACGCCCTTCAAAAATGGAAATAAATAAAAATCTCTTTTACTTTACACCAAAAATTTAAGAAGAATCTGTCGCCGTACTGAAAATCAAAATTGAAAAGCGAATGATTTTCTTTTCGTAAAATTTTTTCTGAGAAGTTTATTCTGTCAATATCCCGTTTGTCAGTGAAATAGAGCACAGTTTCCTTGGTCCAGGCTTCCAGTCAGGGATCGATGTATTTGCGCATGCGCCCTTCCGTCCAGCCCCCTTTTCTTCCAAAACATCTCCGTTCAACCGTCATCTCACACGTTGTCATGGTAATAAACATCTACAGGTTTCAGTTTTGTGTCCAACGAATGGTTAGGCCATGAATAGACGTATTGAATAAAAATAAGCCCATATTTTTTCATATAATGTTTCCGGATTTCAAAAGAAATAAAAAATCTATCAAATGTAAAAATAGTTTCGCAACGTCATTAAACATAATTATTTTTGACTAGTATTTAAGCATTTCTTGCTTATTCTTATATTTCATAAGTACGAGAACCGACTTTTAGGAAACGTACACGAGTTTTCAGGTATTAAGGAATTTATGTATATATATATATATTTAAAAAAATCTTATTTGTTACTACACAAACAAACGTAGATAAAATTAATGATGTTATATTTGTTTTAGAACCAACATCATTTTCATTTTACAAATATAAACCTCTTGTATATATTATCTTTTTTGTTTTTATTGCTAACCTTATTTGCGTTATTATATCATACATAGTGCGTCACACTACTTCGGTTTGTACTTATATAACTCCTTTGGATATATAATACCTTGTCTATATGTGAGATGTACAAAAGTGTTAAATTTCTTTTTTTACACTATGCATGTATATATAATATTTTTATATCATCCAACTCTTAATGTATTTGGTGAACAACTTTTTTTTATGAGATCTTGTTAAATAAAAAAATAAATATATACGGTACAAAAACGTACCATTGACATACAAGTGAGTAATTAAGAAGCACACTGTGATGGTATACTACCAGTATCAATGTATATAATCATGAACATATTATGATTACCAAAACATCCGATATTGGCTATAATAGGCAGGGGGGTCGACATTGAAGGCTACATTCAAAGCGCCTTTGAGGTGATTTTATTCATTAAATTATTATATTATTTAGTGAATACTGCACAAGAGTCCCAACTACTCTCAACGGTCTAAAGCCAGTAAGACTATGGTATCCCTAAATGGGGTATGTTATGGTGCTGAAGGTAGTAGGAATGGGAAACGGATGTGGAAGAGGAAGGTTGGAAAGTAGCTGGCTATTCAAATCTGGTCACCAAACACGGTTAAAAACACTTTAAGCAACGTTTCGATTTTGAATGCCAGTCTTTCGCCAGGGCGATTCTTAGAGTATATGCCACTCTGGAACTTGTCGAAAATATACTATATAGTATCTTATATGCATCAATTGTGTTATGACACATATTCATTGAATGCAAATTTATTTTCGCACGCCAGGTTCAAACCCGCGACCTCTGGATTCGTAGTCAAACGTCTTTCCACTCAACGATTGAGGCCATCAAACTATTATTATTACATTCGAAACATTTCGATATGCGGATGAAATTTTGGATTCTACCTAAATTTAATTAAAACAGTTTTACTCAAATAATGCTTTAGATTTTAGGAATGTCCTATCGTTAACTGATTTTAAAAGAGAGAACACCGTAAAATAAACAACATAAGCTTACCATTAATTGCAGAATACTCTCCTGTATTTTCAAGTATTTCTCATAGATTAAGCGACTTTTTTCTAGGTAAGAGATTTAGGGGCTATTTCACCACCTCTCAATAAACTGTTGAATAACTACTCATTGAATAACTCTAATCATCGGAATAACATGGCGTTAAACTGGCGAGCGTTTCACATTCGTTAGTTAGCTTCTAATTATGTTATCCCGTCTGCTGTCACGTCTGTCAATACAATGTCGTTAAAAAAACGTATGAAAAATTGACTCTGGCTCTGAAAACACGTCGTCTATGTCTTTCCGCCATGTCCTGTTCGTGTTATATTATAGTAAAAAGTCAAGTTTAACAGAAAACTCGCCTACTAGACCCGCCAGCTGTCAAGTGTCAAAACAGTTCGCCGCCATTTTAAACCAGTAGATAGGTACTAACTACTGGGTAGCAGCAAATCGTAGGTTTGAGCAGTGAATAGTTTAACAGACACTTTACGTGGTGAATAGCGTTACGCAGTAGTGGTGTAACATACGCTATCATATGGGTAGCTCTTATTGACAGCTTATTGAGAGGTGGTGAAATAGCCCCTTTAGCGCTTACATACAAACTGAGTAAAGTATAATATATAGCACTCGTTGTAAATAAAAACACTTACAAAAACAATTGATTAATAATTGTTTATAACGTATATTTATAAGTTAGCTAGAAACACTGCATTTAAAAAAGTGAACTTAACGCTTTAAAAAATCACATTTCAATTTGTTCTCTGTAAAATTCAAGCATAATTTATGATTCAATATAAGATGCAAGCTATAAATCACCAAGATTATCGAAAATGCAGCTCCATTACCATATCTAAAATACATATTTTGATAGGTGATGGAAAACTAATTTCTGTATTTTTTCATCAACGACGCAAGTTCCTCGGAGCATCTTCAATTGAAATACCGGTAGAACAAGGACAGCATTGTCTGACGTCTGTGCTCCAAAGGTTCCAATCCGTTTGTTAAGTTGAGGAATCTATCAAACGGACTGCCCGTTTCTGCACAGAGTTGAGGGCTTTTTTAAGGTATTTCGGAGCTCTAGACCTACTTATTTTATAGTTTATTTTAGGCTTGACAGTAAACTGCATGAGGAAACGACTTGGCTATAGCTGATTTCCAGAACTAAGAAGACTAAAGGTAAAACAAAGTCATTGATCTGATATGTTTGCAAGATTTTTGGAAGATTATTGATGGATTTTTTAAAAGAGTTTTTGGTTCAATTAGTAGAACTCGATTATTTAAATTTTTTATTCTGTTTCAGCGTTTAGAGCCATTATAAAACTATCAACTGTTACTAAAAAAAAAACAAAAAAGCAGAATTATATTTATTAAAAAAAAAACGTATTTTCCATCACCCAACATCCAAAATTTAATTCATTACATCTGCTAAAGTGTTTTGATTACCAAAATATGATCACGTCAATAAAACAGCAAACATTTTACGTGATAAGTTTATTCAGTTAGAGTTAATACTTCATTATTTATTTATACTCGTATAATTAAAGCACGGATACATGTTGTACAATTATTAATTCAAAAATATAATTTATGTCTTTTTGAATAATATTTATTTTACTCTCCATAAGTTGAACTGATAACTCGTGTTTATGAGAGAAGTAATTACACAACTTAAGGGGTAAATTATGGTAGTGAAAAGTGTAAATAAAGAATAAATAAACTATCAAAGAACATAGTCAGATAAACGAAATTGAATTTTTTTACTCAAGAATGATTTTTATACAAAATTTATACCACATTACGGTGCGCTTTTTACTGTAAGATACATTTTGAAGGCTTCATATTTATTTCTGTTTTTGATTACGACACGCGAAATTCGTTTTTTTTTCATAAGTGAACCTGTACAAAATGGTGTCAAAATGTCGAAAACTTAGTCAATTATCAGTGTTTGGTCTGGTAAAGTTAATAATCGTACAATAGTGTTTAATTTTATTGTTGCAATTCTAATGTCTATTTGGCAAATTAAATAAACCATTTTATTACTTTGACAAACCGATAAAATCACCAAGGAATTGTTAAGCGCCCCTAAGGTGAAATTCTCAGCTAAACGGCGCAATGAAAATTGTCCAATAATATAAGTAATATATTTTTTACAAATATGTTTAAAGTACTGCATAGCGTTAAATCGCGCTCTTGTTAAATCTGACAGTTTTTTAAACTTGGCTTTAAAGCGATTTGTGGTTTCATCGAAATATGTCAGTTACACCCCCTTATCAGTCTGGTTTAAAAAGCGTAATTCGCATTAAAAAAAAGATTAACCATATTAGATAATCAAAAATAACGTATCTTATTCTAATCTAAATTTCACTAAAGTCAATCAAACTCTTAGATTTTGATACAAATGTTGTTAGAATATCGAAAATATTTAACTCCTCAATTCGACAAAAGACTATCCTAGTGAGATGAGGGGCTCATGCTTGTAGTATTTTGTTATTTGGAAAATTAATAATTTTTCTCTGTATGTTCTAACAATATAGCTACAGTGCTATTCTTCTATCTTGTATAGTTATTAAATTATTCATCCATTATAAATTCCGCAATTCAAAGTTGAGAAAATTTCACCAAGGTTCGGAATTTTTTTAGCTAGCATTCTAACTATTTTCAATTTATTTATATTTTTAAAGTAAATACCGCACATGAGTTCCTGATGCTCTTGACTGTCTGAAGCCAGTAGAACCATGATTTGAGGCTGAAAGGGGTGGGCACGAGAGAGAGGTGGGGAAGAGGGAGGTTGTGAAGTACCTGGATATCCAGATCTAGTCACCAAGCACGACTAAAGCTATTTCAAGCAACGCTTCGATTCTAAAAGGTGGATTTTCATCTCGGAGAAACTTAAAGCAATTTCCCTTCTGATTTAACTGGTATCCAGAAATAATAATAGTTAGTAATATTCATGTTACATAATAACATGCGAAGGCAATTGATGATTGTATTCGAATGGGAACAAAACAGTATTGTTTCCCATGGATTAATAAAATTGCAAACATTTTTCTTCTGACCTATCAACAAGGTTTATTGTTCGAGTTAATTGAGCCCATATGTAAAGAAATAGCCTATCCCAAAATCATTGTTCCGAGATAACTGGATTGAAACATTGTAGCTAGTTCGTATGAATTCGCCCCCTTTTAACTTTGCATAATTTTGAATGAATAACGCTTTTAGAATAATGTTGAACACGGTTTACAAAATACGTAGTTAACAGAAAAATAAATATTCTCTTTCAAGATGAACCACTTTTAATTATTCCCTTTTTCGGCTAGTGCCCATTTATATCGAAGGTTGACTATCATCAGGAAAATAGTTGCCCTCCAGCCTGCAGATTAACTTGCGCGAAAATCAACTCATTCTAGTGACGAAGGTTTCGAACCCATGAAGTCCAGCGTCTTCCTCCACTACGTCTTGCATCAATCTTCCCCTTTCTGTTATCAATCAGTTGTGTATTTTGTACCTGGTCGTTAAATGATCAATTTTATTATTTACTTATCTAGTAAAATTTAATATTTTTTGTTACCCTCTTTGTCCAGAAGGGTAAATTAAAAGTGCACCGATGTGTCTACAAATCAAAGGATTCCATATAAGTTATTAGACTGTTCATATAGTTGCTGAAGTATGGCCAAAGGAGAAGAAAAATGAATTTTGGAAAACAGGACTGTTGAATTTTGCAGCCGCCTTTGGTTTGGAGCCCCTAAATACTTGGAAAATCCTGGACCCCGTTAATGGATTCTTATTAAATTAACAAACAGATTGAAATCTTTAGTCCGAGGAAATTGCGTCATTGATCCCTTCGGCAACGGTACATAGTCGGGAAACTTACTACACGCTCGTCCAAAACATTTGCACATGATTGAAATCCGATAGATGAGAATGGGTCGCTTCTACGACTCGTTCTTGTGTTCAACGACTCGACTGAGAATGATTTGCAAGTCTCCGTATTTCCTTATTCCTACAACATAGGCCTCTTCAAGACCCTGGTTAATTCCTTCCTTTTTCTTAAAGACTCTCCACACAGCATTTCCAAAGATGACATGGGCCCCGAGGGAAATTGTTTATCTCAGAGCCTGCTATTGAGTTAATGTTAAAAAAGACACGCGTCTGTATTTCATCGAGGATTTAAATTCTCAAATAACCCTTTAAATTGTATCCCTGTGAATTTGGTACCTGCGTTTATGAAATTCGAAATGTTTAGGACTTTAATAACACAAATATAACTGGTAAAGCTGATACAAGGTGAAAGTTTTCTCTTCAGAAACAAAACCGTAAATAAATACCTACAATGACACAAATCGGGTAACTACCAATGCCTCCTAATGATATTTCTATTTCGTCAATGTCAGAAAAGACAAAGCAATTTAATCAATATTATATATCAACAACTCAATAAGTTCACAATAAGGAACATTTGAACGGTGGTTGTCGATAAAAATGATTGACGATTTCTACAAGAATATTATTAAGGAAAATGGAAATTAAAACAGATCAGTAGCTTCACTGGTATTTGAAAATGCCCCTTAAAGGCAAAACGTGACAGCCATTACTTGAGAAAATAACTTAAGCTTTCCGTTAACTTACCTTTTTAAAATTGTAACGGGGTTCTACAAAATTAACCAAAAAAAACAACTTGCCATCAAATTATTCTGTTTTAATAAACCTTTAAAAAATAACCCCAAATTATTTCTTTAAAAAAAAGTACAATTATATTCCAAAAATTGTTTGCGATTTAACGTGCTTGTTTAAAATTAATAATTCAATGTTTTATTCCCCTGAATTGTTATATTTAATTGCATTTTATATACCTGGCAGGACAGTTACGTGATTGTGACATTTTTACTTCAACTTTATATTATATTATGCTCCTATGCGAAAAATTCAACATTTGTAAAACAAATACTCCAATGTTGTTGATATATTGAGTACATCAATGTCATAATATAAGTATACTTTAGTAAGGTTTTTTTCGTCTGATAGAGCTAATTTATTTGATGAAACCATTTATCTCTGGATGTACCTCCTATTCATGACTAATTATGGTATATATGTATATTTTTAAAAATGTTATTATTTGTGTAAAAGCCTTTAAGGGGCGTAAATAAATAATCACTTTAAAATTTACAATTATTTTCCAATAGCAGTAAATTGAGGTCCCGTCCGTGACCTACAAAACGATGATAAAACGTCTAATGCTAAGCAAACGAGGCCGAAACGTACCCAAAAATAAAACTGATTTTCAAAATACCGTTAGGCGTCCGTTCGATTTATTGTAAGCCCAAATAACGTTCCTATTTACGGCCTTTTTATGGCCGGAATAGACGTCTTTGTGAGAATTCTGCCGAAATTCTCCGAGAGATATGACGGCCCGGCATAATTTCGTACATTTTGTACGGTTAGTATTTTCACGAAGCCATTTGCATAATTTTCACCGAAGGTCCTCCCTTTGGCTCCCATCCGAAGAGGCTGTAATTCGTTACGCCCTTTTCGCTCGCAGCTCGCGGTTTTAGTTTTGAATATTTCATCGAGTTTTTTAAGTGTTTGAGCGCTAATTATTTATTACAGCTTGTGTAAGCTTCTTGGCAGAATAAGGCTCCAGCAACATATAACACAATGGATTTTTTAAATTATAATATGGTACTCGATATCGCACATTTGAACGGTGCCAGGGATATTGTGGCATTCCCATATAAGGAATTTTCCGAGACTAAAGGGATGTGGATGATAATAAGATCCATGCTGTTTAAATCTTCTTAGTAAACAACGTAACGTAGAAGGTTTTATTAACGTTGTTTTATATTTATTAGATGGTATCAATCAACCGCCTAAGTTTATATATGTTGACGAGCATCTTTACACATCACATTTTTTCTCAGTTCTCATAATTTGACGTTAAAACTGTCAAACTATGCGGTTAATGGTCACCGTAACGCTTGTTAAAGGGGAAAAGATGATGCCCTCAGATTTTTTTATTTATTAAAATAAATATTGAAATTCTCGGGTCACAATATTTGAAAAACTCTTACTGCCTTCATAATAAGCGGAAAATGTTGCTTGTGCAATGATGGGAGACTTAGCCTGTAGAGGAATTGAACCCACGATGCACGGGTGGGAATCCGACACCTTTGTCCACTAAGCTACCCACCGGTAAAAATCATGCGTCCTTTTCAAACCTTGATCACATTTTTTTTTTAACTCGCAGCCAGTAAGCGAAACCTATTACTAATATTAGACATGATTTTAATCCTATAATTACAATGCCAACTTAATTTGAAAATTACCAGTGTGGTGAAAAGTTGAATATAATAATATGATATTATATTCAAGTTCCGCTATAAGAATATTTTCAACATAACTTAAATATTTTTGTGGAAACCAATCTCTTGGTAGTTTGACATATTTAATGAAAAATAAATAATAACGTAAATAAAGTTTTGCCTCTTTTATTTCATATTGTCTGTCTTTTTCTTTCTGTTCCTTACTTATATTAGATGATGCTTAAACTAAGCAAAACCGGTCAAAAAAAACTGTTAATAAGTTTTTTTTTATGGTCTTAAAGTTTATTTTGTAGAAGTCCATTTTAATTTTTGGGTTTTAAAATTTTATTTAAACAATAATTATTATTATTTTTAAATTTAAAAAAAAAACAATTTTTAGTTAAAAGCTCTGCGATATAATTATTTTTACGCGTGACAGCTATTTCGTCTTCTGAGGGCATTATTAAACTGTGGAGAAGCCACATACAGACGAACTATTTTTATCATTTTTATTGTTATTATTACTTTTAACTACCAATGTCTCCATTATTTTTTTTCTGCTTAAAAATAATAACAAGCTAACTCCTCTGCATTTAGTAAACAAAGGCCGAAAATTTAATCTTTTAGAGCAGTTGGAAATAAATAAAAATTCAAATGATCCAAACCTTAAGTTAATAAATGAACAAAATAATATGATCCATTCACCACTACTAGATGTGTTCAAACCGAAATTTAAGAAACATAATTCAGATGTAATTATCCCGCAAAATTAAATACAACTAGAAAATTAAAAATAAAAATAAAAACCCTGTTTCCGAAAATGAATAAGGAAACACCCATGCCTCTCCTTAATAACCTTTTGTCAAATTCAAACAATAGAATACCCTTAGGTAGGGAAACTTCCCATGTTAATAGACATCAACAATAATTACAATTTATCAGAAAAACTTAATGGGGACATTGGTAGTTAAAAATAATAATAACATTAAACATGATATAAATAGTCCGTCTGTATGTGGCTTCTTCACAGTTTGATAATGCCCTCAGAAGGCGAAACAGCTGTCACGCGCAAACATAATTACATCGCAGAGCTTTTAACTGAAAATTGTTTTAAAAAAATTAAAAATAATAATAATTATTGTTTAAATAAAATTTAAAAAACCTAAAAATTTAAATGTTAATAAGCACTTTCACGATGGGCAACCAGCTCTTTGTCACTGTCTTTTACCATCTAAGGCCTCTTATCCTATTTTGATATATTCTGTTCTACGTCACGTCAGCGGTCTCGGCCCATAGTAGGCTCTGCCTCTCCTCGCACAGCCTCTGGAGTTATTGCTCCCAACTTTGCCTGAGGCAGCCAACCAGACGTCTTCCTTTTAGAGTCGAACTCAGTATGTTCAGTGAAATTCGGTTTTCTCAGTTTTCTGGCATTCTAAGAAGGTTATAAAGCCACCTCATTGCGATTTTTTTTATCATCGTCGAGTTACTTATTCGATCCCATTTTATAACTCCCACCACTTATCTCAAAAGATTCATTTCGCCGGTTGGAGCGTATTCTCTCGCTCATTGAGAATCTGTCCTTGTATTACTGGTATTTCAATGGAAGAAATTTGCGTCTTTGATCCCTTAGGCACCAGTGCATAGTCGGGAAACTTGCTGAACGCGCGTTCAACATTTGTACGCGTTTGACATTCAATACATGAGAACGGGTCGCTTTCACGACTCATTCTTATGTTTGACAGCTTGGCTGTGGAACGATTTTCCGGCCCTTGGGTTTCCTCCTTCCTTCTACATGGGTCTCTTTGAGAGCCAGGATCATTCCTTCCTTTCATCAAAAATACCTTTCATACAGCATCCTCAAAGATGACATAGATAATGATGTGTAGAGTTAATGTGAAAAAACAGATGTGTTTACCTGACGTAAGGGTGGGGCAACACACTGACTTACTTATAGTCAGGTACTACCAACCTTTCTCTCTCCAATCTCCTTACCCTCTCCACTACCTTCAGTTTCACAAGATACTCTTGTGTGGTATTTACAGAAACACACACTGTAATTTTTTTCTCAATTATTAGCTCTGCTTCACTTAGCACTGCTGCACCCGCGGTCAATTTCTACGTATTGTCGGTCATCACTTGAGAATTCAAGCCGCAGCTATTTGGATTGGTCAACTTATTTCAACTCTACCCCTTTGGCGTAGATGTTGCACTTAGTTTTGTCTCTACTTAGAACCAATAGATACTTCTGGTTTTTAAGTTTTCATACTCATTCCTGCCACCGTACACTCTTCGTTGGAGCGGTTGATCCACTCCCTGAACGTGCCATAAAAAATAAATGTACCATTGTGTAACGAAAATATATTCTGATTTTTAATGCACTTTGGTAAGACCGAGCCAAATCGTATCCTTCTACTTTATTCTATTCTACTATTTAAACCTGAGATCTTGACAACGTTTGAAATGCGGCCAAACCATTCTTGGACAGTTCTCAGATAGTTACGTGGTTTACCTTCTGCCAACACTTCTCTTGCCACGGTATAAGCTATTTAGTTTATTTCAAAAAAAAGCTTTGTATAAGACCACTGATAATATTTTTTAATTTTTATGACCGACTGGTTTCGCTTAATTTAAGAATCAACAGGGTAGAAATTAAACTAAACAAAAAATACAATGTGTGCGGTTATATACACATACAGAGGGAGAATAAAATATAAAATAAAATAACAGAACAATAAGAAAACAATAAAATAACAGAACAATGAGAAAAAAAATGGAATCACAATTAAATTATAACAGAGGAATTTAAAAATATAACTTGTATTTTTATCACTTTGTATTTTTTGTTTAGCTTAATTTTATACCCAGATGATTTTTAGGCTAAGTGAAACCGGTCGGTCATTAAAAAATAATTATATCCGTGGTTTTTTAAAAAGTTGTTTTTTTTTAATTTCCTTAAATATGTCAAACCACAAAGTGATTGCTTTCCACGAAATATATATTTAGTTTTCTTTCGGTTTAAATTTTTATTTGTGTTGACAAAACGTTTCACGAGTGCGAAAAAATACATATATTTGCAATATACATTACAACTAAACATGAGGTAAACATTCAAAATAATAAAAATAATGATTTCAATAAATATGGCTTCAAAATGTTATATTCAGCAAATAACAATATTATGAAAGGCGTTCAATAAAAAAATTAATGAAATCGAATAAAAGTGCAAATATGCTTGGAAAAAATATCAGCATTATTAACTTGAGTATTAGGTACAATATATTGGCGATATTTTCACCACCCTTTTAAAGTGTTATATATGGATATTATAAGAAACCAAAATTCTACATTTCAGATAGCACCGCGACGCCGACGCCGACGCCGGTTCCCGACGCCCATGTCTCCCTACGCGCCCTATAAAAATGAACCTCCTTTCCACACGTCCGCATTGCGGCCGCGCCGCCGCATCGCTCGAACCTTCCATAGGGCTGCGATCTCAGGGGCCAAACATCCTCCAAGGTTCACAACAAGGCTCCTTGGGTCAAGTGAAGCCCACACAAAGGGTTGAAGATAAGACCTTATCAATATCTTAATTGATAATTAGGATATCTTGTTTTTGTATGTCACATCGCACAAGTGTCCTGATTGGAGAATATTGTGAAAATAAAAACAGGGTTGGAAGGAGGGAGTTGGGTGTGAACAAAGGGGAAGAAGAAGTTATTACCTCACTTGGTTATTCAAATCTGGTCACCAAACACAAATCAATCTTAACTTAAAATAGTTGTCTATTATAAAGGTTATTTTGCGGGTATCTTACACTCTGGGATAAGGTTTTATGTTTTCATGAAAAATTATTCATTCTAGCGTCTTGAATTGACATGTGTTTTTACGTAAGTAATGGTAAGTGTACCTTTATTACAGGTTAAAGAACGAGTGGTTAAAAACGTTAGGTAAGGTTAGGTTAGGTTATGTTAGGTTGGGTTAGAGGGGTATCAAGAGAGGTAGCGGGTATCAAGACCTCCATTATTGTATAAACAGTATTTTTCTCTTATGATTATGATTGCGGAAGAAAGTATTCAATAATTTTAAGATTATTCTTAACCTGGAATTGGTTTAATATCATAAAAGAAAAGAAAAATTATTCCTCATGATACAAGTGTATCTTTTTTCCATTTTATGACCGTATCTCTTTATAAGAAAGCATCATGTTTTTTTTAAATAATATTGTGTTTTATTTTCTGTTCATTGTAATTTCCATCAGCTCAATATCAAATTTGAATTGGTGTTATACACTCGGATTGTTTGACAAAAAAAACATTAATTAAAACACAGCCCTGTATTATCGTGGCTGAACAAGTGTACAGTTGGGTATGGCGTATAGCCAACAGACCACTTGTTACAGTCGACAGCCACTATGCAGTCCCGCGGCTGATGTGTCGATTTGCCAGCAGTTAACCTCGAAATGAAGCTACGGACCGTAAATGCTTTAGTACCTACCTCTGGAAATAAATTATAAAAATATAAATAAATTAAACGGTTCAAATGTTGTTCATTTTTAATGAATGCGTCATTTGGACGTACGTCACAATTTGCCGAAATCGAGATCAACATGTTTTCACATGGATATATTCGAGATTTATATCTACTAAAAACAGCCAAATTTTTTGTAATTCAATTATTTACTAACGCACCTTGCAGATATTTGACATAAATTGAAGTTTACAAACCTCAATATGTAGGATAACCTAGAACATGCTTTTTTAAATAAATACATTGATAGATTCAAAAAAATACCCATTTATGATAATTTTCAGAAAGAAAAAAACACTAATATTCATTTTACAAATGCCGATTACGCATATTGATGCTTTTGTATCGTCATATTTTCAAACGCCTTTTTCTCGGTTTCATCTTTATGTGGTTTGATGCTTTCTGCATAAGTACCTTCATTTATAGTACGTCATTAAAACTTTGAAAATATTTCATTTTGATAGATGTCTTACATTTTTGACGGTCCACGTGGTCGAGTGGTTAAGATTCCCGACTACGAATCAAGAGGTCGCGAATTAAAATTTCGACATGCCCAAATAAAATGAACTTAATTTTTTTTTCATAATAAATGTATTTGACGGCCTCCATAATTGAGTGGTAAGACGCTCGACTATGAATCTAGAGGTTGCGGATTCAGACCCGACGTGCGCCAATATTTTTTATTTAATTAATATGTGTCATTACACATTTAATTCATATTTAATAACGAAAAGTTTATTTGCGACACGTTTCATAGTGGTAGATACTCCAAGTACCTGGTGAAAGAC
This sequence comes from Drusus annulatus, assembly GCA_022651775.1. Lineage (NCBI taxonomy): Eukaryota > Metazoa > Arthropoda > Insecta > Trichoptera > Limnephilidae > Drusus > Drusus annulatus. The sequence goes on along the minus strand of JAGWCC010000517.1, from coordinate 31,445 downwards.
CACCACTAAGAATCGAAACGTTGCTTCGAATAGCTTTAGCCGTGTTTAGTGACCAGATCTGAATAGCCAGGTATTTTCCAACTTCCTCCTCCCCGTCTCTTTCTCCTCTCCACTACCTTCAGCTTCACAATACACCCCAATTGGGGATGTTATAGTATCACTTGCTCTAGACGGTTGGGACTCTTGTGTGGTATTTACTATAAGAATGAATAAAAATAATAAGCAGTATGTTTGCGGCATATTCTAGAGTGGTAGATATATATAGTATCGACCTGGTGAATGACCACTATTCAGAATTGAAACAATCCGTTTATAAATGACAAAAGGTCACCCCAAAATTGGTCTATGTGCTTGAAATACTGTTTTCAATTTCAAATAAAACTGATGAATAAATCAAAAAAAACGGCTAGACTTCATTCGTTGAATAAACTCACGAAATGTGCGCAATTTTTTTGTGTTATATATTTGATTAAATTTACAATGCTAATAAAACAACTAGAAAGTACCTCATAATATTCGTATTTATTTTTTTAATTAATTGGAGGTAGTTATGCAGAAAGCGTACAAACCACAATTTGCCAAAATCCAGTTTCAAATGTTTTCCTATATAGATCTGCTAAAAACATCTAACTTGTCTAAACTTGACAAAGCAAAAAACTTGTCAACATACTCGTACATAACCTAGCAGAGTTCAAACGGGTCTTAAAAAACATTTTTTTAAATCCTACATATAAAACGTAACTTATTAAAATTTAATTTCTGTAAAAACGTCCTTAATTTGCTTTGTTTCGGTTTTCACTTTCCTTGTATCCTTACAACTTAATGTCTTCAAAAGAAACAAACAAGAAAAACATAAAAAAAAAAAAAATTAAGTTGTTTATTGTAAAAGTATGCATCTCCAAAAGCAAATTAAAATTACAAAAAAAAAAAATCTTCGGTTAAAATACTAGAGCCAAAAACTCGTTGTAAAGATTTTATTATTTTTATTTATTTAACTAGCGAGTACCCGGTGTGCTTTGCAAAGCCACTCAAATAAATATAGTGTTTATGTTTTAATTCTGTTTATTGAAGTGCTTTTTAATTATTTTTTTTTCCCGTCTGGTTCGTATATGAATAAATCAGAAGGTTTTCCGATGCGTGAGCAGGTCACACACCGCTGTCCATGTGAGAAATACGGATTTAAAAAAATATTTTTCATACTAATTTTAAAACGCTATTTAAAAAAAAGCTTCGGCACATATAAACTATTTTTTTAGCATTGTTACAGCCAAACACTTCAACAAAAAGAACAGATTTCATTTTCACGCCAAATATCTACCGAAAATACTTGAAGTTTCGTAAATACGTCGGGGCTAATTTACATTTGAGAGCTTCATGAACTTTGACCTATTATTGTGCGGCATGGTTGTGTAACCTGGTACACTGCCGGCGCTAAGGCAATATTATTGCTAATCTGCTTGTTCATAATTGGTGTTTAGAGTCTGTTTAAAGGAGAGATTTCCGTCATGAACGTTTTATACATGCTCTTTAATAGGAAGTCATTGAGCGAGGACCAAACCAAACTTAAATAGGGATATGATGTTTTGTGAAAGCATTTAACTTCATTATAAATTATTATATTTTCTAAAATGTTAGTTATTATTTTTTTACTGTTAAGCCTTCTCATCTTCAAATGTTATCTTTATACATAAAAAAAATAATGTTTGTGCGTTGTGCGTTGTGCGTTGTGCGTTGTGCGTTGTGCGTTGTGCGTTGTGCGTTGTGCGTTGTGCGTTGTGCGTTGTGCGTGTCGCGTGTCGCGTGTCGCGTGTCGCGTGTCGCGTGTCGCGTGTCGCGTGTCGCGTGTCGTGTATCGTGTGTCGTGTGTCGTGTGTCGTGTGTCGTGTGTTGTGTGTTGTTGCTATAACGTTTTAAAATTAGTATTCAAAGTTCATGAAGCTCTCAAATGTAAATTAGCCCCGACGTATTTACGAAACTTCAAGTATTTTCGGTAGATATTTGGCGTGAAAATGAAATCTGTTCTTTTTGTTGAAGTGTTTGGCTGTAACAATGCTAAAAAAATAGTTTATATGTGCCGAAGCTTTTTTTTAAATAGCGAATACCGCACTAGCGTCCCAACTGCTCCCAACCGTCTAGAGCTAGTGCGACTATGGCATCCCCAATTAAGGTATGTTGTGAGGCTGAAGGTAGTAGGGAGGAGAAGGAGATGGGGAAGAGGAAGAGGAAGGTTGGGAAGTACCTGGCAATTCAGATCTGGTCACCAAACACGGATAAAGCCATTTCAAGCAACGTTTCGATTCTGAATGGTGGTCTTTCACCAGGGCGATGCTTGGAGTATCTACCACTCTGCTTGTCAGAAAACTTATATATCGATGAAAATACCTATTTAAAAATGAAATCATCTTAAATTTTCAAAAAAAGAGCAAACACCTTGTTGTCTGACATTACAATCAAAATTAAATAAATTTTGTTTAAAATCACGTAATCATTATTTAATACTCGTATACATGTGTCAACTAGTTTCGGTTGGAGCCAACCTTCTTCAGGACATCATTATATAAGCTTTTATATAAAAAAAACTAACTAACCATCACGCCGTTTCTCCGCAGGGGTAGGCAGAGAGGACGGACCGCCATACAACTCTGTCTTAGCACACACTTCTTGCTTCATTTACATTCATACATCGTCTCATACATACTCTTCTGCTATTCTGACTCTTCACATGACCCGATTCAAGTATTTGATTTACTTCATCGTGTCATGTCTTTCTCGGGCGTCCTCGACTTCTTCTTCCATTCACTTTCGCATCATATATTCTTTTCACACTCCTTTCTTCGTTCATTCCATCGTTCATCCAAACCATCTAAGCGTCCCTTTCTTGATCCTATCCATTACGCTCATATCAGCCTTGCATTCTTTCCGGATATCCACATTTGTAATACGGTCATACATAGCTTTTATATTATATTATTAAATGGTATATTTACATTATAACGCTTATATTGTCCTAAAGAAGTTGGCTCCAATTGAAACTCACGACACATATAAGTATATATATCTTATAATAGAGAACATATAATAAATAATATTCTTACTAGCGCGTTTTGTGTGCCCGAAAAGGACACATTATTTCTTTACTTCGGTTGAAATCGAATTTTTTTTTTCAAATTTTGATATTATTTTTTCAATAGATAATCGATTTTATTGAGATGTCTGGGGCCTAGGAGTCTAAAAATATTATGTAAATTGGCATTAGATATTTTAAAAGTTGGTTTAGAACACACTTTAAGAGAATTTCTTTTCATTTTCCTTGGAAGTGGTTTTGAAGTCCGGTAACTGATCTAATCATCTGAGCTGTCGAGGCAGCTTTCAGAAACGCCGCAAGTAACCATTTCCCTTTTTTGTTTTTATTTAGCAAACGCTTATAAATGCTTTTATAAGCAATAATGCTTTCGTTTTTTTTCACCAAGATCTTTCACCTTTATTTATTTCAGTTAAAAAAGGTATTCGTACGAATTCGTTGCCAGATGGTGGTTTTTCTAAATTTGATGTAGTTAAAAATTTAAAAAATATATATATATTGTTGAAATTTTTCACTGCCACATTCAATTCGTGAGCCTACTGCGCTGTTAAGCTATCAAAGGTTTGGTTAGGATAGACTTATACATTTGGTGAGGTTTATTAATTTAATTCATACATTAATCGAAGAAAGAAATCAGTAAAAAGCAAACAATTCCATTCTTAAATGGGTTAGGAAATTTGTTCATAAATTGAGGTCGTTAAGTTTTTTTTCTCTCTATCATCAAACTCTTTTTTTTTCTCATACCATAAATAAAAGGTTTCGCCGAATTCAAAATATTGTGCGGGAGAAAGCCTGTTAATATAAAATGTTTATAGCGTAGCACCGATATATCGTATCAGCGTAGCAGATTGATCCCTTCACCTCTGCATCTACGCCGTAGCGGGACAACTTTCCAAACCTTCGCAGGCTACATGGATAGGTGATCTAATATATTTTTAGGCTACAAAATATATAAGGTTTTATCCAATGATGAAATAACATAAAGAAATCAATCTAAGTAATTTTTATTTTTGATTAATAAAATCTTCCATGCGATGAATTAGTTACTTCCTAAGAAATTCCTGTAAAATAATGAATGATTATTGTAATATGTTCATCAGAAATAATTAAAATAAACACCTTGGAAAGAACACCCTTCTAGGTCTGCTACAGAAACTCGACCTTATGCCTCTTATATCCCCCGGGCGATAAGCATTTTTTTTTCGTTCTGTCTTTCGAGTTATGTCGTTTTCAGTTTAGTCTCCTGACAGTGGGTCGATAAACATATCAAATTTGTGCTCAAAGTCAGTGTGATTATTAATTTTGATTTTTGATTAACTCTAACGAATACTTTGTAAAATCATATATTTTATACATTTTCGACTTCACCTATCTGTAAACAAAAGGGTTGTTGTATTTTCCGGAAATTTGATAGAACATTAACGAATGCTAACACCGACCAAGGAGTGTTTATATCGGTAAATGAAAATGATTTTTTCTATGTTTAAGCCTCCGCCTATTTATTTGCGAACGTCCCTATTTTTTATTATTTCGTTGTAACTCACCGTTCGATAGAAGACAATATTTATTTATTTTTATACTAACGGACCATTGTCCAGCTACAAAAAAAAATCAAAACACGAAACAGGAAAAAAGAGGAATAGAGAAAGAACAGCACATACATAATATTTACAGCAATGACAAAAATATTAATTTGAAAGAACATTCAAGTCAGGCTTTGACCAAGTCGTAAAAAATGACAAAAATCATTTGAACTGGTACCAAAAATTGGAGTGTTGAGAATTATGCTTATAATTAGTAGAATGATGATTGAGGAACAATAATTTATTGTTCCTGAGTCCACGGCAAAAAAAATTTCAGCTGGATGAGTTGCAATAAAGAAGGTGAGTCAATAATGCAATAAATAATTTACTAAATGCAAACTAAATCACAGTCTTTCCTCCGTTTATTTGATGAAGAAATGTTTGATGTTTGTTCAATTTCATTAAATAAATAATTGCCTCTTTTTTGTCCTAATTTCTATGCAATTCCGCGTAAGAAGCGATGTTGTACGGATTCAATATGATGAATCTGAACATTTTATAGAGGAGACCAAATCAGACTGCCATATTCTAGATGTGGGCGAACTAATGAGCAATAAAGAGTTTTTAGGGTCTTTGTATATAAAAATCACAGGCAATTCTATTGATGAAGCCAATATGAACAAACATTTTCTTACATATTAGCATTACTTCGATTTGACCACTTTAGTATATTTTAAAATATACTTTACCGATTGACATATTCGCCGCTTAAAAATTGTGTATCTAGTAACACGTTCATTGATTAGTTACTTATATGATTGATTCAAAAAAAATGATTGTTTTTTATCATTCTTTGTATCCTTCACATCACTGTTATCCAAGGTCATACATATTACCAACTGGATACGTGGGTCACCCGCTGGCACGTGTGCCAGTCATAACTCATCCCAAAGATCAAGTCACATAAATTAGTTAGCGTGGATGTACTGTACCTACACTGTCTACCTACTGTACACTGTACAGTTCATGACGCTATGTATTGTAAAGATGTCAAAGTTTATGTTGTTAATCTTATTGAACATGAAAATAGAAAATTAGTCATTTTTTTAACTGGGGGTTGCTTTCAACAACATAACTGAGTGAACTTAAGTCGAGTACCAATTAACAGAAATTAAATAAAGCGTAAAGGATTACTCCATTACTTTTCGTTAATATTTATGACCAAGGGTTAGTTGAATGCTAAGGGTTATACCAAAATGAAGTCAGAGTAATTTAAATATAGGAAAAAAGCTACTAAACCAGGAATAAGAGCTTTTTAAAAAATATTTAAAGAGATTTTCCCTCTGTTCAAAATGGGTTGGAATCCGGATACTGAAAATATTGCAAAATAAATACGATCAAATTCACTTCTTTATTTTATTATTATTTTTTATTATAATTTTTATTTTACTTTTCAAAGAAAGAAAACAAACATTCCCGGGCTACAACCTGACAATATTTGAAAAACTCTTACTGCCATGTTGCTTGTGCAATGATGGAGGACTTAGCCAGCAGAGGAATTGAACGCACAACGTCCGGGTGGGAATCCGACGCATTTGTCCACTCAGCTACCGACCGGTCAAAATTAATGATTTTCAGAGAGATGTGAGATTGATAAAAAAAACGGCAAACGAATTGGTTGAGGTAATTCAGTTGGTAGAATACTACTCTCGGATAAAGTAAACGTGCCGAGTTTGAGTCTTAGTCATAACCTAATCTATTGGCTTTCTGTGTATTTTTATATTTTGTATTCTTTTAATATTTATTCAGTAATTATCACAGTGAAGCTTTAATAAGTTCATTGAATTCAATCTTTAGAGTTTTTGTCTCCAATATAACCCCAAAAGTTTCAAGAGACATACAAATTTCCTTTAATTATTGATACTTAACATACGAGTATGTATTATTTGTAAGTGAACGCAGTCTGTAATGCATTACAAAAAATCATTGATCTGTCTAAAGCATAATAGCCGAATCGCCTTATGTGAATTGGCAACATCAGCTTTAATGATTTAATAATAATACTATTTTTTTTCTTTATTCCACTATTTCGTTTATCCACTCAACTACCGACCGGTCGCTGGAGAGTTTTTTTCTAATCGTTTAGCAAAATAACATGATTTTAAGATATATATTTTTTTACTTTTTAAAAGAAAGACAAACATTCTCTGGGCTACAAATAATCTAGAAACATTTGAAAAACTCATACTGCCATTATAATAAGCAGAAGATTTGCTTGTGAAATGATAGAAGACTTAGCTAGCAGAAGAATTGAACCCTTGACGTCCGGATGAAAATCCGACGCGTTTGCCTACTTAGCTACTATCCGGCCAACGATGAAAACATAAATCAAATTTAAGCTCATTTCATGCTCATTTTTATTTTTTAGTAGTTGAGTGGACAAACGCGTCAGATTCCAACCAGGGCATCGTGGGTTCAATTCGTCGGCTATTTAAGTTCTTCAACATTGCACAAGCAACATTTTTCACTAATTGTGATGGCAGTAGGAGTTTTTAAAATATTGTCAAGTTATTCGTAACACGATAATGTTTGTCATTCTAAAAAATCATAATTATTACCATGAAATTAATGAAAAATGCTATAAGGGTCCGAGTGTATTTTTGTCACGCCGCATATTCGAGCGGACTAAATTTGAAACTTTGTTAAATTCATCCAAAAGATGAAATTACAGTTTACTTTTGTTCTTAAATATGAATTCTTACTCGACGAACTTGATTCATTGCATACTCTAGTAGGGGAGAAAAAAAACTCTGAAAGTATCCGAGTGAAGTTTCTTTGTAAATTCTTTATCTCGAAATACAATTTTCAATTGTAAAGTGTTGGTTGTTCGTTTGCGAGAGTTCGAATTCTTATTAAATGCCCGAGTTTCTCCTGGCTTTATTTTATAACTTCCTCCAAAGATTTTTAGAATCATTGTTTATATCACGCCCATTTAACTTTAAGTCTAGAAGATATTTTTTCCTTTGATTTCAATTTTTTTACTTGTTGTTTTATGATTTGAAACAAAACATATATATTTCCGACTATATCAGTGAATCACCCACTGGCACGTGTGCTAGTCATAACGTTGTTCTCCAAGTAATATGAAATTATGTGTGGTGTTTTGTTGTGATTCTTTTCGTTAACAATATAACTATGTAAGAAGAATCAAGAACTTCCACTTTCACTACATCGGTGAGTGAATGGATTCCCATTTTCCTATCATTCAAAAAATCTTTCCACATCCATAAAATAGCATTGTTTATCGTTTTACAGTCCACTATTTTCCAAATTCATCTGAAGTTAAAAACACATTCAGTGTTTTATCGCAGCTTCGGATCCAACATTTTGATAAATATAACATTAATATAACCATGGTTATGACGTTGCTCATTTCAGAATTGAATTTTGTTTCCTCCATCAATTATTTAAAGCTTTTAGATTCAATGCGCACAACTACAAATATATTTTTTAAATAATGTAATGTCAAACTGTTTTTCTTCGTCTTCTTTTAATGGTGTCCTCTTCTATCAAATGTTAGCTTTTATCAGGAAAAACTTCCCGTTCCAGACCGGAACAACTCTACAGAATTGTTCTCGTACCAGTCACGTAGATTAAGAAACCATTAAAAAAATGTATAGGACGAAGCCTAAAAAGTATCTGACTATTCAGGTCCGATAATTTGACATGGCTTAAGCCATTTCAAGCAACATTTTTCGATTTTGAATCCTAATATTTTATCTAAACTGAGTGTATCTACCATTCTGATTGGAAGCGAATAATTTATAGTGACGACTCAGGTAAATATAAACTGTATTCTAAGAGACTTCACTCACAAACAGACTTATCTAAGGACAGACATGAACTAAAGCGAATCCGACGTCCCGTTACGCACGACTGTTGTGAGACAAGGTGGGGTCAAATGAGGTCAACTCCGTGTTATAAAATATGCTGGTATTATTTCGACTGCTTGCTCGGACCACAGAACACATAAAAGGACAGTGTTGATATGCCCGAAGTAAGCTCAATTTTTTCTTACTTCTAGAAAAATACATTATTAAGGCTCAGCACCTAAAAATGGAACTAAACGTCACTTTATGGCATTCTAATATAAGCAATACTACAAATGATGTATCTGTTAATTCTGCATGAATCAAAATTTTAAGCTATAATCTTTAAAATTAAATGAAAAACAAATTTTAATGTCAGTAAAAAATTCAATTTGAAAACCAGCGCTGCCATTTTTGAACCTTTAACCTAAAATTCCACAATGCATTTCAAAAATAATTTAAAATATTATTCTTTAGAATTGTATTCACTGAAAACGTTAGACGTTTTTCTAACTACCCGATACGTAATAAACAGGAAAATAATTTGTAATATTATTTGTATTAGAATGCCAAAAATGGTTTATTTTTGGGTGCTGACCCTTAAGCAGAAATCACTAAATCAATATGCGTTATTTTATTTTTAATCAATATTAAATTATATATATAGAGTATATTTCCATCACGTTTCAGAGTAGTAAATTCGTCATTTGGAATATAAAGGTGGCTTAAAATAGCTTTAGCCGTGTATAGTCACCAGATTTCACAACTTACTCTAATTGGAGAGGCCAAAGTCCCACTGACTCCATGCAGTTAAGACTCTTGTGCAGTATTCACTTTTTAAAAAAATGGCTATCTAGGGGCTTAAGAGTCAAAAGGTCTAATGTCAATCGGTGACATCAGTTTTCTTTAAAATCGGTACAGATCACATTTCTAGGAATTATCCATTCAGTGGTTATACCCAAATACATATCTATTTACTTCAACCTTATTCGCGCCTGATGATGCTTGCAATTCTGCACAGAACATAAATAAAGTAAAATAATGTAATTTAATACTTAACCAAAAAAATAATACATGTAAGGAAATTAAATTTGATTAATAAAACCACCCTCTTAATCTGCTTCTGTGAAATTATCTTTTGCGTCTTTCATAAATATAAGTATAAAAATCGTCCTTCAGATGACATTTAACTAAAATGGCAAGTCATAAATGATCATTTTATCATAAATAATTTTTCGCTTAAAATATTTGCTCTTGGGATATTTTTCAATTTAAAAAGGACCTTTACTAAGTGATTTAACATTTCAAAGTTTCTTTACAATATAAAAATAAGCAAAGTAAAATTACTATCAATCAATTGAATACACAGTACCAACGTTTTCGGTAGCAATAATGTATTTATTCCAAATACTTTTTTCTATCTTATTTATCTCTCAAGGAAAAAATATCATTATTTTATTCTTCATTAGTCCGTAAGCAATAAGCTTTTGAAGTGAAAGAGGCTCATCGGAAAGGAATATAATATTTCATGACATTGGCAAAGAATTCACTAGAATAAGAATAATCATAATTTGAGCGAACTTTTTCTTTTAACATTTTTTAAAAGTATATGTTGTTTTATGTTCTACATTATTATTTTTAAAGCTTGATTATTGTTCGTTTCACCTCACAAGTGCATTATTGAACTTTATTGCCTTCAAAAAGCATAACAACTGGAGTAAATAAAATTATTTTCAAGAACCTATCGGTGTTTGTAATCTTTAACACACAGCTTTTCATGAATATTTTAAACTGGTCATAAAAAAAAAGTTATCAAAAAATCACGGGATATAACTAGACTTGTCAAGAAATAATATTTGTTGCTGAAATCCACCCATTTAGTATAAAATAATGTCCGGTGAAATAAATTGTAGGTAGATAAGTAGGTATTTAGGAACATATTTTTATAAATTTGATAATTTTAATTAACATCAGCTTTTTTGTTATTTAATATGAGTTTTTTTTACAAGAGGATATAAGATAATTACTATAAATTTTTGCACAGTGTATTACAAAATAAACTTTTTAGCTATTTTATACAATAAAAAACGAGGTTCTTGTGTTTGGTGAAGAAATTTCGCTCAAACAATAATGTTTAGATTTTACAATACAGCAGAGAAAAATACTAAATATTTGTGTAAAATTAGTTATAGTAATAAATGTTAGTACATAATGAAAACACATAATTGCTTGTAGAATAAGAATAAAAACAAAAAAATAAATAGAAAAATATAATAACAATAACAATCATTCAGGACTGTTAAAGTTGTTTGATGTAATATTTCAATTTAAGCTGAAATTCGTGAATATTATTAGTTACAAGTTTGAAATCATTTTTGATTCTATAAAAATATACAATAAATATTCTACTATCGATATATATTAATAGTTTATATCTACGCACTTTACTGCTTCCGTAAGAACTTAATATTCTCAAGATTAAACATTCATAAAACATGAGGCTCTTAATATCAGTGCAAATCAAATCAAAGTTTTGTACCAGTCTCGTTAACGGTGATACATTTTAAGCATATTACATAGGTACAAGCCTTATACTATTTATATTCGATAAATACGTACTGTAATACAAAGGCCAGCTTGTTTATTCTATTTCGTTGTTTCGTGGAGATATGAAATTAGCCAATAAACTCAATCCCACGTTATGTATATAGTATTCCCTCATAATGAATTGTTTGTTCTCCCTTCTCTTGTTTTCTTAAGCAAACGAGGGTTGTTCTTGCACTGATACATTATTTTTGTTTGGTCTTATTTATTGAAATTAACATTTTTTATTTAGTTGGTAAGAAATCTTTTTGCTTTGTTTTTCATATTGTTTGGTCCAATAATTGTTTTACAATTTGTACCTTACGTAGTACATACCCCATTTACGTTAAAATTTTCATTTCTTAGTTTTCACGTAACCAAAAAATACAAAATTAAAATATGAAAGTGAACGAAACAAAATGAATTATTTATAATTTAGAGTGAGCGTTCACAAAGATATTAAGTTAGAAAAAAATATCATGGTCATGTCATGAGGAGGTAAAGACATAAGATTATCCAACGAATAATTCACAGAAATATGGACGAGCGAAGGGGCCTAGGCAAATGCTGCATCATATGGGTTCGAAAATAATGTATCGGGTTCGAGTTCAGTTTTACTGTTGTTCCGGCCTGCAAGATGCTAGGAAAAATTGGTCTCGGTGATCGCCAACTTCTAACAGGAGAAGACATCAGAAGTTAACTTCTATTTTACTTAAGAAGTTGGAATATCAGTTTAACATGAGCAAATATCAAAATGCCTTTATTTTATCTCTCAATTTATAAAATTATATCATTTTGCCTGAAGAAAAAAAAACAATATTTGTGTGAAATAGCGCGGCGGCGGTGTCTACAAAATAAAGCCAATTTCGCCAACTAATGAAAAAATCGCATTCGTGGAAGCAATTAAATATCTACCTAGCGGCAGAAACCGCTGACAAAAGCTTACGCTGATAAGGGGGCAAAACAAACCACTCTCCACTTTTTGTTACAAATTGTAGATACCTTACTTCTTCGATCATTGAACACCAATCGTTAAAAATATTTGTAATGGTAATGGGACAAATTAAAACGATTCATTTTTCAATCACGACTTTGTTTGATCTGAATAAAACAGCTTAATTTGATATTATATCACATTGGTAAGTGGGGAGTTTTCAGTACCCCCTGTGACACAAGATAAACCCCGTTAGAAAGATGATATATATTTTTCAAAATGGTTTCATTTAATTAAACTTCCTGATTTAAAAGAGCTAGTTCGGGTTTTCTGTCAATGGAAAACTGTATTCTAAGAATCACATCAGAGCGATCCACTATTTGAAGAATGTACATTTTTGTAGAATTATATTTTTTGTGTATCTCAACTCAACTCATTAGTATCGTATTCTATAAATCTTTAGGTTAAAAGCATTTTTATTTATTTATTTATTCGCCCTTGTGGGCTTTTGCATAACTGTGTTATATATGATATAAAATAATAGTGACATACAAATAACACTGAGTAAATGATTAGCACCTAAAAACATAAGTAAGTTAATACAAATATTATAATGCAATCAATTAACACTCTTGTAACTAGATTAGGAAGTCAAAGTAATTAAAGTGCGGTCATTATATTGAAGTTGTTAACTGTTGGCTGGTTTCAAAGGATACTGTGATTAGCCTCAAGAAAATCAGCTATTCTTAGAGGCATTGAATAAAAATAACACAAAACAACCTGTGCAGGTGGCATAAAATATACTAACTAACTAACCATCATGTTAATTTTGCAAGGTTAGATATAGATGATGAAACATCCGAAAAAAAAAGCCTTGCCACACGCTCCTTGCTTTATTTACGGTTACTATCCGTGGCTACTGACTTTCTCTTAGATATACTTAAACCATCTACGGGTCAGAAAGGATGTGTACTTCGTTAAAAATTTCTTAAAATTGATTCGCGGATGTTTCGAAAACTTGGCCATCATGAAAAGCATCAATTTTTTTTATGTTGCCGATGGTTATCGCCGTCATCGACAGCATATATTGTTTTATATCCCAGCCTGCAGGACTAATTTGCCAATGGTCTTGCCAGTAGGGAAGGCACTCTAGTTGTTAAATCAAACCGTTTTGAATATTGACTTATTCTGCGTCAGTGAAACTTCTTTTAAACAGCAAGCCTTATTGCTGCTTCCCTAATTACTGTATATGTTTAACTTATTTATTTATAAAATTTTAGAACCAAGTCTATTTTTTCATAACTTATTTTTTCTGTCTGGTTTAATAATATATATATATATATATATATATATATATATATATATATATATATATATATATATATATATATATATATATATATATATATATATATATATATATGATTTGCATTATATTTGTTGTACACCCCACAAACATTTTATTATGTCTTTAATAACGATTTAAAACTATGTTTTTGTTATGTTTTTAAAAGGAGTAAATAATTAATTTGAATTTACACTTATAAATCGTATCACATATGCTATTTTCTGAAGTCAATTTCTGGCGTTACCTAAATCATTAACTAGGCTGAGACGTTCCCAACTTCTTCATTTAACCATTTAGGAGATACATTTTTCCTAAGTTCTAAAATATATATGAGAAATGAAAAATAACTTTTCATAAGAGATAGTTCATTTTTTTAAACACGTCAAACCCAAAAGTGATTGCTATGTATAATAAATTTTCACATTTAAAATGAGAAAAAAATGTATTGATACGTTCTCTTAGATAATTATAAACTAAGACAGAACCTTGTAGCATTCTTAGACGAGGCGTGACCAGAATTCGTAAACCACTCGGTCAAAAAGAGAACCTTTCACGTAAAACGTCAAATACGTTTTCGAAGGCAGGCAGAAAATAGTTAGAAAGCCTGTTTTCATTGATGTATAGAAAAAAAATTATATCACAAAGTGCGTCATGAATTTGTTGTAACGTTTTATCAGTGGCTTTACCAGGATCGAGGACAGGGCGAGCAGTGATACTAAACTGGGCGGCATTTTAGTGGGGGCGCCAAAATAATCGCCGGATACTACTAGTTTTACCCGTCAAAGGCGTACTCAGTGTAGACGTAGATATTGAACAAATAAAAATAACCAAAAGTGAACATTTCCGTTTGTGAAATGTTTTGTTAAATATTTAAAAATCTGGTATGAAGGATTATATTAGAAACAAATAAGCAGAACGTCGTTAACGCGAAAATACCTCCTACGTGGTCAACTCTACAAAAATGAGTTTAATATGATATTGCGTAGAGTTTGAATTTGTAATTTAGGTTTCAATGTTTTTACTGGTGAAAATACATTATTGTATTTAAAACTGCAAAAAATATTTTTGATGTCTCAAAAAACAATCTGTAACTCTCAAAAATCAGTTTTTGATTCCTCCTGAACAATTACGCTTTTGACAAAAAAGGAGGTATTTTCGCGTTGATGACGAGAATATATTAATTGGCAATATGACTCAAAAGAAACACTTCGATCAAAACTCCATTTTGTAACAGAAAATCATTTGGACGACTAGTTTTTTTTTAATGTGAATACCGCACACGGGTCTCAATAGGCCGTAGGCAGTTGAACTATGACATCCGTTTGATCATTATAAGGTACCTAGTCAAATATTTTACTTCTTTTAAGAATAAATAAACCAGCAATCTATCTTTATGGATCGTTTCCCCGATATAATAAGATTTCATGATTCCATTTACACGCGTTTCACAAACAAAAGCAAAGAAGGAGAGATCCAAGGGCTAAATTCAAGAAAATTTCCATCTCGATCAAATAAATCTAATAATCTGATACCTAAATCTTCCATTAACAGTGGTGGCGTTATCTTTCAGAATATTATCGCCGCAGTAACAACCTTTTGATACCTCATCAGTTTCCATCAGATTAACTTTGCCAATCTACATACATAAGTACGTGCTGGGCCGAAAACCATCTCATTACATTTCACTAGAATACTCTGAAACCCTTAACAGACCGTCGTAATTTTGATAATTGTGATAAACTTGCGTATGGTCCTGCCACTGAGAGCTTTACGATAGTCTCTCTTTCTGTTACATTTGTCGTTTATGATAAAAAAAGAGAGAAACTTCAACAAACCTATCAACGGTAGATCTTATAATTCGATGTATTTTTGTCAATGTCCACGATAACCTTTAAATGATACGACCAATGACCGTGATTCATTAATTCTGAATAGTTTGTTTTTATGAATCCTTCAACATACGACCAATGACCGTGATTCATTAATTATGAATAGTTTGTTTTTTATGAATCCTTCAACATACGACCAATGACCGTGATTCATTAATAATGAATAGTTTGTTTTTTTGAATCCTTCAACATACGACCAATGACCGTGATTCACTAATTATGAATAGTTTGTTTTTATGAATCCTTCAACATACCACCAATGACCGTGATTCATTTATTATGAATAGTTTGTTTTTATGAATCCTTCAACACACGACCAATGACCGTGATTCATTAATTATGAATAGTTTGTTTTTATGAATCCTTCAACATCGGATAATCGTATGGTCAGAATATATAGCTTTTGAGTTTAAAGCTTTTAAATTTTTGAACTTTCAAGCTTTTGTACTTTCAGCTCTTGAGCTTTGAAATTTGTGCTTTCAGCTTTGAAGTTTTTGTGCTTTGAGCTTTTAAGCTTTTAAACTTTATAGCTTCCGAGCTATTGAGTTTTTGAGTTTTCGAGCTGATGAGTTTTAGAGTTTAAGAGTTATTGAGCTTTTGAGATTTAAGCGTTTGAGCTTTTGACCATTGGAGCTTATGAGCTTTTGAGTTTTCGAGGTTTTTTAGGTTTTTTGCTTTAGAACTTTCGAGCTTGGAGTTTTGAGGTTTTTGATTTTTGATCTTTTAAGCTTTGAGCTTTTAAGCTTTGTGATTTTAAGTTTTGAGTTTTAGGGCATGGAGCTTTTAAGATTTGAGCTTTTAAGCTTTGAACTTTAAAGCGTTGAGCTTTTAAGCTTTGAGCTTTTAAGCTTTGAGCTTTTAAGCTTTGAGCTTTTAAGCTTTGAGCTTTTAAGCTTTGAGCTTTAAGCTTTGAACTTTTAAGCTTTGAGCTTTTAAGCTTTGAGCTTTTAAGCTTTGAGCTTTTAAGCTTTGAGCTTTTAAGACTTGAGCTTTTAAGCTTTGAGCTTTTAAGCCTTGAGCTTTTAAGCTTTGAGCTTTTAAGCTTTGAGCTTTTTGGCTTTGAGCTTTTAAGCTTTGGGCTTTTAAGCATCGAGCTTTTAAGCTTTGAGCTATTTAGATTATGAGATTTTTAGCTTTGAGCTTTTAAGCTTTGAGCTTTTTAGATTATGAGATTTTAGTTCAATAAACGGTATATATTAAACAAATTTTAATTCGAAATGAGAACATAATATATTAGATTAAAAAAATTAAGAGTTGAGTTGTATTTCAGATGTTTTGAAAATTATATCTTAAATTTTCGATTAAACCATTTGTCATATTGCGAAATAAATTATAATGATTTTCATCGCTAGGAAGGAGGTAGGTAGGTTCGCTTATGAAATATCAAAACCCACACCCGAATTAGCCAAACCGACCGAACGACGTAATTTGACTTACCGTATTCTGACTTTGCCAATTTGAATCTAAAACTTGGACGGGCAATCAAACTTCAAGTAAATTATTTGACGTTTAAATTTGTTTTCCTCCAATATATATTATTTTATTCGTCTCTTCTATTCCACATATCCTTGAAACTTGCATCGAAAAGTACCAAATTGCTTTTCTCGGTTCGTGAATACATTCGTTGTTGTTGACATTGTACGTAGCGTACAAATATTGATATTAATTTAATATGTGTACATGAGTTCCACTTGTTTGGAAAGATAAACTGATAAAATAAGGTTGATTTACGTAACTCACTTTATTCGGATCGTTCAAAAATCCCATTCTGGTTTTTTACATAGTGAGAATAAACTTTAAATAAAGCTTAACTGATTCACACAATACTTGATCAGTGTCTTATATTTAAATGTATACTTTTGTAAATATTATTAAGAGAATTTGATTTCCTAGAACCCATATTTGATTTTAAATAACTATGTGCAGGTTTTTATTATTTATAAAAAATGATAAAAACAGCGGATTTACATAGCAAAGTTTTGTGATAGTTCACCTCAAGTGCGCTGTACACTAAGTTACCTAACCTAATATAACAAAGAAAAAATAATATGTAACAGATATGTATGTATATTAAATCTATCTAAACTTATCATCGCTGTCGTTAATCATAAAAAATTTTGAATGTATAGGGATAACAGTGCATGTGTACGTCAACAGATTTAAAAACAATTCATTGTTGGTTCATTAATTTAATGTTTACACAATTTTCTTAAGGATTTGAGTGTTCGTATTAATCCGTGTTTGTTGAAATGCTTTTATCAAATCAGATCAATAGAGCCTGTGGAAATAGAAACCCAAATAAAATCCACTTTGGTTTGTATATTTGAAAAATATATTATTTTGTTTTTAAAATAATTCTAAGTATTCTGCAGGAAATCATTACCATAATGTTTACAAAGCGATTTTCAATTCAAACCTTTTAAGCTATTGAACATACCAAACCTTTCAAAACTCTCAAATTTATTTCACAATAAATATACTCTTAAAGATTGTTTTAATCATTTTATTTCAATATCGTTTTCGAATCACAATTCTAAGAATACTCACAATATTACAAATCTTATTCATGTAACAATGGAAATATGCAAATTCAAGTCCAAGTTAGTATTTAATGTAAAATAATGATAACGAAAATATTAAAAGTTATTTTTTATTATTTCATCCAGAATCATCTTCACACCATAATGAATAGTATTTTCCATATTCCATCTTCAAATCGTTATCTAGCTCATTTTATAACTCTCATAAACATCAAGATTACTTTACAACTTTCTGGTGCTACTGGAACCGAATTGTATTATTTTGACAACTTCTGAAGCATCTAAATAATCTAAGAAAATTAAAAGAGTACATCATTTTATTTAACGAATTTTATTTTATTTTTACGTCTCCATGGGTCGTATCCTTCGTCACATTAATCAGGTTTTACTGACGGTATGACTGATAACCATTCATTGGAAATACGTCGATATTTTCCTCTGCTAAAATGTTTTTTCAAAAACATCAACAGCTACTTACAGAACAGTAAGATAACAGTAAACCTACGATGAGTTTGGAAGGTTTTTAACACTACATATCCTCTGTATCAATGGTTATTAACACTACATATCCTCTGTATCAATGGTTATTAACACTACATATCCTCTGTATCAATGGTTTTTAACACTACATACCCTCTGTATCAATGGTTTTTATCACTACATACCCTCGTATCAATAATTTTTAAAAATTACATATCCTCTGTATCAATGGTTCTTAATACTACATACCCCCTGTATCAACGGTTTTTAACACTACATGCCCCTGTATAAATGGTTTCGACACTAAATATCCCCGGTATAAATGGTTTTTTACACCGCATACCCCCTGTATCAACGGTTTTTAATACTAAATACCCTCCATATCAACAGCATTTTTATTAGGGATTAGATACAAAAAAAATATATGTAATGTTGTAATATTATGTACACTTTTTTTGAAGTTTTGAGAATACGTTGGTACTTCCCAACCTTCCTCTTCCTTTTCCCCATCTCCTTCCCCTCCCTACTACCTTCAGCCTCACAACATACCCCAAGTGGGGATGCCATTGTCCCACTGGTTCTAGACGGTTGGAGGCAGTTGGGACTCTAGTGCGGTATTAACTATATAAAAAAGTACGTAATATCATTCCAGACCCAAAACTGATGCCGGATTTATCAAGAGTTAGTCTGAACCAAAGTAAAAAAGAAATTATTTATTCCAAAATGGTTTATAGACCGTCAATCTAAAAATCACGTTTTTTTGCCTATTTCCTTATATTTTGTAAAAATAAGAATTCAGACTGGTTGAGTGATAAGGCAAAAAGCCGAATATTTTGGAGGCTTTGTGGGGAAAGCAAAAGCTGTCCTGCAACAGGATAACAAAGACGAACATCACCCCAGAACAGAGCAACATTGTTTTCCACAATGGAATGTTTTTAACGGTCTGTGCTTTTGTTTGACTAATTTGCTTAAAACTTTTGAGTAATTGAATTGTCATAATGTCGTCTTTCGTACGTGAGTATTTTTTAAAGCGGCCAGTTTATTGGATTATCTTTCATAAAACCTAAGCCAGATTTGTCCTGTGAAATTTTCATTGGTCGTACGAGCGTAACGACCACGTTGAAACATATTTTAAACGGAACCTACCCCATATTCAGATTTTTTTTTAAATAAGACTTTCAAGATTTTTTTCATCGTTGGGCTATGAAAAATGTGAAATAAGAAGTGGTAAAATGACACTGCAAAGTTATCTAACTACGAAAATAATTTTAAATGCTAAGCAAAAATTATTTCATATTATGAAGTAGCAAAATATCTCGAACGGTAAATTAACTATTGGACTAGAAAAAATAAAACAATTTTACAATAAGAAATTATTTTTTTTAAATATTTTGAAATTCTTGCGAAGTAACTACCCTTTAATTTATAAAAAAACACTCTTTTGGCACAAAACATATTTTTCTTAGCAAACTTCTGTGCAAATTTGATTTCCTGGGTCAAGCGAACTGATTGATGGCATTTACACGGTTCATACATCTGATAGATTTTAGTGTTAGAACACTACTTCGTTTTGTGAATGTTGCCTTATTTGAAAAAGCCTCTCTTAGGTTGTCAAATTTTTTTCACTTACTTTATGAAATTATCCCAGATATACAAATTTAGCTTTTGATGGTTCTTCAAACACTTATTTTCGATATTCTTTTTGAAGGTCCAGCTCTTTGAAATGCAGCTTAGGACTGCTTTGATATATTGCGTTTCCTCCTACTCGAGTATAGTTTATTTATTTAAATGTTTTGGATAGGTATAGAATTTGTTAGCTATATTTATTCTTCAGTTGATTTACTGGATAATTTTGTTTGGCAGTGTGGTTCCTAGTGCCGAGGTTAGTAAAATTGGCAATGGTTACATCAACGTTAATGAAAAGCAAAGTTGGTTTCACTCAACTTAAATATTATCTTAGGGTCGATAAAAACTCTTGCATAAAAGCGTATGCAAAAAATCGTTTATTTTTTATTATCATTATTTAATTTTTTTATTGAGGAGAAACTATAGATACAGACACTACTAAAAAAATAATATAAACGTAAAGTATATAAAACTCGCCTGTATCCTTACTATTTCGAAGAGATTAGTTAATTTTAGTTGGGAAAGCTTTTCCCGGATAGCAGAAATGATAATATGTGGTCCAAAAACTGGAGTTATAACTGTCCAGACCCATTGGAACTTTGGTGTCTAAATTTTTTTTTTGTATTTTATATTTTACGATGTCTAGATATATTTAATTTTTATTTTATTCAAGATATTGTTTTTTTTTTGTATTTCACATGTACTTAACTAATGCTTTATTATAAATCAATAACATGTTTTTGCTCTACCATTGTTAACACAACTGTAATGTATAAATTTTTCGTAAAAGCCTACTAGGGCGTAAATAAATAAATACATTTGAGGAATGTTATATGACGCTGAAGGTAGTGAGAAGGGGAAAGAGATGGGTTAAATGAAGTTTAGTTCGTAGCTGGATAATCAGATCGCACCAATCACGGCTAAAGCCATTTTAAAGCAACATTTCGATTCTGAATGGTGGTCTTTCACCAGGGCGATCCTTAGAGTATCTATCACTCTGAAACGTGCCGCAAATATACAAATTACTATTTCATATGAATCAAATGTCTTATGACACACATTAATTAAAAAAAGTTATTTGCGCACGCCGGGTAAGTGCTGAACCCGCGACTTTTGGATTCGTAGTCGAGCGTCTTACCACTCGACCATGGAGGCCTTCAGTATATTCAACTCAAGCATGAATTAAAAACTACTCTGCAAAATATATGATGGGTTTTTTTGCCAATAAGCTGAGATAAACAAAAAATATAAACAAATTACTCCGGTGTGTACTGCAAGTAAAAAACAATGAAAAAACGAGCAAGTACTGTTTTTTCTTGAGGGAAAAAGAATTTTCTTCTTTTAAATTCTATGTACATAGCTTTTAAGCATCCGCAATTTAAATCCCCATGCAAACAAGGAGAAGGCACTGCAATAACTTAGAGGAACAACAAAACTAAACAAGGCAAGGCCGTTATGAGCCGGCGGTGGTAAGACTTTGTGATGGAGATTTATCGGCAGAATTTCCTTGTGTTTTTTCTGCGGAAATCTCCCGGAGCTTTTGTGGCAGAAATCCCCCGCGAGTAGATCACGTATGGACCGAGATTACGGACATTCCTCTAGTCTATAGCCACAGCCTCTTTGTGGGAGGATGGAAGGATGATTTAATGGGGTATATCCGGTTATAATCATCTTATTTCCATCTAGGTTTTACTTAGTACGTGAGAAAATACAAAGAAATCTTTGAAAAAGGTAAATCGCTCTAATATAATAAATATTATTCCAATACAAAACATATATATAAAGCTGGATACTAACTAATGACTTTGGTTTATAACAATTCAGTTTTTTTTACATTTTTGTATAAAGCAATCACTCTGTTTAGAATATTCAATGAAAATGAAATAAAAACTTTGTATAAGACCACAAATTTTATTTTAATTTTGATAACCGACCGTTTTCGCTTAGCCTTAGCATCATCAGGGTACAAACTTAAGCTTACCAAAAAAAGCAGTGTGTCGTTATATATACTTACATACAGAGGGAGAACACAATATAACATAAAATAAGAGAACAGTAAGAAAACAAAAGAATAAAATTTAAATTATAACAAAGAAACAGAGAAAAAGAGACAAATAATATGAAATGAAAATAAAAATATAGTATATAGTGGTATTTTAATGAAATTCTGCAACACGAAACACAAAACGCAGAGAATTTATATTATTTTGATCATTTTGAAAGTAAGTGATTTTTTTAAGGCTTCACTGTTCTTTCCCTTTTCCAGTATTGAATGAAGTGTTTGATGTTAAAAAAAATTTCATAAACGATAAGCAATTATTTTTTTATTTATCGCTTACGGAAATTTTAACCTTAAAATTTTTGTTCCATCAGTAAAAAAAAACTATGAAATGTGTTAGATATCGGTCATAAACGACATAAATTAATCATTTTACTTTAAAGAATATCACATATAATTATTTGCGGTGAATTTCGACGGCCCCAAAGTTATTGAGTTACTGAGTTATTCGTTGTCAGTAATCTTAACCACCAAATTTTGAGTGGTTAAGATTATTGACAATGAATCCAGAAATCACGGGGACAAATTCCGGCGTGCGCTAATATTTTTTATTTAATTATTTTATGTTATTTCACAATAAATTTATTAAAAATAATCTACAGTTTATTTACATGACGTTTCAAAGTGCAAGATACTTTCAGTATCGCCCAGTGAAAGACCACCATTCAAAATTGAAACGTTGCTTGAAATATGTATACAACAAATAGGGTTGTCATAGTTCCACCCACTCCAGACGGTAGGGACAGAGGCGTGCACGATACTTAAGATACTTAAGCACTGCCTACTCTGCCGTAGGCGCATAAAAAATGTAAAATATTGGTTTAAATGTATGAAATTTTCTCAAAAATTAAATCTTCACTTTTAAAACCACGCGCGAAATATAGCTAGTCGCATCACATTCGAGCGCCCCACTGACCGTCCTACTATAACTTTTCAAAAGCAGCAACTAGATATTATACTCAAACATTGCTAACTTCAGAGAAGTTTATTCAATGTTCACTAGACTAAACAAAATGTGTACGCTGTTGCGCATTCAAGTGTCTCCTTTGTGTTAGTATCTTTGCTAGTATCCAAGGCAGTGCTTTTACAAAACAAATACAACAGCAATCAGTGACATTTATTTATACCTATCTCTATTATCAATTCGCTGTTTTCCTACTACCTACCCTGATCGAAAACTCTGTGCACGCCACTGAGTTAGAAGAAGTTGGGACTTGGTTTTCATATTAAAAAATCAATGCTTACATATTACCGCACTACTAAATGGTTATTTACGATCTTACCATTCGTGTTACATAAAATACAAAAGTTATCGTATTGAAATTTTTTGTGTACGTAGCGAAGCAGCCATTTTACAAATTGTAACCATGGAATTCCGAGGAGGCATTGACTTTACATTGGAAATGGTACTATGATTGTCCAAATATCATTACAATCGTTTTTAGATAAAAAATGATAAAAATGGTTATCATTTTTGTCACAACGCAATACATTTAACCATATTAAGTGATGTTAAAAAAGTAACAATATTTCAATACAAACTTTTTGATTAATAAAAAAACGTCAACTTTTTCCATACGTAGCAGAAAACGGTTCACGGGGCAAGAAACAACACAAGTGATGGTTGAGTTGATTGCCAAACATACGTTTTTTAACAACCCTTAAAAGGATATGTGATTGTTTTTCAAATACATCTTTAAATTATGAGTCCCGGTGGTAGAGTGAAGAGAGACGTATGAGAATAGTCTGATTTTAATGTTTTATATTTTTATTTACACCACTACTATACAGTCCACTGTCAGTTAGTAAATAAACACCTAACACTCTTTGAAGTGACTCTATTTATTTGACTATTTTGCTAGCTTTCAGATTTAAAAAAAAAACATTAAAGGCTTTTTCAGGATTGATGATAAGCGATCACTTAGTAACACAAAGGGCAATCTCGTGTCCCCGCCCTTGCTCTATACATTTGGAGTCCTATACACTTTCACTTACAATTTGCTTGGCAGTTACAGATGAAGGGCACTTAGGCGAACAAAAATAAGCGATCCTAAGTTTACGAGCTTTTTTTCAAATCACAGATCGTATACTTTATACGTCGTAAAGTAAAAAATCCATAAGATTACAAATCCTCGGAGGACAAAGATGATCAAGTACCAATTGAAGGTTGTTTTACATAGTTAAGTATTCAACAACAAAAACTTGGCGTAACTTTCTGAAAACTCAAAGGAAATAGTCGAAAATAAGCACATGGAAAATGTTTTTTTTAATACACATTTTTCAAAAAAAGCAGATATTTCCGGGTAATTTGTAAAAACTTTAAAAAGTTTGATTTCTCCCCCCGCTTTCGTAAAAAAGCTGAAATTATTGATTTTGGAAAGTTGTAGGACTTATATAACTGGCAAATAATTGAATCTTCTGCGCCTGGGTGTAAAGTCGATGATTTAGCCACTCAGATAAAAACCAGTCAATTTTTTGGTAAAATGGATTATCATAAAAAAAAAAAAAATTTTAGGCACTTTTACAATAGATAAAAAATAGTGCTAATAGTCACTTAATGGCAATTTTATACAAGCAATACTGCTACAAACGAAAATTTTCAATAGGTAGTTATCTAAGATTTCCAGTGAATAAAATTTCTTAGTTATTTACAAATATGTGAATGAATTCTTTGAAATACAAACTAAAATGTCAGTGAAAAGTGTAGTTTGAAAACCAGCCAAGGCATTTTCGAATGTTTTACCTAAAATTCCAGTATGCGTTTCATTATGTCGCTTATCTCTGGAGACCGAAATGACGTGAACATTGTGGTGCTTGGAGGAAGTTTGTTGCCCTTTAACATCCCTATTTCTTTCACCGGTTGGATTCTGCTGCTTTGTAATATTCGCTGTGGTCCATTTTGATATTCCCGAACAGTGTAAGTATAATTTGTTTTATGGTAGTTGTTTTTGATCTTGTTGTTAAGAAGTACTATGTTTCATGTGATTTTTTTAAATTATCTTTTGAAAAGAAAGACAGACATTTCCGGGTCACGAATAACCTGACAATATTTAAAAAATACCCTACTGCCATCATTACAAGCGGAAAATGTTGCATTTGAAATGATGGAAGACTTAAACCCATGATGCCCGGGTGGGAATCTGATGCGTTTGTCCACTCAGCTACCGACTGGTTAAAATATACTTTTATATAGAATGCAGACCACAATGATACGGGCACGTGTCTAGTTTCAGAAGTCGTAATATATATGAATATATTTATTTTTTTAATCTGCATTCTTTTTAATAGTTTTGTAAAATAATAAATGAAATAAAGAATTTAAAAGATTACAGTTTGAGAATCGTGTTCACGGAAAACCTTACATTTTTCAACAGATTTTCATCATTTTGTAGTATTGCTTGTATTCAGAAGCAAAAGCGTTGGATTTGAATATTTATTACCATATGATCATGTTATTTTATTTATTATTTTTTTAACAAAATTTCGGTCCAAACTTACCTTTTCAGACTCTCATATCCTTAAATTAATCAAATAATCTCAACATAATTTGTCTCTCGACGAATCACCTTTAGATATTCAAGTTTTAACCTAATTCTGTACTGTACGACAAATTGAGAAAGTCCATTTTTTTTTTTTTAAATTTCGCTCCCATGCCCATGAATTTGGAAAAAAAATCGTAACTATAATTTTAAGTTAATAAGTGTGTTTATCTGATGCGACCTGCCAGGTAAGTATGTTCCTATATATCTTCTTATTTCTACTAGGAAATAATATCTAATAATGGAAAATAAGATCTGTACAGCGCCCTTGAGGTGATTTTTCACAAAAGCGGCGCTATACAAATCATTAAAATATTATTATTATTTTTATGGGATTGCACCACCCTCCCTGAGATCTGGAAAAAATATATTTAAAAACTATTTTAGGTATAGCGTCCATTTTTGCAAGTAATCTCTAAATAATCGCTTTCTTTGAAGGGTGTTGCAGACGAGCACATAGTTTTTGAAAATATCCAATTCTCTATGGTTCCTTCAGCATTGTTAAAAAAACGATGTAATTCTTTGCGTAATGAAATTTATAGGGAGTGACGTTGAACGAATAGCTTTAGGTTTTGTCGGGCTAAAAAGGCGTGTTGCGCATTTTTTCACCGTGGAAGTTATTTTCGCGGAGAATTTGTAAAAGCCTGCGGAGAAAATGTATTACGTGATGCGAGCGAGATGCTTTTAACCTGACATTCAAAATCATAGTTGCGTGAATAATACACTGGGCGATAAGAACATAATTATCACTGCCAAAAAATAAATTATTGCAAAAAAAAATGTCTCCACAATAGTTTAATCCGATACCCTGTACTGCGCCCACAATTTATCATGAAAAAATCAGCCATCATTTATTGCTAAAGAATAAAGGCAATTATTCTTGGGTAAGTAATCAATTAATCTGAACTTATTTGGATACCTCCAATTTTCATAGTTATAAGCGGAAAATGAAGCCTTTGTAATGATGGAGCACTTAACTAGCAGAGGATTGAACCCGTGAGCCTAGGTTGAAACTCGACGCTTTGACTACTCGGCTACCTACCTAAATGTTACTGTAGGGATATTAAGACAAGATGAGTATTTGGTTTTAGTAAGTTAATTTAAATTTGAAGAAAAAATAGTTCTAGACTTTGTGAATAGTAAAACTAATAGTAATTCTATCCCATGACGCCATGTATGTTTGTTTGCAATTATTTTAGGATAGAAATCAGCTCATAATTGGAAAGATGAATGCTAATACCGTAAGAAAATTGATGGAAAACAGGTTTTTTTCTTACAGAAAGACAAACATTCCCGGGTTACGAATAATCTGACAATATTTGAAAAACTCCTACATCCATCATAAGAAGCGGAAGATGTTGTTTGTGTAATGATGGAAGACTTAACCAGGATAGGAATTAAACGCACGACGCCCGGTTGGGAATCCGACGCGTTTGTCCACTCAGCTACCGACCGGTCAACATTAATGATTTTCAAAGATTAATGATCTTCAGAGGGATGTGAGATTGATAAAAAACAGCTGAGGTAATTCAGTTGGTAGAATACTACTCTCGGATAAAGTAAACCTGCCGAGTTTGAATCTCAGTCATAACTCAATTTATTGGCTATCTGTGTATTTTTATATTTTGTATTCTTTAAATATTTATTCAGTAATTATCACGGTGAAGCTTTAATAGGTTAATTTAATTTAATCTTAGAATTTTTATCTCCAATATAACCCCGAAAGTTTCAAGAGACATACGGATGTCCTTTAATTATTGACACTTAACAAATGTATTGTAAGTATTACAGACTGCATTACAAAAAATCATTGACCTGTCTAAAGCATAATAGCCGAATCGCCTTATGTGAATTGGTAACATTGGCCTTAATGATTTGATAATACTATTTTTTTTCTTTATTCCACTATTTTTTATTGAGACCTGACCGGTTTCACCTTATGACGGACATCTTCAGACTGTCAAGTTTTATTTCAAACCCGTTTAGATCGCACTTCTATAGGTTTGTTTTTTCAGGGTTCATAAAACTGTTTTTTTTTATCACCATAAAGTCATTTGCATGGATGTTTATTGAACTATCTGTATTTTTTGGTCAGCCTGTATCATTTTTATTCAACGCGACGTAAAATCCCTTTGTGTTTTAAAAACGGTGTGCTCTTTAAATGGCTTTTATAAAAAATCTTCACCCCTAGGTAATATCGTATTATTCCATACTATTAATAATATATTCCACCACAGACAAAGCGATTCATAATTTTGTTGCCTCAATAAATTTTACTCATTCATATTAATCTTTAATTCTTGAGTTTTTTAAGGGTTATTTTGTATAATAAGGTTACAATATAATGCAAAAACTTTTACAGTGATTTCAGTAGGCAATCTTGTTAAAATAAATCAATATCAGATGTTTTCATTCTTATAAATAATTGTTAAAAAAATACACACACAAACACTTTTTTCTTCTTCTTTTGATAACACTAGAAGAAAAATTCAACGTTCGTATTTTTATTTATTTGAAAACATAGATGTAGAATTACTTTTATCGCAAAGAATAGAAATATTTCAAATAACTACTTACTATAAACCTTTATTTTAACACTCCTAAGAAAAATCATATCCCTCTTGTCCTGTCAATCAATATTTAAGGAGTTTAGAAGCAAAGGCAGCAACCTACAAAAACGGTTGTGTAGCATTATCAACTTTTAAATGATTATTATTAAAAATTCAGAGAATTTCGTTTGTCAAAATATTTTTATACATTAAATTAAGAACAATTTGAAACAATAACCTCTAAATGTATTAACATATTTATGAAATAAAGTGTATAAATTACTTTACCAGCTTTTTAAGAAATAATTTAGGATGAAAAAGATTGCTGCCTTTACTTCTACACCCATCATTTGGAAATGCTGTGTGGAGGTTCTTTTTTGAAAAGAAGCAGATAACTAGGGTCCTTAGTTGTAACCCATGTTTAAATATACTATATCTTGGTTATAAAAACAATTGTCATAAAAAAAATGATGGCCTTGAATAATTTTGAGCGAATAATTTCAAGGAGCCCTTATTTTTTTTCAATGAGATAAACAGAAAAAAGGTTTATATGAAAAAATCTCACTTGTCCATTAGAAAACATCTAAAGGACTGAGAAAAACTTCAAATATCACACCTTTTAAGAATGGTTGGTTTTCGCCGCTTGTGTGGGATCGAACTTGAAAACTTTATATCTGCAAGCAAGTAAACTTACTCCCAACTGCCAAGCCAATCAAGATATCTTCTCACACACTATTCAAGGTTTTACATTTAACAAATACTTCAGCAGAGCTGGCAACATTATTTCTTTTCTCGTTCGACTTTTTCCCGGCCAGGGTTACAGGAGATAGTGGGGGTAAGGAGAGAGAACAAAATTAGCGGATTTGTTCCAATGAAAATAAACGTTGCGAAGAACATTTTATCTACTTTCCTGATTGGCTGGGCTGGCTAAGGACGTAACGAACCGTATCGGTCCAATTCCAAATAAAAAAGTATTTCAGATAATTCTCTTCGTGTCTTGTGCAATTATTATCATTCCTCATCAGAAGCTGGGATTCGACGAAATGAAATATGAAATTTGAATCGATGTTTTAACAAAGTAAATAAAAAAGACTACTACACTGAAAACCGTAAAAAACCGTAGAAAAGAATTATGATAAATCACTGTTATTATGTGAGTAAAAAATATGCACGTTCGTTTTATATGTGATTTCGCTGCCTAAAACCAGTAAAATTATAACATTTTCATCTCTGTGAAATGAGGTTATGCTGAAAGACGTGAGGAAAGGTTATAATAATAGGAAGGGGAGAGTTGGTAAGTAAATTAACAATTTGGATGTGTACACATGAAATACTTTGCTTTTTAAGCAATGTTTTCATATTTTAAATGGAGTGTTTCTCATTGTTTTTTAATCATTACAGAGGTAAAGAGGCGGTTGTCTTAAAACAACAGTTCTAACATTCATTCGAGGAATTTCTACAAGTACAAATAATAATTACAACATTGCATTCGTAAAGCGTAATTTAAATGTATTTTAACACAACCATTTCAGTGTCAAACCGTTCAATACACTTTACAGTTAACATTTTTTGTTTTTTACTAAACACTTTCAGCAAACTTTAAATCTAAGTTAGGGGCGTACATTTCATAGGGGTTATAAAGTTGTTCCTCAAAGAAAAAAAAAAAATGACATAATGCAACGAAAATCTTTTTTTTGTTTTCTTAGGAATAGAAAAGCTTTTCAACCCCCATGAATCGCATGCTATAAGAATATAGGAATAACCCAAAGAAGGAATGATGAACAATATTTATTTTATTGCATATTGCATTAGGCAAGTGGGGTTTTCCATATAAAGGTACATTTAAGTTAAAAAATTTAAAATTATTTGCTTGTATGAAATAAGAAAAATAGTTGTAAGATTGTTAAGAATAGTATCTGATTACATAAAATATTTAATGTAGTTATATGATATTAAAGCCTTCTTGTATCTAAATTTCGTGAATTTTAATACATCAGGCATCTCTATGTATACATTACCAAATACATGCAATCTAGATTCAAGCAAGTATCTGAAAGACTCGGTCCTGATATTATTGTTACAACTTAATAGAAATTTAGATCGAGTAGTTCTCATTTGTATATGATAGGCAAGGAGGACTGTCTATAATACCATTGAAAATTTAAAAAATAAAAATCAAGTCAAAAATTATTCTTCGATCTGAAAGTTTTAATGAGTTTAATTATTTCATCAAGTAGTTATAGCTTATGTTTTCAACGGGTTTAAAATATAAAATCTTAAATTATAGTTGATATATTTAAGAAGTTTGGATTGAATTTCTTCGATGGAGTCAAAGTGGAATTTAAAGTTATAGAGACAATATAGAAATATTATATTCATTTTTACATCGAACTAAGGACAAGTTCAATAGTTTTAATGTTAAAATATTGAAAAATCCCTAGAATTTCCGAGATGCCAAGTATTTTTAATCCTTCGGTTGTTACTGAGTTGATGTGTGAAAGAAAGTGACATTGGTACAGAAAGTATTGTTATGATTATATTTGTTTTTGAAAGGCTAATTTATTTAAAAAAAAAACCTACATCTACAGAACCATATTTATTTTGAGCATGATGATATATACAACTTTGAACATGACATGCTTGGTGTAACCTGAAGTGACCAGCTGAAGCACGGGGGCTCCATTGAAGCCAGAGTAAAGTTAACCTCTCAGATGTTGGGGGTTCTGTACAGGGCCAGCAGATACTTTGATAAATACTGACCTTGTACAAATTGCAAGTGCCCTCTACTGTTAAATTTGGCAGCCACCTTTGGTCTCGAGCCACTAAATATTGGACTAAAAACCGTTGACTCTGTGCAGAATCGGGCGGTCCGTTTGATAGATATTTTAACAAACGGATTGAAATATTTAGAGCACAGACGGTTTTACCGAACTGGTGGGAATGTTATTCTTGCTCTACTGGTATTTCAATGGAAGACGCTTTGAGGAACTTTGTCATTAGTCAATTTGACACCGGTGCATAGTCGGTAAACTTGTCGATTACGCGCCCGAAATTTAAACACGGTTGACATTTGATACATGAGAACGAATCGCTCCTACGACTCTTTCATGTGGTCAATATCTCGGTTGTGGAATAATTTTAGACCTCTGGCTTTTGTTCCTTCTACAACATGGTTTAATCTTTCCTTTCCTAGAAAAGACTTTCCACACAGCATCCCTAAAAATGATATAAGCCCTAAAGTAAATAATTTCTCTCTAAGCCTCCTGAGTGGAGTCAATGTAAAAAAAAATACATTTACAGCATAAAAATAGTATGAAAGTTAGTTGATCGTACCGTCAATGTGTCGACTCCTGGATTTTCCATTAGACCAGCAGCTTAAATGCATACTTTCAAATAGAAAAAATGCAATTTCACATTCAAATAA